>WACJ01000042.1:1200000-1731601 GCA_008973525.1 Stenopsyche tienmushanensis
ATCAAAGAGCTCTTTTAAGTCGTGGATAATCGACTCGGAAGCTAATAAAGATCTCGAACCATTTTTTAGAACTCATTGTATACCGCCCTGGTTTATTGGCTCAGTAGGGAAGACGATCGTCGAGAAGAGATTATTAGATTTTTTATTGCATTTGAACTCAAAAAAGTGATACCTACTTGTAAAGTCGTCGCAATAAAAGGGCTTCCGAATGAGAATGAAAATAAACAAGGCAACGTTCTATCGGAGCAATTTCAAATTTATGGCTAAAGCCATACCTATAGGGGGGAATGTATTCCGAATATAAATTTTTGTAATACACTGTTAACTAGTGTGTTTTTTTGCACAATGCTGTGTACTGTCGAAGTTGTGCAAAAAGTCGGA
This sequence comes from Stenopsyche tienmushanensis, assembly GCA_008973525.1. Taxonomy (NCBI): domain Eukaryota; kingdom Metazoa; phylum Arthropoda; class Insecta; order Trichoptera; family Stenopsychidae; genus Stenopsyche; species Stenopsyche tienmushanensis. Next base: position 1,200,382 of record WACJ01000042.1, read on the forward strand.
AGAAGTCTTTCAGCAAGGTAAAGTTGAAAGACGGCGGCGCAGACGTTTCAAGTCAGTTACCTTCTGTAGTTGTAATTAAAACTTATTCAATTAAAACGAATCAAATTAAAAGTGTCCGTAGCTTTAAATAGGTGAAGTTGATATAAAACGACTAAAAAATAATTTCCGCAAAGTGGAACGATGACACTTTGTGAAGCTGAGGAGCGACTGCAGCGCCACTAGGCCGCTGCGCTTTAAAAGCGAACTACGTAATTGCATCATCAATTTGATATGTTTCCACAATACAATTGAATTGGTGATATATTTTCAGATGGCACCCTTCCATATCGCGCATTTTTTCGCTGTGCCGGGTGTATCATTTTCTGTCTCAGACATAAAAAGGCTATATTTATCTTGAGTACAAATTTAAAGCACTTTGAGGTCGGAGGCAAAGATCCTGTGGCGCCATAACAATCGTTTCAGCTTGATGATGCTCCCGAGAAAAATAAAAGGAAGCAATTTGTTGAGTGACTGAAATAAAATTCCCCCATGCGAAAGGTTGATTCCTCTCCGATTTAATTTATTCAAGACAATAAATCGGATCAAAGGGTTTTTTTTTGCTAAATTTAAAACGAATCATATCGAATAAATACCTGAACGTCGTCGAGCTCGGTGAGAACGTAAAGTCGAGGATCAGATACTCCGCCCCATGCCAAGGAAGGTCGGTATTTAGCAGCGAGCCGAGGCAATAAATATCCGAATGTCTCCTATAAAATAAACAATGATTATATTCATAGATTGCTTTGTGTTTATGCCGTCTGTGCTTTCGTGTGAACGCTGGCGTGGCATGGCGTCCGATTGCGAAGCGCTCATTCGCCGTGTCAGCGGTCCGAGAAGCGGACCGGTTGGACACACAGATCCTTTAGTCACTTTTTTAGAACTTTTCGCGATATTTTCGGTGATCAATGCATACAAAATCTAACTAGTTTCTCCTCCGCGCTCAGAGCGCATGTGGTCGTTCGAAGTTGTGAATGAGCGTGTACTCGTGGACATGAATATTAAATTCTGGTTTTTTATCAGATTTGCATCGACGCAAAAACTCGGCTTTATTCCTGTGAAACATTGCCAAACACTTGATTGAAATATCCCCATTAAGTTGATTTTATTCCATTGTGAGCAAACGCGGCTTCCACCTCACGCATAGCTTTTTCATGTCCAATTTTTCAGTCCTCAATTTCCATAGGAAACATTTGACTTATTCTCCAACTGCAAGACTTCTTTATGACGACCTACTTTTGTTAATTATCAATATTTTTTTAATCAAGAGCCCAACTGCGTCTTTTATCATTTTGTGCTTCTATGGGAACGCTCATTTGTTATAAAATAAATTAATATAAACATTTATATTATGAACAATTTAATTACCGGATCTGGTGGGGGTGCATCTATGGCTTGCAGAGCAAGTGGGGGTTCAAGATCCAGAGGGGCTCTAGGAAAACCTAGGACTCCACAAGCAAACAGCAGCGCACAGCCGACAAGATAACGTCCGCCAAACATCCTTGAAGTTTCCTGCAAATATAACAAAAACAACAAAAATTAGCATCAAATTTATTTAAGCTTCAGATAAAAAAATATTTCAATATAAAATCATTTAGAACAAGTATATATGGCTGTGTTTTGAGTATCTACTAAATATATTGGTTTAGTTGATGAATTTAGACGTTTGTAGTATAAAGTCAAGTGCATTTATGATGCCCGTGTTGAAATAGGGACGTCGACATGCAATTGAAGGGTGGTTTATGAGCCCCGAGATTAAATTGGATAGATTATCGATTGTACGCTGGAAGAACATTTGTGATATCATATACTAAATTTTATTAAAATATTTGAAAATAAATGAGATATCAAAAAAATTTGTTGTTTGATCCAAACTAAATAACTGAATTTAGTTAGAGAAAATTTCAAACGATTAATTTAGCCACTTAACCGTCAGCGACTCACCGGTGAGTCGCTGATTCAATTTTAAAATCTACCCGACAAAATAAATTTCTAAGGAATTATAGAAGAATAAAAAACAAATTCTGATAACGGATTTGTTTGAAATTAAGTTAACGATGTAGTTTAAGGATGACAGACGTCAGTTTAAAAGTGATATAAGTGATGACGAAAAATATTTTGTATACCAATCAATAACACATCACTCAATAAGTCCGTAGGATTTTTTCACTTTACACTTTTTTTCCCTTCATTTTGGGTCATATTTTGGCAATTCATTAAATAAAATACACTAATAATGCCGTATAATATTTGCTACTAATGATTCTTTTTTTTTTAGCATTTTTATTGCGCCAAAAAGCTCCGAACAGCGCTCTGAATTGTGGACGCGTTGTTGTTTTTGATCGAGTATGAGCAAACGCGGTATCCACTTCGAACAGAGATTTCTCATAAACAAATGTTGATATAAAATGGTGAATATTTGGCTTTTTGATATATTTAAGGTGTCAGATATCTAACGCAACTTTAATATACGAGCAACCAAAACTATTTTGGCATCCTACGAACTTATTGAGTGATGTGCTAGGACGTTAAAAAGGGAATTTTTGCAAAATGAAATATGCCAAATCCAATTTTATTGTTGATTGAGAACATTTTTTTTTCATTTCATGCATTCGATTACTATATTTTTAACTTCGTAACAGTCTGAAAGCATTCTAAATATGGTTCATATTAGATCTACTCAATAAAGTTTTGTTGAGTATTTTGAGCACTTTTAGCTTAGCTTTTTATGCAATCTATGATAAAAGACGAACTGATTGAATTATAATTATGTGACGTACATTATGAAGAATATCGTATCATCAAATACTTGCAAAATGTCTTTAAGTTTTCAAAAATAAAAAATCGTTAGTGTTCAATGAAAGCATCTCCGATGACCATAACTAAACTTTATCGATAAGAATTGGTCTCGATGAATACGTTGGAGTAAGTAGCAACCAGGGACTCTAGCTTGGGAGAGCCGCTCTACCGCGTTACATTGGTGTCAGAAGCGACACAAAAGATATCGCTTTTTAATTGACACATTGTGTCTAAAGAGAGACGGAAGATGTCGCTGTTAGTCTGGCGAATTTGCACAGATTTTCATTGTGTCGGGATAACATTTCATCTCAAGTTTATCCTAATTTATTTCCGCATCTGAGACTGAATCCAATATATTTTTTTCTTGAATGTTGTATAGATAAAGCTTTTCAATGCTTGTAAATAGCAATTGAGATGTCGTGGATGAAGATTTGTCTTCAAAGCAGATCATTGAATTATTCGAGCATGTTTAAGTAATAATCATGTGTATTTATCATTTCTATAATCGTATTGAATATCCCCAGACTTCAATAGAGCCTCCAGACAATGAGAAACTTGTAGGCAACGAGCTCGAATCGTATTGATGGCATTCTTCTGGATATCCTATTTATAGTTCCAGCGTCGTTTTATTACATCGTGACAATTTAACAGTTTGAAGCAAGCCACGTTTCTAAGCTTAAAAAGAGATCGAATCTGGATGAAATAGTCTAAAAATAAGGAATCTTCGTCCTTAGCACGGCGCCCTAATATTAAGCTAGGCAATAAATTTCTGGTTGTAATCCCATGTTCTATGGGCCGTTGATAAAACGTTGTTACGAGTCTATGTCTCAGGGTCGATTTAACCTATAGGGCATAATCAGCCCTTTTTAATACAAACCCACGGCATTATCACACAATTTGCCAGGATTTAGACGATAGATAACATGCTATTTTATCGCTCGACAAAAGTAATTATGGTTTGATGTAGATGACAACGTGACACCGTACCTTTTCATTTTACGTCTTATCGTTTGGAAGGATTGACGGCCTGAAGCTCGTTGGCCCTCTAATAACGTCGAAACTCGAATTAAATAGGAAATTTGACATAAATGTACGTCGGAAAATATGATGAAATAGCACCGTGCGATATTACATTGTGAATGTCCACAATAAACCATTGAAACGATAAGCATTATCAAAAATCTTTTCCGAGTTTTCAAACGGCTTGCCCCATAGCAAAAGCCTCCAGTGTCTTCCGAATGCCGTCTTAATTATTTTAGTTCTTGAATAAATTAATAGTTATACCCCCGGGGTATTTTACCGAATTAACTAATCGATGCATGAACGATCAGTCGTCGTTTATGCGTAATTTGGCTCAAATTAAGTATGGAATATGAACGCCTTATGCATCATTTATGAATTTTATTTAAATCTATATTTGTCGTTTAAATGTCCGTGGAAACGATAAAACCGGAAAAATACGCATTAATAAATTTACTTGAGGAAGACTTCCATTCTCTAGAAAATATCTTATACAGATCACTTTTATCCTATGGTGAAAATGTGGTTATTTAAATATTGCATTATATTATAAAAGCGCATCATATTTCTAAATGCTTTTGGTCGTTTGTGCTTCCTTGGGAACGCTATGAGTATAAACCAGGGTTTCGAAGCGTCATTTTTTTCATTTTGGTTTTCATTCTCATTCAGCTCCAGAGAGATAATATTTTCGAATAGGTTCAGTTTCGGTTTTTGTTCCGGCAAAAATAACGGTTTTATCGATTTTCGGTTCAGTTCCAATTCGAAGCCCTGATGTAAATAAATGAAGCAACAAATGCTAAAGATTTGAGCTGATAATATGTGTATTATGTAACGGATAATTGCATTTATTATGGGGTATTTTAGTCTAGAATTTTGAAAAAATGGATTTTGTGTTTTTTGTATATTTTTAAATTTTAGACTTTTAACAATACATCTTACAAAGAAATTTCCAAAATTATAATTATTTACAGAGTTGGAGCTATTTTACTGACGTGGCAACTAAGTCGGTCCTACCACAATGAAATCTTTAAACGCGTTTTTCTCGAAATTAATTTTTCTAAGACGGTTGACGTGATATCTCACATTTTATTTAACCGATTTATTTTAAATTTAGTAAAAATCTTTTTTATATAATTTTCTATCGCTTCTACCAAATTTATATCAAAATTTTATTTGTAACTATTATTAAAAATTAAAACTAAAAAAGTTTGGGGCAACATTTCTTTTTAATTTTTTTTTAATAATTGCCATTTTGTGAAAATATGTTTTTCTTCTTTGAGGTAGGGACTATAGCGATATCTTTATTTATTAAAAATCTTTTATTATTTTTTATTTTAGATTACTAGAAAGGTTGAAATCATGTCAACCAGGACACAACTTTTTTTTATCCATTACATGTTACAAGCCTTTTTAATTTTTTTAAAATATATTTTGATAATATAATTAAATATCTGATATAAAAAAACACCCAAAATTTGTACCTTTAGAGAAAAATACTCTTAAATTAATATCTATTACAGATGATTTTATCATATGAATTCAAATTCAAATGGTAGAAATCCACTAATTTTCAATCCAAGAGCTTAAAAATAATTATTTTATAATATTGGGAACATCAGCATTGATATTCTGGAAATAAAATATACGGATCGTTTTGCGCGAAATATTCAATTATCGCGTAAATATGCTTCCATTCGCCGACAGTCATATGTTCAGATACACTTGGAGGATGTTAAGTACTTTAAATACTATATTTTTAGTTGGAAATATAAACAACGTCTATTTTATTAGCTTTTCGTTGTTATAATTTAATTTTCCACCAGTTGATTAAATGATCGATTGATATTAATGGCGTTGTCTTCTCTTAGAGTGAGCTGTTCATTTAAAATTTATATACATAAGAGAGCAATAAAGGGGATGAAACGGTATGGTGCATAATTAACAATTACGTTAATCGATTTTGAGAATTATTTAATTAATCTAATCACTGGTATGATGGATATTATACTATTAAGTGAGTAATAACTGAATCTATTATAGATTTATACCCGATCTCATCGTATTATTTAATTAGGTTATTTGATACGCTTTCCAAATATTAACCAGGGTGGTTCAGAATATAAAAACAATCATATTTAAAATTATCTAATGCCATATACTCATAGTGGTTGTTAATAAAACCGCTTTCAATAAAATGGTCGTTTATATCGAAGCTCAACAATGACAGCATAATTACGATTGTCGATCCAATGTGAAAGTACCACGTCAACCGGCCACAAATGGAAACGACCACAATGTCCACCCCGTATCGGGGGGTGCAAAATTAAATATCCAATTTGCGACCCCTTGCAAATATTGATTTGACGTCCGCTGCATTTCCAGAAGAGCAAGAGCAGATTATGGCATATTAAACGGATTGTTGTCTTAATATTTTCCGAGCGGGGCGAATATTGTGGTGAAAATTCCCCGGAAACTTTCTTAATGAGTCGAATTTCTTTTTGAGATTTAACCGACCCAACTTGCTCAAACTTTCGCAATAATAATGCTTTAAAAATGTAAAACATCCGAGGAGGTTCTTTTTGTGGGCGAAGAGCTTTGAATTCTAAGAAGCAGCCCGACGTACGTACGGAATGTGAAAATGCTTCTCAATATAAACAGCCGGAAAATAGTTTCATCGAGCGAAATGTTTGGGATCATTAGTTGCTTTAAAATGTTACGCTTTAATGCATAGATGATCATTGCGACTGGAAATAATTGGACGTCGTATGCATGCCCAAGTAAATGTGAAAAATCAATACATCTATCTAGAAAGTAAGGTTACAAGAGCTCCTGAGGCCGGGGAAAACTTTTTATTTCAAATTTGATGCATCTGGCGTGTAGGGGTGAACTTAACGGTCAGTTTGTATGTAACCGCGTGTTTGTCAGCCATATTGTTTAGCCACAGTAAATTTTTCCAATGGCGAAGTCGTCGCGCGTACAAAATCAGCGCGGTCGTCCGTTATTTAGACGTTAAAGAACAATATCGCCGTGAATATCCATCGAAAGCTAGATCCATCGAAGATAGATATGGCAGATGGAAAATGGAAATAATTTCTGCTTTGGACAAGGAAAGTATAATTTAAATGAATAATCATATATTTATAGTCCAGCTACGACATGAATTGATAGTTATAAGAAAGACCGAATAACTTTCAATAAGCGAGATTTTGTACAATTCAATAAATCCAATTCTTGTTGTCAAAGCAGAGAGATCATTAGAATTTCGATGCGATATTAAATTTTAAGGCAAAAATTTCTATTTGTTGGTCTACATTAATATCTTGAGTTTCACTTTTGTTGAAATAAAATTAGTTTATATTAAAAGTAAGCCATTAGTCTCTGCTTTGACGAATTTTAGAGGTTTTAGAGTTCTTTGATCAGTTTATATTAAATGCGAACAGTTTTTGATGATCTAAAGTCATCTTAAAATATGTGACAGACAGCTTCTATTAAATGCGATGGCAATGAATATGAAATAAACGTTCAGATTCAAGTTCAAACTGCAAAAAAAATCAATGTATCAGAAGTATTAATATTTCCAATCAATCGTATATTTAGCCTTATTTTATGCTTATTAAATCAAAAGCCATCAATTAAATTGAGTATGGTTAATTGATTTAAAGACCAAAACCATCACATTAAATTCCTATAACCTTAAAAAAAACCTTATCAAAAGGACATTTGGGCGTTTGATGACGAATTCTTGGTCTATCATAGAGATCCTGATCTTATCGGCTGAAAAAGTCTTGGCAATTATTAATATTTACAATCGATCATCAAGATCCTGGCTTAGCCTGATGTCATGAATAGGACTGTGTATGATTATTTGGATTTGCAATAATAAACAATGAAAAACCATCGCATAAAAAACTACAGTCTTCTGCCCAAATAATCAGCTTTTGCAATTGCATTTTTATCAAAAAAATTAAAAAGTGAGGTTAATTTTTGAATGTAACATTAACAAACGGATCGATGTTCAAATTGACCCTTTTATGAGTATGCACTCACATGTCGAATGATCCAGAGAGAGTATGCACGCATATGTTGCGAGCAGCGCTCCGCGATAGACTATTATTTATTCAAATCATGATGTCAAACATAAATATATCCCCTAGAAAAAAGTAATTTCTATGAATTTTTGACGATGTGTCTTTGCATGAAATATTCGGACTTTCAGATATTTCAGTAACAAATAATAAGGATTTATTCCGTGCATTTACAGCACGAATTGTAGTTGGGCACGCAATGCTCTTGGGATTATTTTGATTGCACGCTAGCATGTAAATATATTTCCATGATTAAAAAATATTTATGGTGTTTCTCCTGTTTACGTCGTAGGGATGGGCATTAATCAGCTGACAGCATCCCTTAGTGTGTTTGTCAGGACTGCGAGCATACGAGTGTGGCGAATATGAGTCGCCCTAATGAAATACCTCATATTTTAGAATAATTATCTCGCCGCGGAGATACCTTCATTCCCTCCCTAATGGGACGTCATATAGCTTTTGTCTCCCGATTCGATTTCCAAAAAAACAGGTTCTGCGAAGGCGGTAACACGATAAGCAATGGAGCCTTTTGCGTTTTCCGCGCCATTTGAATACATATGAATACATATGGAAAAACCTCCGGCTTCTGAGAATCTACAAATTTGATTTCGTAGATAAATAAACTTCGGACGATTCAAAGGCTTTATCGAAATGTATTCAGGTTTTTGAGGTAGGCTCTCGCATCGGGATCGCAGTATTAAATATACACGCCCGCGAGCCAATTTTCCGTCAATCGCCCAGGATTTTCTGCTAAAATCCTTTTCGTCCATTACGGACTCGCTGGATAATGTTATAGCGACAACTTTTGAATAGCAAACGGGTTATGTCCTTATTGTAAAAAGGACACGTCCCGCAACCGACAAGCCTTCCCACAATAAAATACTATGATTTATGTAAGCAGTGAGAGTTCTTTTCTAATCTTGTTGTGGCCATTCAAATTTTCCATGTCTATTCTAAGATTTAATCTAGTATCGGATTTGAATTTAACAATTCGATACAATAAACAAGTATATCTTACAACCATAGAGGGTAAAATACATGGACATTCGTCGTGTCAGCGGTCCGATAAGCAGACCGGTTGGAAACACAGATCTTGTTGTCATTCCGTCAGCTTTTAGAGTTTTTTGTGGCCCTTTTATGTGATAAATGCGTACCAGGGATCTTCTATGATCTATGACCCTCCCAGAGGCTAATGTATATATATGGTTTGCGCCAAATGGGATCGCGAACGAGATTAGACTTCCACCTCATCCATAAAAACCACATATTTATCCATCTTACTCATTTATTTTATCTACTTTTAAGTTAAAAAAAATATAGCGCTGGCATGATCCCGAATAGCGGGACCAATAAACAGCTCGGGTTAATGGACAAGGTAATATGACTTTATCTCAGTATGAAGTGATGGATCTATGTTTCATCCATGGTTATAAATCGACCCAAAAACTTAGTTTTGTTGCCGTGAAACATCGCCAAATACTCGATTGAAATATTCATGCGACGCTATTTTTGTTTCATTGCGAGCAAACGCAGCACTCATCTTGCGCACAGCTTTCTTATGTGCAAATTTTCAATTAATATACGATATACAGCACTTTTTAAATGCATTTTCAGTCGATGATCATCCAATACTTTTTTATGCATTTTCTTCAATATTTCTGGCATAGTCACATCCACCAACAGCCGGCATTTATATGCCAGGTCGGGTACTTCTGGGACTACCCTCATACTTATCCACTTGATAATAAGCAGGGAATGTAATTGTTGGAAATATTCAAGAAAATATGTAACTTTTCTACGCTTTAAACTATTATCTGGAAAGGTTCATATTCTTTCTTATTCATTTAATGCTTCAAATTATTAATGAAAATCTGTATACCAGCTAAACACAAGGCAAAATTGGTATCGTAGTTAGTAATGTTTGATTTGGTGAAATCATCTAGAATTTCAAGTCTTTATCTTGGTTCTTCAAATCCATTTTAATTGCAAGCATTTACTTCCCATCCTATTAAATATAGACTTACGATAAATCTTAATATATTGAATATATTTTTATTTGATACACGCGATCATAAATCTCCCCTAGAAAATAGCCCTTGCGCATTTTATTCGTTGTGCATTTCCATGCTAAATTTAATTTATTACAAGCTATTGTATTCGCAATTTTAAGGATGTAAATAAATCAGATGAATTACACAGATACGTGAATATTCCCCAATGACAAGTTTTGAGAATTTGAATATTTACCTATTAAAAATGTACGAAGTTTGCTGATATTAAGAATTTAATATCTGCAAAAGTTTGATGTAAAATCGATTGATTTAAAAAATTCACTAATATAAATCTGAATTGATTTATTTCGACGTGTAATAAATTCTCCTGAAAGACATATTTTAAGTCCAACAGGCCCTAAAAGATATTTCTATTCTATTTTTGGCGACGTGTCCATATATAAAGTGGGCGATACTCAGTCATAATGAGGAAGAATATTCATCCATCTCCCGAAAATATAAATGTTAAAACTTCCATTCTTCGAAAGCCATTCGACAATCGCGGCTGTAAACCGCCTGATATCATTGTTCCGTAAAATCCGTCTAGGGAATTTGCATACATTTTAGGACGCAAAGCCTTTTTTCTTGTGCCATGGAGTCAGTCCACGTTCGGCAGATTAATTCGCCCCGAGGACTATTTTGTTCGGAGGGACATTAAAATAATTGAAAGCCACAATGGACGCCCGATGTTTTATTCAATTTTATGGCGATGGTCGTATCGGATTCTCAAATCTGATTACGAAGTAAACGGCGTAACGAGACAGCGTCGTTCGGAGAGGGTTAAATTGTCGTTGTTCGCGTGTCGGGAAGAAGAAGGGCTGCTGAAATGCTTTGAGTGGTGGAATTCCTATTCGTTTTGTGCTGAACAGCAGCTCGCGGCAATTGCATTCCTGACCTGCCTTTGAGGATTCCCACTAAGTCCTTTCTATTACATAAACTTAATGTTTGCCTTTGAAAATTATTCTATGTTACTTCCGAACAATTAGATTCAAATGTCTCACGAAAAAGCTCATCCTTGTCCTAAATTTTCTCCTTCTTAGGATGCCACATTAGAAACATGCGATCTCCGTAAAGTTTTAACCCAGAAATGTTTATTTATTCATTTCTCATTATCTTCCACGTATGATTAAATTTAAAAAGGTTAATTGAATAGGAATTTTAAGTAGAGAAAATCAGTCAATTGGATATACCACCCTCCTATAGCGTTCATATTGTTTACGACATCTTTTATGTAAGAAATGGTTAAAATAGATAAGGTAAATGCCACCTCATGTATTTAACTGATGAAAAATATCCACTAATTATTTGGAACAGCGAGTGGCCATAACAGAGAATGGACTTGTTTTTATCAGGGCTTCAAAACATTTTTTTTTAATTTCGGTATTGGTTTGGTTAAAAAATGTCTAGAATTTTACATTTATTATATAAGCGACCAATACAAAATCAATGATAAATTAAAGATATTGCAACATAAACGGGTCACTGATTTGGTTGATTTACGTTATAGATGGGGGCCACGTTGTTCAGACGCGGAAATCGTACCCTTTCATTCTCTATGAACGTATATGCGCACAGCTAAATACTTTCAACGAAGAAAATCAAATTCTATTAACAGCAAAATATGAATAACATCTAAAGCATTATAAATCATATATGTGAAAATTTACAAACAAACAGGCATAATTATAGCTTAAAAAAGAGATGCAATAATATAGTGAAGGATAAATTCATCAATAATTAAGCAGTGACTGATTTGTTAGGGCCATGATTCAATCATCAATTGATCTCTCAAAGATCGTTCTTGCTCGTATTTTTTGATCAAGGCGTTGAAATTAATTTTTTCCCACAATCTAGAAATTTAGATAATTTTAAAAGAGTAGATATCCCATATATTTGGATTAAAGTGTTATTTAATTTACCATTAAAGAAATAAAAATGAAATAGACTTGTTCAGTAAGAAAAAATACATCTCTCAAAGTTTCTTTATGTATCCATAAATGGATGGCTTTGCATGCTGTAATTTAAGCTCAAAATCAAAAGGCTTTCAAATTTATCATAATTTAAGCTGAATCAAATTTAATATAATATAAAGAGTAGATTTTGCTATTTGTGGTAGAAGAGATAGATTGTTGTTAATGGAAATTACCACGAAATTTGATCCTTCATTAACAGCAAAATATTAAAGTCAATGCAATGGGCTATTAAATCGAATATTAAAAGATTTTACAGATATACGACGAATTTATAAATACAGGGAAGGCCGCACACTATAAAAACAAAAATGAGGCACAGACATACTAAAATCCCGGGCAAATCTGTAGCCTTTCATAGCAACTAGAGTGCGTTAGACGTTAGCACTTAAAAGCACGACAAATCCCGCTTTTAACGGACATTTTTCCACCGCAGTAAATAGCGAAATAAAATCATCCCCCGGATGACCTCGTTTAAAATCCGCCATTCAACCCCGCGAACCATCACGCGATTGAAAATCGAACGATTTCATCGCGGTTAATCAAATTAGGGGATGCTGCAGACACATTGAGCGCGCAATTGGAGCAATTTATCTGAACAATTGGTTCCTTCGCGTGCTCCACATATCCTCGTCCTGATCCAATTTTACGCCAGTCTGTTGTATTTTATTTGGACGATTTTTTATTTCTCTGCCGGTATGTTTGCTAAATTTATGTAGATAGACTTCAAATCGTGTAGTGTACCGTGTTTTTGCACTGACATATTTTCTTGAGATCCGTAGAGCTCGTACGTGGGGATAAAGATGGAATAAAATGATAGAAAAAGCCCTTGAAAAACATTAAATATTTGAATTTATTGAAAATATACTAAAGTAAATATACTGAAAGCGCCCGAAACGAATTTCATTCCAAAAGGAGACACTCTTAGAAAAAGGCAACAACTTCTACAAAATCTTTCAAAAGAAACGCTTCAAATTTGTTAGATTATAGCAGCCGTATTATTAAAGCAATATCTATAAATTGTATTGTACATAATTTAATAGTATATGGCAAATTATTACAAAAGATTATAGTGTTGAACAATGTGTGCAAATTATCCAATTTTATTAATTATCCAATTAAAAAAAATATTTTTAGCGACGAAATCGTGTGATTTAACTCTTTTAGACTTCTTCCTTTGAAACTATCTTAAATCACAGATCTATGCGTATAAATTGTAAACAATTGATGTCTTTAAACTCAACATAACGAATGCCATCCAGCAAATTCAGCCAGATTTATGTGACAAATTCGTCGAAAATTCAACTTCCCGAATACGTGCCACAAAGCAAAATTAGCAATAAATAAGCAAAATTGCGGCAGATAATTGAAAGATATTATATTGCATAATTAATGCCATAAAATACTATTGTAAATAAATTAAAAATTTATTGAATATCTTGCATAAAACTTATTTTATTTAAATTTAAAAATTGAGCGTTCTTATTGAAATTCCTGTATGAAGTTTCTATGATTCTGGAAGTTGATACATTTAATAACTATATTTTGCACCCCTAAAAGAGCTTTAAAGCACGCTTGATTATATCCACATATCAAGCTAATTTTTTAAATCCGCTTAAATAAACCAACTGTACGTTTTAACACGCACATCATGTACACTCCGTAAAAACTCGACAAAGGAACTTATTCAATAATAAATTATTTAACAATTAACCAAAGACCTCATTGTGCCTCGCGTTGAGTGGGTGTCGTAACTTCATTACGGGATTTGTCGAATCCCTCATCATAAATTCTTAAATCCATGGATTACTTTTGGAACAACCCTAGCAGTACAATATGTAAAGGCCCTAACCGTTGACAGCTTCAGCGCTGAAATGTAAACGTTTAGCTCTTAGTCTCTCAACATCTTTTGCGCTACAAAAGGCCATTCATCTCAATCCGACGGGACTTTCACGAGGGATAAACATTGCGTAATTAAGGACCCTTACGCACGCACTTTTACACATCCTGACAGGACCCAGAGTGTATTGCCCGATGTTAATGCCCAAACAAATAGTCAAAAAGAGGAACACAAACAAGAGGATGATTGAAAATTGATTGCCAATATTGACCTTTCATCAAATCCATCCACAAATAACACAATCAATTTTCATTGCGTTTCAAAGGTCAACCGGCTTGAGAATAACAAATTCGAAATAATATGAAATTATTCTTGGTAGATAGATTTGTATTGGGGTCATATTGATTGTGAAATTCCATGCTATTGCACTATAATCGCAGTGAATAAATGGATTTTCCAAGCATGCTCTTTTAACCCTTGATGTTCATATTCAACACCCTTTTAATTATCAATTAGGAATTGTTATTACATTATTGATATGACTTGGGTTGCTGAAGTACATAATAAACGCCATAGGGTCATTTGATAACGATGGTGTTTTATAAAGGAATGATTTAAAATTAAAATTGTAAATTCAGAAAAATATTAGAGCGTATCACATGAACGTTCGGAGTTCGTAGGTGAAAATTGAAATTCAATCAAAATTATCTCCATTAGCTTCAATAGTCTTGATATTAAGGGGGGCAATCTCTTTAGACGCTCGAAATTTGGTCGTTTTTCATGATGTTTTTTAATGGTGATAAAATAATCGTATCATTTTAAATTTTTGACATTATTTTACTACAACCTTAAAGTATCAATTTACTTTATTTTTTTAAAAATAGAAAACAAAATGGTGGAGTTATAAGGAATTCCATTAGGCGCCTTTTCTCGTTATATCAAACGGTTCGCCGCTTGTCGAAGGTTTTTTGTTGAACTGAAATCGAAAAAGGAAATATTTTTTGATTTTTAGTATGCATAGGCAGTCAACTAAGCTATAAAAAATTTAAAAAAGTATAAAATAAAATAAATAGTTAGCTTTTTAGTTAAACTTTCATATTTTTTTTACCATTTTCTTGATATTTTTTACCTTAAAAAAATAATATATTTAGGCGAAAACCTTAAAACTTTAGCTTAGTCGACTAGATAATATTATAGTGAGAATATCCCAAAATTTTAATCAGATCGATCAATAACTTTTTAAGCTACAACTGGCGAACATTTTGAAAATGTAGTTTCGAGATATCATTTAAAGTTTCAATGCGATAAAACTATCAATTTTGATGACTTAACGATCAACCAATGATTCCAGGTGCATATAATAGATCTTCAAATATCTCAAAAAGTTGATTATCTTCGACTAACTGTTGTTTTAGGGTTATACGAGCTACTTTTGTCTCATAAAGACTCTTACGGTTCTATCTCGCTAGCCGCGCTTCATCGGTATTTTCAGCAAAGACTTTACAGTAGGTGCCAATAATTATATTTAATGTATTCATCATGTTCAAAATGAAGCTGCAGTTATTATTAAATATTTCAGTAGCATTGTATGTTAATATTTCAATGATTTTCACACCAGAATGCAAGCAATTTGAAGCCAGTCGCCAAACTATCGAATTAAAACATTCATTAGCTTCTTTGGGTATCCAGACAACTTTGAAGTCATCCCTGGACAATTTTTTTATAAATTAGTAAGAGATGCTGTTTTATCTTTTGGCCAAGTCAAGTCAAGTCTTCAAGCTTTAGATATTTTTTAAAGCAAATGTTTTCTGCCATTTGCACCAGCTTTTGACTCCAGTCGGGTTCACATGATAATGTCTTTTTTTTAAATTCCTCAAACTTCTCTACCTTTCGTTCATTTGTTAAGATATTTTGAAATAGATAAAGAATAAGTGACACAATAGAGGGTTTTATAAATATACCATGACTCAATTTACTTGTACACTTCGGGCCAACAGGTGGACATCCCGATTCGCTCTAAGGGAAAGGCTTAAATCAGGGGATTTCCCAGAAAATCATCATCGCGTGTTTACAGGGGGTTAGCAAACACACGCGATCGTCTGAAAGAAAAATAGGTAAAATAGCCCCTCCCTCATTATTCTGCGTTTTCCAGCATTTGCCTTGTGTCCGGCGTACAAAGCAAAATTTACAAACCCCGCGGCATTCCTGGGATCAAAACATGCTTTGATATTCTAGGGAACATCGCAGAGTGAAACCGCCGAAGTCGGAAAAAATATGATTTTTTCAGCGTCACTGAGAAAAAATCATGTTTATTTACATATTCTGTGGAAGGAGGCATTCGAAAATCTCAAAAACAATGTATCGAATAGAGAAAATGCGGAGGATATGTGTATTTCGAGGGTTCTAAATGTGTATGTTATTTTAGAGAGGAGCCCAAAGGATGTTGCTTATGTTCGGAAAAAATATAAGATAAATATGATCTTAGTTGGATTTACAATACAAAACAATATGTCCTCGGTGAATTTATCATGATTTTGATCATGCCATATACGTTTGATTTCATGTTTTCTATTCTGAATAAATGTTAAAGTTTTACAACAACACAAGGAAATGTATGATTTTCATGTATTTTAATATTTGGTGGGATGAAAACCGACATAAATAAAACAAACAACCGTTTTTTTATCAGTATCTTATGTAATAATTTTGCTTTTGCCATTGGATTTGCTTTAAAGTTAAATTCATGGAAATTTTTTAAAGTTCTATAATGAATATTAAACATTGTTGAATTGACTGACTTCATGCTATGGTAAAAAACCCATGTTTCTGCATAAAAGTGATGTTATGGAATCGACTAAAGATCATTATTGCATGGAAATATTACATAAACTGTAATTAGAATTAAAAAAAAACAATGAATCAGATAGATCCACCAGACCAAGTGTTATTTCATTCAAACGGCGTGCTTATCTTCGCTTAAATTTTAAGATTAATTCTGTTTAAGTTTAAATTTTTAATTCTGTAAAAATGAAGTTAACCAATAAAATTGTTATTAAGACTTGATACTCGCCAGAAATTTGCAAAATTATGTTAGATTTAGAATTTTAATCAAGTCGGGTGGGTCGAATTACGGCCGGTTCGTCCACCGCCGCGTCCATTTTAGATCCGCAAACTGAACTCATACATGGTACATAAATTCATATTTTATTAATCTCTTTGGGTTGTTATGGATCACTAGACGTCCCAGTTCTTCAGGGGGCACTGTCAGTTTAAGGCCTCATTGTATTGGATTGTGCTATTCCCGATTTCGGAGTGGATGCAGATCATGCTTGGACGCCAGATCGCAAGGCGCTCTTTCGTAGTGACAGCGGTCTGAAAGACGGACCGGTTGGTCACACAAACTTTGTGGCCATAAATTATGCGGAGAAATGCATCTCGCATCTCTATAAATGCAAAATTTTCCATAGCGGATAGTATTTATAAGTGGCTCATACTATATGAGGTCGCGAGCGATACTAGTTTAATCATTAATCATATGTAAATTTTATACATCTATATTTTTAGTTGTGCACTTTTGCGAGTGGGTTGGCATGGTACCGAATAGTGGAATAAATATACAGCACGGATCAGAGGAGGGTCCTCCATATCGGTTCTATCTCATATAAATATATAGCAAATTCTATATGGCGGTTGCTTAAATTTTTGTAAAGATACAAGTATATGAATGCACTCTCCATGAATTCCGCGATTCTCCGCGACGTAAATCTTGATTGAACAAAATTTAAGGATAACAATGCATAATAGCGACATTATATTAATATATACAAAGCTGTTTTTTTTAATTATCTACAAGTAGTTTTTGTTAAACATTGTTAAATACTCGATACAAGGTGGTAGGGTTTTGGTATACGTGGCTAAAGTTGTAGTGCGAAAATATGATTGAATACTGCAACCTTCGAAGCGTCAGCGGTTCGAAATTCGGACCAATTGAACATGACCTAACCTTTTGGCGACTCCCTTCAATTTTAGGATTTTTTTCAAGAGTTTTGGGAGAAAATGTATTGCAGTGTAATCAATGGGCTAGTGAGCGAGACTCAAAAGCCAAGCTTTTAACGTTGTGGACATTAATAATAATTTTCGTAACGTGAATAATTGTACATACCGGCATTAAATTGAAATTTATAAAGCTGTTTTTTTTGTCTACAAGTAGTTTACGTTAATTATTATTAAATAAATGTCGTCTATACTCGATACAAGGTGGTTAAGGCTTTGGTAGACGTGGCTAAAGTTGTAGCGCGGCAAATGTTTAAATTACTTGATAACATAGTTTCAGTCTTGCAGGCATACAAATTGTTATAAATGTCGAAATAAAGATTATTCAATTAAATGTAGAGCTGTAATAACCACTTATTTACTAATGAAAATGGACATTTTAATATCACAAGAAAATAATGGTAATATCATCTAATACCACCGTATCGTGTATACCCATCGAAAATTGACCAATTTGTTGTATTTATGAAGACATTCCGATGATCCACCTCAAAAAGGGATATATTACATCACAATTAAACATCGAGTGGATGTGTAATTTGTTAATTTTTCCGATGGAGAGGGGACAATGCGAGCCTGGGGCGCTTCACATTTAGCGGGCGGCAAGATTAGAATATAATTAACGCTTGCATAATACATCCAACGTAATTGCAGAGATAAAAGGAAAGGCCCAAGAAGAAGAACGGGCCGGGAGTAAATTCTAATTAAATTATGAAAATGTATTCAGAGCTTACACAACATAAAGTGATTGATTTTGACTTCATTTATGGAAAGAAGCCCTAAAATATACAAGGAGAGCTTTGTTCGTCCGATGGAAGGAGCCATATAAATTTCTGGCATGATGAATATTTAAAACCACGTTATTAATTATTAACACTCAAGATCTGCTGTTATTTCGCATAAAGTCTATTTTTATTAAAAAAAACCATAGACTATTCTAATTTTAATAAAGAGCCATGTTATAGGTCACCATTCAGCTTTTATGGTGAGGCTTTGGTTTATAACGGCCGTCGAAGCCTTTTTACGGTCTTGCAGCGACAGGACATTTATTTATAACCGACCATTAAATTTACTCCTATTTACTGTGGCGGATTCACTCTGCGTTGAAATATTTTTGTAGTTAAACGCCATTATTAACATCCACCTCTTAATTGAGATTTTAGCATCAAAGTCGTTATACACCAGGGCGGTCATTTCAAGGGCGGTAAACGAAAGCGACTTTGATTATTCGAATTATTACCATACTAAAATGAGATTCAAATCTTAACATCGAATTAAATCGAATGGCAAAAGGGTCAATCATCATTTTTCAGACGATGTCCAAACGATAAACTTTTTGATCTTGCCTCGTTTATTATGTTGTTGTATAAAAAACATGCTTTTTATTGAATGATTAATTGTTGTTGAACTTTTTTGTATTGTCGTTCCTTCTTGTCGTGGAAAGAAACTTTATTTATGAAGCCATTGAACAATACCCAAGGGATGAACAAATTTCTGATTAACGATGCTCTTCTGTTTTGATTTTGACAAGATAAAATAAGTCACATTTTAATATCAAAAATATAGATGAGTTATAAAGTTTTGCTTTTTAAAATAACCATTGAAAATAAAATTTTATTCTAACAATTTTTTATTTATAAGAACAAAAATATTTTGGAAAATTATTTTTTATAAATAATATTGTTCAAATGACTGCCATTTCGCCACTGGCATTCCTCAAATCTAGCCCGCTCGATCGTGAGGCGCACTTTAACGCGTCAATGGTCCGAAATTTGGACCGGTTGGATACGGAAACCTTTCTGCGAGAACTTTGGACAATAATTTCTAATATTTCATGGTTATTTTAAAAAAGAAAAACTTTATGGCTCACCTATGTTTGAAACATTAAATGGCACCCTAATTCGCATTTTTTTGATTTCGTTACGTGGAATTCTCAAAGAGGTATACAAATTAATGTGATTAGTAAACTGTTCGCGAACTATAATTAAGCACAATTCTCGAATTATTTAATCAAAAAGGAGCGGCACAATTTAAAAAGCGCCATTACGCAGTAAATGGTCTGTTTTAGTTGCGTCGTATTGAGTCTCACGGGAAAATTCTTACGTTTTTTTAAACAACAACGTGGCGGATTTTATTAAATATTAACACGAAATATGTTTTAGCATAATTTCGAGCTTTTTTTGCCATTGTAAATAATATGTAATATTATTTTAATTAGAAATTTTAACACTAAATCATATTAACACCTTATAGACTGCAAAAACACAGAGAAACTTCCACTTTTTTTTCTAAGAAATTTGCACTTTTTTACATACTTTAGAAAAATGATCGTATCATTTTTATTAATGGTTCAATTAATTTGTGACTTATAGCAAATTTTCTCCATAGTTTTTTCTACCAAATTGCATTTATTATTGCGTGATTCTGCATCTGTCAAGTCAGTGAAGTCAAAGAGTTTTTTAAAAATATATCTTAATGATGATTTAAAAAAGTTAATCATAAATTTGGTCATTCAAATTTAGTTTGGTTAATCATAAATCACAAAAAATATCGAACAAAAGATCGCCAGGAACTGAGATCAATGTTTTGACGAAAGTTTCTGTCATAAAATCTGATTTCTGACGAACTTGTGCCAAAAAAGGTGCGAAATGATCGCCGTGTGACGTTTGACGACCTTAATAATGAAATACAGTCAACCCTTCTATAACGACAAGATAGGGACATCGCTATAGAAAGTTAGGCACCCATACAAAATTTGGTATTAGGTTTTTTGTTTATGTTTTTAATACTTTTATATTTAAAACAAACAATCTTTGTAGAAAAAAAATTGAACTTCTTAAATTGTGTAATTATGCATTTAATTACTGTTAGTGTCATCTAATATCATCTTCTAACGAGACTTTTTTTTAATATCAATTGTTCAATTTATTCATCACTTTGATTATTAACCAAACTATTTCCTTTTTGTCGAAAACCATTTCTGTCTGAATTGTATACATATGTTTTTAAAATTGTTATATTAATCTTCCCCTACCGGTGATGTATTTACTACACTTAGACTCTAATAATGGGAATATCGATATGAAATATAATAGATACGGGGTTCAGAATTTTTGTGTTCCTCCTTAATATAATTACGAATCACATCAAAGTATTATAGTATATAAGTATTCATCTGCAGCGACGGAAATAAATAATTTGTCGGAAAATCGGGAATTTTATGAGTTTTCGTCCGTGTCTGAGCAGAAAGGAATTTTATCAGTCACATTGGTGGTGTTATACGAAAATGGGGGCTCACGCGGTCATCAACTCGAACTAGCATTTAAATATCTGATGACGATATCTCCAACGAGTGTGGATTCAACAAAATCGTATGCTTTAGAAGGGACCGATATAAGAAAAGACCGCCGCCAACGCTATAGAAAAAATTTCCATAGGGATTGACTGGCTAAGAAGGTTGACTGTATTGTGTTGGAAAAAATTGGTTATAAGAAGTTGTGTGCCAAGAATACTCACACTGGACAATCGTAAAAATCGTTTTACACAGGAGGAGGACAAAATCCAAAAACAGTTTTCCGCGGAATTCTAGTACAGAAATGTCTCGATCTCTACGGTGATAATGTTGAAAAATATCTAAACTATCCTACATAAATGTTGTAATCTTACTTTCCGGATGGAGCCTCTTATATAATATTTTGCATGATTGTTTGATTCCCTTTGAAGGATTTAAATAATTTAAGCGTCCGATTCGTGTATTTAAGTCTTTCTTACGACACCGTGTTAATACGTCCTGTTTGAAATTACACAATTATAAGATTAAATTTCTCGAAACTCGTCTAAGGCTGGATAATGTCTCCTTTTGTGTCCAGGTCGTGGCACAATCAGCTAAGATAAATCTGCTCCCATTGAAGAGTACTTAATCCAGCAGAAATGTACATTGTTTTGCAAATTAGAGGTCTGTGATTACAGAACAGATACGAATAAAGACGTCTCGGCTGTCAAGAAAATTATTTCGAAGCGACCTTCCTTCCTGTTATGCATTATGATTTATATTCATATACATTAAGGACGCTCAGGAAAAATATTAAGCAATTAAATCCAAAGGCAAATGTGTATATTAACGTCCTCGCGTTTGCCATGAAGCTTTTTTAGATCCCTAATGCAATAAATTTACATACTTGTTAAGGTTTAGGAAAACTTTAGGCGCTCCACGTTTATTTTTAAGTAGCAAAAGTTAGTTTTCAATTTCTAACTCATAAATCGGCAGTTCCTCCAGCATCATAACTTTTAACGCCGCGAATAAAGTGCAAACACTTTGTGTACGGGTTAGCATTATAAGTGGCTAAACAACATGTAAAGCTGGAAGCTTATTTAAGCCGCGATCGCTCATTAAAAATGAAAGCTCCCGGAAGCATCTCATTAAAATCTGCAATTAAACTACTCGACCATTTACATAATATTTGCGTTGATGACATGACCTGCGTCATTCGTAATTTATTAAGCCGGACAAACATGTAATATCGAGTGCAAATAGTACGATTTTGATAAGTATCGGATTCGTTTGGTTTGTGCGTCATTGCGGACGTGAAATGCTAAAATTCATTACATCTAGTTGTCCTTCATTTGCGTAATGATTTAATCTAACTGAGATATAGTAAATGGATCGTGCATAATAAAAGTTGAAGTGTGAGGTCAAGCATAAATATCAATTCCGAAGAAAACATCATGAGTTTGTAAATCGAGGCTTAAGTAAAAACATGACGATTAATCGTTATAAATAATTTATTTCTTATTTTCAATGTTAGAACCTTTATACTTAAAAATACACCATAATGAATCATCATAATTTCCATCAAAGGGCTGCATTAAACCATTAGAAGACGGCAAGAGACTGTGACTTTAAAGAACAGGAAAAGACCAGACCGCCCAAAATCTACTATAGATGTGCAGAGTTACTTTTTTTTAAATTATCTTCCGAAACAAATCCTTGTCTTACATCTTTTCAGTTCATATGGACTTTATTAACATATAGCGCTGAAAAAACCCAAATTCAAAAAATTGAATAAACAGAAAAGACTGTTATGGATACAAAAACATTAAAATTGGACCATTTCTATAGGTACTGTACAGCAAATTGGCTTCAATGTCACGGATAGAGAAATATAGATAGAGCGTTATGAGCATAAGGCAACCTATATACAAATAACGTGCCTATTTTAATATATATTACACAAACACAAATATTTTAGCTAACAATTCCCATTGTGTGAAAAGTTAAATGGAGAAAAAGACAAGTATAGCCTCCACACTCGTTGGAGGTATCGTCATCAGATATTTAAATGCTATATTATTTTCGTATAACACCATCAATGTGACTGATAAAATTCCTTTCTGCTGAGATACAGACTAAAACTCGCAAAATTCCCGATTTCTCAACAAATTATTTATTTCCGTCGCTGCAGATAAATACTTATATACTATAATACTTTGATGTGATTCGTAAATATATTACGGAGGAATACAAAAATTCTGAGCCCCGTATGTATTATATTTCATATCGATGTTCCCATTATTAGAGTCGAGGTGTAGTAAATACATCACCGGTAGGAAAAAGTTAATATAACAATTTGAAAAACATGTGTGTTCTCTACATATGTGTATATAGATTAGACAGTTACTGCCTTTAGGCGCCACCTAAGCTCGCCAATTAGTATTTACGCTACTGTTTCCAAGTGTTCAGATTTTGGTGGAAATGTCTTGATTTAGTAGCCTTTATCGTGCTACGATTTCTGTTGGATAAAAATTTCAATCTCGAATTTTTCGGGATTACGTTTACTAATCCCGGGATTTATGAGCACCTAAAACTGTCAAAAGATGTCATGCTGTAAAGGTACCCATACACATTTAAATATTGCAAATTTGTCTGCATCCAGAAAAAAAAGATTTATGAGTGAGTAGTCGTTTTCAAAATGTATTATTATCCATTGATTTCATTAATCACTTCAGTATTTATATTTTCAGATCCAGAAAATCAGAATCAATATGACGCATTCAATGGAAAAAATAACATTTTCGTTGCCAATTGGATGCACCGTACCCAATTTTCATGAAGTTATTTTTCATTAGTATCCTCAGAAGCTTTTAGCGACAACTTGACATTGCTAAATCACTTCCAGAATGGGATTTACTTCCATTTTTTTTATAAATAAGGGCTGATCTAAATTAGACGAATTTGCGAGCTTAACCAAGCGGCCCACACCTTAGATGGACTCATTAAGAAAACGCTGAAGACAACCTTTTTATGATCCCGAACGACGAAGAAAAGCTGTCCATCGCGATAAGGTATGTCCGTCGGAACACTTTTTTAATTCTCGGAAAACATATTTTCCTCGAATTGGAACAAATTTCCACTCGGTTCGCGCGTATTTAAATAAATAAAAGGCCAAACGTTCGCCTTCGGTGCTTTGTCATAGTCTTTATAGTGTGCCGTTCGTGTCTGTGTGTCCGTTCGTGAGATTGTATAATCCTGAAAAGTCACAGAGTCGAGGTGTTCGAGTTAATCCTTCCGAGTATTATTACGATTTTTAATGCGAATGCACTGTTTTAAGACTCTTTGGATTTGCACGGCGAAGCATTTGCGATTATTTAAATTTGCATAAAGCACGCGGCCTCTCACCTTGCTGCCCTAGTGTGCGATTTCCGAATGTGCGAAGTCTCCTCCTGAAAAAATAAAATAAATGCCTCGTTAAAACGTGAAAAGCTTTTCAAATTTGCATGAAGCGCTTATCTGGCGAACGTCAATGTGTCCGAAATGGCAATGCGCTTTGCATCGTGTAAAATGCATCGATACTTGCATGCGATGCATACGCGAAAAGGCGATCGATACATGGATTTGTTTGATTCAATTTGACATTGTCATACATTTTAACATATTCGCAATAGTACTATCATGCTGCGATCGCTTTGAAAATGTTTGGATGAGCTATAAAAACGCATTTTTATAGGAATGCGGAAGGACGCCACATCAAGTGTTACCAAATTTGCTCCATTGTATTTATTAAATCGTCATATTGTTACATTGTTTGATTGAAAATAATTTAAATTAAAGCTTTTTATGATTTTTTAATTCTTATTTTTGACCGAATTAATTTGTACTTCTAATAAAACACACGCAAACTTTATACAGCGCCTTTCAATAAAGGCGCTCAACTTTTAAATATAAATAAAACAAATTATATGTAAGATATTTACTCAATTTATATATCATTTTAAACAATATTTTATGGCAATAATTATAAAATACAACATTATTCAAATATCTCCCGCAAATTTGCTTGGTGGCACTTATTCAAGAGATCCAATTTTGGATGACTTTGTCGCATAAATCTGGCTGAATTTGTTGGATGGCGTTGATTATGTTGACTTTAAGAGCATAAATTGTTTGTGATTTATACGCATAGATATGCAATTTAAGATAGCCTTAAACGAAGAAGAATAAAGGCGTTAAATCGCATGATTTCGGTGGTCATGCCCTATGCCCTCAAATCGCCCATGTAGAATGTCCATCAAGGCGTGCACTGTATGGCATGTAGCTTCGTCCTATTGGAACCACACGTCATCAGCATCTTTATCATGCAGTTTGGGCATTCAAAAATGGACCTCATTATATAACACCAATATAATTGATAAAATTCCTTTCTGCTGATACACGGACTGAAACTTGCAAAATTCCCGATTTCCCGACAAATTATTTATTTCCGTCGCTGCAGATAAATACTTATATGCTATAATACTTCGATGTGATTCGTAATTATATTACGGAGGAATACAAAAATTCTGAACCCCGTATCTATTATATTTCATATCGAAATTCCCATTGATTAGAGTCGAGGTGTAGTAAATACATCACCGGTAGGGAAAGGTTAATATAACAATTTTAAAAACTTTACTATTACGATTACGTTTACTAATCCCGAGATTCCCTAGTTACATCGGCTACATCTATCCATTTAATATTTTTGTATCGAATATAGATCCATTTTAGCATATGGATAACATGCTGTTGGATAAATTTAAATTCAATTTGATCTCAATTAATTGATTTGCATGTGACATGTTTATCACCAGGCTCAACGCCATCGCCCAGGTCTAAGGTAGTTATATCAAACGAAAAGCATAGATTTATAGAAAATCAGGTAATACATGCTCCAATGGACGTTGTATTGAAATTCTCGCCAACGACGCTCCTGTAGGAATTTTCATCCTAAGACAGTTTTATTATGATGGCTTATAAATAGATTAAAACATGCACTGAACGCCGAGCATTCTTCCCTTGCTATATTAGATCGTATAGCTAACATGAAATGCTTGCAGGCATTCCATTGTTTAACAAGTTATTCTACAAGTGGGTTTATCAACAGGTTTGACCCGGTTATTTTAGAATACGACTTGAGGCAATTGTGCCCTTAACAAAGGAATCGCATAGCACTTTGGCAGATTTGCTCAAAATTTAAAACGCCATCGTGCCATCACAATGGAAGCACATTCTTGAGACGTCGCATATGCGCCGTTTCATACCATTGAGAGCGTTTTAGAAGCGCTGGATATCGAATGTGTTCACCGTAATTCGTTCTGGGGGTCGTAGGGGTGTGACGGAAAATGGGGGCGGTTAAATTGTCCGATACAACGTTAAGCCCTAGATAAACTGTAGTGATTCATTGAAGCGATTCGATTTAATTGTTGCAGGTGAATGACGACATAGAGCATCAAAGGGCATGACAATTTAAAAAAATGCAACAGGGGCTAAAATATTGTGTTTTAAAATGATAGATGCTGAGTAATCTTAATTGCATGTCAGCCATTGTTATGAGCTGTCATGTGGCGACATCTATCTGAAGCTTTACAAGCTCGTCGAAAATTAAATTGTATATGACATTTAAGAATGGTTCGGCAAAACTATACAACTTGCTAGAAATATATTAAATTTGTATGTAAATTTAAAGAATTTAAGGGGCTACTCCAATCTTAAAAGGGCGTATATTAGTTGACACAATTTCAACCTTTTTAGTCATTTAAAATAAAATTTAAAAAAATATTCTTAAGTAGTAAAGATGTTGCTATAGTTCCTACCTCAGAAATAAATATAAAAAAATATTTTCGTAAAATGGCGACTGTTCATTTCAAAGTCATTTTTTGGTCTTTTATTTTTACAATTTTAATTTTTTTAAAATAGTTAAAAATACAATTTTAACACAAATCTGGTAGGAACGATAGATAAAGTTATATAAAAATGGTTTATACTAAATTTGAAGTAAATCGGTTAATTAAAATTAGCGATATGATGTCAACCGTGTTGTAAAAAGTAGTTTCGAGGAAAATGGGTTTAAATATTTCATTTTGGTAGATCACTAAAATAGCTATAAATATTCAGAAATTCTTTTAAAGTATATATTTTAAAAGATCTAAACTGTGAACTTTTGATTTGGATGCATGATATTAAATATTTGGAATTGCTTAGTGAAAGTGGGTTGATTTTTGGACTTTGTGAATAAATTTATAAAACCACTACCACACCCGAAAAAGTCTTATGGAGATACCCTACATCCAATAAATAGATATGACACAATAAGAAGTCAAGAAAAGAAAAAAATATATGTAATCAATCATACGGGATTGCAAATCCTTCACAACAAAGAGCTATATTAGAGTGGGAGGTAGGGGAGAATCGTCATAGAAACTAATTCTGATTATATTTATTAATAAATAACAAATAAATGATTATTAATGTGATATTAGAACGAAGCATCTATTTAATTAAGACATCAATTTATAAATTATTCCGGCGCCCTTCCCAGCATTCTTAGAGTTAATTAATTTTCGAAGTTTAATTGCAGCAATTAATAGACAACCCCTCGGTTGCGATGTTGATATTTAAACATTTGATTTTCCGAATGAGAGAGCTTTTTCTCGTTATTTTCAGACCCTGCGAATGCATCCATTGTGAAATCGTATGAATTAAATACGGCAAATGCGAGCTTAAATATCACAAACAAGAATACCCATGTCAGAGTAGATTTCGCAGAATGTATTATTTTGACACTTTGCCGACAGTTAAATAAACTTCCTCTTTGCATGCATTTAAAAAGAGCCGTTTTCGTGCACATCTCATTGGCTTTTCCAAAGAGTGAAAACCGTTTATTAATTTAATTGTTTCTCCCATTTCAAAAGTCTGCAATGAAATAAATACGCCCGCTCAAGAGCATAAAGTGCTTTCGTTCCACTTTTGCATTATATGAAGCGCAAAAGAATGGCACGGAAAATTAATTCATACATTTTCTTAAGTAACACCAAAGAAAGCCTTCAAACAAAGGCATTCAAAGCCATTTTTGCAGCGTTTCAGCGCCATTAATAAGCAACTGTTTGCATAGAATACGGTACAATGATACAAATACAATATGTTTATGAACAAAACAGCGTTAAATTTATGTTGATACAAGTTGATAATTGTTGACGTTACATATGCGAGAAGCGTATTTGTCTAGCGAAATTTCTATTTGTGCCATTTCATTGTATGAATTAATTTGTAAAGTCGTTAAATTATATGGCGCAAAGCAACATCATTTCAGCGCTGTATTGTATGGCGAAATTTACAAACGAGTCGAATGGAAGACGGTCTGTTTAAATTGTCCAACGTGTGTCAGTGGAAAGCTTTAAAGATCTCATAGTGATTGTGCTAAAAATATTCCTATGCAATCTAAAGCATTTGATACTTGATATTCTTGGGGGAAATATGAATGAATGCTGGCTTTCAAAGGAGTTATCGTAAAAATTTTGTATATAGAATATGTCAGATAAATAGTACAGCATATGGCGAGCTGTATAAATACACGATCATAACGTATTAAAAAAATAATCATTTTGATTGTAGGAAAAGTTCGTCGATAATTTGAAGCAGTGAGTGATCATAAAAAAGCAATTAATCGCTTGGGTCGTGCTATAAATACTGAAAAATATTAGATTAATATGATTTAAAGTTAAAAGATGTGTATATGAGTGTTTCTCAGTAAACTAGACAAGTCGTCTTAAGAAAGTTGTCCAGCCCATTTTTCTGTTTATATATTGATCAAATCATATTAAAGGAATAGATATTTATCTGTTTAATAACAAAAAACACAGATGAACCAAATATATTTCCACTGCTTTAGGAAATATTGAGCGATTTCTGAAAAAAATCTATACAAATGACTATTGTCTATGCCAAGGGACTGTGTATTTAATTGAAACAAATCGTTTTCAGTAGCAAAACTAAGTTTTTTGAATTTATTTCTATAAATTTTGGAGTTTAAAAACTATGTTACTGTATAATAAAGTAACATTATTTATACAAGTTTTTAACTTTGAAATTTTAATGTCTAATAACTATCAAAATAAAACATAAATTGTATAAGCATTTAAATACTTTGAGTCTTATATTATAGAACCAGTATCATTATAAGTATGTTAAATTAAAAATTATCATGAATATATTGTAACATCTGCGTGTCTTGATTGGATCTAAATTTTTGGATTTTTTTATCGCACAGCTTTAGAAATGCGATACAAATTTTGTCATCGTCCATATTTGACCCATTATAGGACTATTGCCAGGGGACTGTTTAGTTGGATTTCATTGGAATGTAGCAAAAAATACAATTAAGTTTTGTTATTTTTCTATAAATCATCTATAAGACAGCGGCTAAATTGTCATTATGTTTTAATTATTTCAAATAACTCACAAATCCTGCCATGTATTGAAGTTTAAGTCTTCCGAAACAAGTTCAAAATAAGAATATTTCGTTGAAAAATTAAAGTATTTTAAACTGGCCACACTTGATCTGGTGGATTGAGTTCTTTTTAAATCTTTTGTAGTTCGTGAGAATTCGTATAGCACCAACAATGTGACTGATAACATTCCTTTCTGCTGAGACACGGACTAAAACTCGCAAAATTCCCGATTTCTCGACAAATTATTTATTTCCGTCGCTGCAGATGAATACTTATATACTATAATACATTGATGTGATTCGTAATTATATTACGGAGGAATACTAAAATTCTGAACCCCGTATCTGTTATATTTCATATCGATATTCCCATTATTAGAGCCGAGGTGTAGTAAATACATCACCGGTAGGGAAAGTTTAATATAGCGATTTAAAAAACATATATGTACTATATATATATATGTATGTATAGATTAGACATTTATTGCCTCTAAGCGCTGTCTAAGCTCGCCAATTAGTAGTTACGCCACCGTTTCCAAGTGTCCAGATTTCGGCGGGAATGTCTCGATTTAGTAGCCTTTATCATGCTGGTGAGGTGTACGATTTCTGTTAGATAAAAATCTAAAACTGTCCGGGATCTCGGGATTTAATTTGCAGCAATATTCAAAGAAATAGATTTTTTCAAAATTTTGAAAAAAAGATAACTATTTTGAACTTAGTTTAGTTTTTAAAATTTTTCTAGATTATAAAATTTTCAATGATATGCTACATGCCATACAAATCATTCAATAAGTCTTATAATACATTTGAAAAGGTAGCAGTTAATCAATTATTTTGTTATCCAAATCCTTATTTTTGTCCACCTTCGCAAATTAATATGACTGTAAAGTAAATGACACGTTTATTGCATTTGAATCTTTTTCAATTAAATTTTTATTCGTTAAGAAACAGACTTTTTCAGCGTTGCGAATATTAGGGTGCTAACGACATATCGTCTTTAGTACTTTTCGCAAATGTTGTTAACAACGATCCAGAGCATTCCGGCACAAAGAGGTTAATATCCGAATTAATATTAATACAGACAACCCTATTATGTATACTGGCAATTCTAATTATTGTTTGATGTCTACAACAATTAAATGCATTAAATAGTCACAAATTCTGTTACATTATTGTATATTGCAGCATTAGGATACTAATTCTGAATGACAAATGGATTCGAATATATATTTAAGAAGACAATATTTAACAGCTGATTCAAATCGTTATAATGCCGGCCATGTATTATTATTTTTGCTAATTAAATCATGACGAGCTTAATGATGACACATGGCTTCTGACACAATATAATAATGAGATATTATTAGAGCAATCGCATGGTGATTCAATTAGCCTAAAAGCTTTTAGGCTACGCTCTCGAGAGGTACTAGACAAAACCCTCGGCTAATTGATTTCCTTTGATTAGCACGATAACCCTTAGCTGCGTAACGTTCGGTCTTAACCCTTTATTGTCCATCGGCACAGTACAAACAAGGACTGCTATCTGACCGCATGCAAATGTCCCAATATAAAGAGTTAATGGTGGCCAAATGACCTGATTGAATGGATCGAATTACGGCGCCTTGTAAACAAAACAACGCCATTGAAATGATCGATAAACGTCGGAACAATGGATGTTGTTTATTATTAAAATTATTTCAGTGCGATATCACTTGTGATGTCTTAGACAAGCGGAAGACGCGGTAGAAAACAATGAAATAAAGCGCTTGCTAAGACGGATTAAAAACCGTCGTTCATAGCCGAGTGAGCAATTATTACAGAGCCACCCCCCCCTTAAATGATTAAATTAAATGTGAATTATTTTCGCTGAAGGGTTGGCCGATTAATTAATTAATGAATATTTTAAAATTTCAACAACTTTTAACGACGTATTTGCATTGATGATGCTTAGCAAAGTTTGTTTGGGGATTCTCGGAAAAATTTATTCGCATAAAAAGTCTTCTCAACAACAAGAAAATCTGCTCGAACATCGCCATGAAAATATTTTATACGTTCATTAAAAATATACGATTTCAACGCGTATTTGTATAAGGACCTCAAAGGCGTTTGATAAAAAATAAACATTCGTCCGCTCATATTTCGTCCATGGTTATAAATCGACGAAAAAACTCTGTTTATTGTGAGCAAACGCGGCACACATCTTGCGCACGGTTTTCTCATGCGCAAGTTTTCAGGCAATATGCTATGTACAGTATTTTATTAAATGCTTATTATATCGCAATTTCAGTCGACGGTCATCCAATACCATTTTGTGGATTTTCTACACCATTTCACTAATATTTTACTGTTATAAACGAAGGAGTACACATAATCACATTTTTCATATTTACAAGTTTACTGACAATGTTCACTATTAATGGCTGCCAAAAAAATATTAAACAACATAGCGTTTTCAAATTTAAAACATAAGCTTTATTTAAATAGGTACTTTCTACCATAGCAATTTTTTTAAACGACAATCAGCATCTATACATCAGGTCGGGTATTTCTGGGACAACCCTCTTAACTATTAAGAATGCACTATCAAAATAAATGCAAACATTTTGGAAAGAACAACAAGACATTTGGTCAATTAATACATTTGGGATCCATAATATTGTCTCAAATAGGTACTTATTGTCTTAGGTTGAGTCATAAATAGTTGCCGGCGAAAAGAAGCCGTTATAATTATTCGGTTTTACCTTTGATTAGGGAATCCAATCCCAAGCCAAAATTTCGACCCCGGGGTTTCGGGATTACATTGGACGATCCCGAGATCAGTCCCGGGATCCCGGTACTGGGATTATCAATAGTTTAAGAGATTACATTGATAAATACGATCAAAAATGACTAATGAGTCCATTTGTTTAATATAAAAAATAACTTATAGGCCATTTCCCGACAATTTATTTATTTCCGTCGCTGCAGATGAATATTTATATACTATAATACTTTGATGTGATTCGTAATTATGTTACGGAAGAATACAAAAATTCTGAGCCCCGTATCTATTATATTTCATATCGATATTCCCGTTATTAGAGTCGAGGTGTAGTAAATACATCACCGGTAGGAAAAAGTTAATATAACAATTTGAAAAACATGTATATGTAGAGACAGTTACTGCCTTTAGGCGCCACCTAAGCTCGCCAATTAGTAGTTACGCTACTGTTTCCAAGTGTTTCCAGATTTTGGTGGAAATGTCTCGATTTAGTAGCCTTTATCGTGCTACGATTTCTGTTAGATAAAAATTTCAATCAAGAATTTTTCAGGATTACATTTACTAATCCCGGGATTCGTGAGCACCTAAAACTGTCCCGGATTCCGGGATTTCGGATCCCGGGATTGGATTCCCTACCCTTGACGAATCATCCGTATTTTTCAAAAATATGTGGGAAATAGTAGGTAGTAATGAAGGAAATTGTTTTGTAAGATTTTATAAATAAAAATGAAAAAAACCGATTTAATTATTTCATCGCCAAACAATCTGCAAAGACTTTTCGATACATCTAATATTATAGTTCTTAGACTAATATTTGTCCTGATGTCATTTTTTCACCGTATGAAAATATCGATCCCATATCACACGTTGATGAATAAACCGTCCATCCAGGGTGTCGTTTCGGCTTAAGTTCAACTCTGACCCCTTGTTAAGTCAACCGATCGAATTTTCCCAGCCATCGAATTTTCCGGTCAGACACAGGGATGACATCAATTACTTTGTTAATCAACACTGGACAGGGATGGGCATAATCCCGTGTTATGCCCTTATATAACATGTGTTGCGGAATTATTCCTTTGACGGGGTTATGATTGCCGTGATTTCGGTTTGGGGGAGCGATCGCGCACAGGATAATCCGCCGGCGTATAATGATCTCGCGTTTGAACAAACATGCTTTTTAATTAGGCGATTTTAGCTATAAATCGACTTGATTGTGTCTATAAATCTCCAATGGGGCAGGTTAATCGATGCTGAGAATCGAACCGAAGAGCCTGCGGAGTCTCGAGGGCCGCAAATTGGCGGTTTGGTCGGAATCGTCAATCTTCATGTGGAATTTACATGAACACATTGTAAAACTATTCGTTCGTTTAATGCTTCATTTAATTTCAATAAGTCTAATCCTACACTCCATCTTTTTTATTGGTGGAAACATTCAGTCATTACTATAGCATTCGTATGGTTTTTTACAGCTTTTAGTTAAACAAATAATATTGGCGAAAAGTGCTTAGGTTTTGTTAACCACTTTACTGTTGGACAACGATATATTAACGTTGTTAATACTTGCGACAAATGCTAACGACGATATATCATTGAGTATGCGATGGCACTCTTTTTTTTGGAAGATTATCTTTTATTTTTTGCTTCTATACGCAATATTTTGAGCTATATTTTTGAAAATTAAGAAGTAATTAAGAGACATTTGCTTTATATACTTTTATTTTTTAATCACTTATAGATTTTTCTGAAAATCCTATGTGAATGCAATATGGAAGCATGAATTCAAATTGATTTAAACAGTATTCTGTGTATTTTCCAGGCTCAGAATGGTTTTGCCTGCTCTTATTATAGGCGAAGGAAGCCTATTCTAAGAATTGCGTTTAAAATCTATACTAAGAACTTGAATCCTTTGACGGAAAGCTGCTTTAACATTCTTCGTCTTCGATGGAATTTAGACTATTGTGTGGTGTAAATAGTTCCTTCAAATGTTTAGCAAAGACTTTAGTTATCTAATCGCTTTCCACACAATGTATTTTGGAATTTATATGAATTTTTTATACGCAGAACGTGCCCACAGAAGCATAAACGACAAATAAATATAACTCGCTAATGCGTTTGATTTCATAAAAATAACTATGTGAGAATCTCGTGTGATAGAAGTGAGTCCTTTTAGCGCTTGAAGATTTGCGTCGTGTAATATATAATAAAATAGTCATGCTACTGGTGTAATGGTTGCTTTATGCTACATATAGATACTACCGATTGAAGTTTCACTCTTTTTGACGATCATGCCAATGCCAATTGCTTAAATAACTATAAATATATATCATTTAATCAAATTTACAAAATTTTTTAGCCATATTTTTTCATAGTTTTAATTTTTTTTAAAATAGTTAAAAATAAAATTTTGACACAAATTTGGTAAAGACGATAGAAAATTATGTTATTTTTTTGTTGTTGATAAATTTGATTTAAATTATTTAATTAAAACATGAGGTATCATGTCAACCGTGTTGAAAAAAGTAGTTTCGAGAAAAACGCGTTTAAATATTTCATTTTGATAGGAACGGCTTAGTTGGTCGCGTCACTAAAATAGCTATAACTCCGTAATTAATTAAAATTTTGGATATTTATTTGGGAGATATGTTCTTAAAAGTCTAAAATTTGAAAATATGTGAAAAAATCAAAATCTAGACTTTTAGAATTATTTGAGTGTTTAAAGTCTTCTATGAATTCAATGGATATTATAAATGTATATTTATAAAAATATATGATTGATCATCATTATAATAATGCGATATGTAATATTAAGCACAAAGAGCAATACGATATTTAAAGACGCATCATTATCTCACATTGCGGCTTAAGGAAAACGTTTACAGATGAAGGAGGACGAAGTAGGGAGTTGGCTTTTGTGTGAGCCCTGATGTAGACAGTTGTCAGGATAATTGGCTCAACTTTCACCTGCAAAGCTTCAAAAGCGGTGCGGGTAGTCTTTTAGGGTTTTATTATTTTTTATATACATATATATATTGTTTGCACTCGGCTGATACCGGAAAGGCCCATTGTGCGCCTAAATGTGAGCACCGTAGTAGAAAATCGCAGACAACGGGCCTTTGAGACGATGCACGTGTTTAAATACTCAAACAAATTAATTCGTTAATTCTAACGGTCAATTGTTTTTAGGTTAGAAATTTGAAACGTCAAACAGTGGACGCCATTTTGAAGTGCCGCGTCATAAGATCGATATTTTTGAGCATATCGCATGCACAAAATGATCATAAAAGCACTGCTCATTGTCGATTAGTATTTCGGATTTGTTTGGGCGTTCCGCTTATGAAATTAGCGAACAAAATCAAATGCAGGTTTAATTAAAAGCGTATCAATCAAATTGGCCTAAATATCCTGGCAGGAATGACAAGCAGATTGGAAAGCTTATCCGGCTCAAAAATAGCTTGTTTATTTTGGATAAAATGGGGTAAATTGTGGGAATAAATCCAAAAATCGGCCTGGATGTCGACAATAAATTTATTTATAAATTTGTTCGCTTGTTTGGAAATTCTGTTTTATGATCAGCAAACTTCCGCTCTTTCAATGGGCTGAAATCGAGCCACCTGAAAAGCTTTCATCCAGCGAGAATCACGAGCAAAATTGTGTTTGCATATTCAACCAACTTGCAGAATTAGTCTTTGTCAACTGTTTGGCAATCCTGCATTGGATGAAAATGCACCCGCATTGCAATTTTCGCTTGCAAACTTGCCACAGACGATCCTTTGATTGAAAATTATATATTATAATATTTTATCGCAGTATGCCAGCCCTGTTACGTTGCGGTTCTGAATAAACAACACAGTGAATTTACCACACGAAAAGTTTTCAGCAGAAAACCTTAATTACATTAAGCTTTTTATATAAGCGAATTTCGCTCCTGAAATAGTAACTATGAAACCGGTTTTTGTCACGGAGGAAGCTCTCATGTCCTATTTCGCCAAGGATCATTTTATTAAGTCTTTTTTTTTGCCAAAAAAATATAAAAGTCTCGTTAATATTCACGAAACGTCCGCTTAAGTAAATTAACAAAGTTTCCGCAAAAATTAATGTTGTTTGGCATAGTGATAGCTAAAAATAAAATAATATTACATTAAGGCATGTACAGGGTCTTCCAATAGGGACGCACAAATTGTTCATGTTATTAAAGCAAAATATTGGAAATAATAGGGCTTATCATATGAAAATTCGGAATTTATTTTACTCAAAGATCGTAAAGGATTCTGTGCAGTATTTTATAAGTTTGATTATTTTAAATTGGCAAATATAGTACAAAAGCGATTCTTAAACTAGCTAGATCTTACGCGGGGATCCGCGAAAAAAAAATGCGAAAAAAGGGGTCTTTGCGCCTTTTTCAATTAAAGTAATTCAAAGCAATTCAAGGATTTGAAGTATTTATTGGTTCTAAAAGTGCGAAGATTTATAAAAATGGAAAAGTAATTTATTTTTTCATTGGTAAAAGACTGTTAAAAGTTAAATAGCGATTATTTTGATTGAATTTACTAACTTTTGTAAAAGTAACGGCGTTATTTCAAAACTCTGTACGGTCATGTGATCACTCGAATAGCAGGAAATATTTGTAATTTTCACGATGGTTAACTATATTTCTAAAAATATTAGGCGTAAGTTCTTTCAAAATAAGAAGGAGTTGCTGATAGTCAACCCTCCTATAGCATCCACTTCGTTTGCGGCGTCTTTTACGTAAGTAATGCGTAAAATACGTAAGATCAATACCCCCTTTCGCGTGTAAGTCATTTGGCAACAAAGTAAACAAGTACAATTTTTTTATGGATGCCTAATTTTCTATAGTGTTTTGTTTCTATAGCGTAGTCCCTATCTTGACACTATAGAAGGGTTGACTGTATTGTAAATTTGGTGAGATTTTGATGATGTTTTAAATATAGAATATTTTAATAGAGACGCTTAAACTTTGTCAAGTTATGACAGTCATGTTGTTACCGCAATATTTATCAAATTTATTTAAAATTATTTAATAATGTATGACAAATTATTATAGAAGAATTTTATTTTCAATTTATCATTCATGAACCGTTTAGCCAAAAAATCATCTTTAGTTACGAGACCCATTTTTGGATGAATGAATGTGTGATCAAGCAAAATTATCCGATTTGGGACAATGATGGGATGGCACCACTTGCCACACAGCGCATGCCACGATGGACATTCTGCATGAACGATTTGAGGGTATGATTATCTCGCGGGGTGGTGACGTGAGCTGGATACCAGATCGTGTCCAAATTGATGCCCTAAAAGTCAACATAACGAACGCCATCCAAGAAATTCAGCCAGATTTATGCGAAAGTCATCGAAAATTGAGTCTTCTGAATACGTGTAACCAAACTAAACTGCGATGAATATTCAAACAAAATTAAATTTTATATTTAATGCCATGATGTATTCTTTTAAATAGAAGAAGATTTGAATAGATATCTCATTTATATCTTGTTTTATTTACATTTGAAACTCGAGCGTTCTTATTGAAAAATATTTATCGAATGCGTATTTAAATTGAAAAGCTGAAGAATCATTGACTACTTTTATCATACAATACATAGTTGTGAATTGCGAATTCAAATATATTGCAGCAAACAAATGCGAAGAGCTTTACATTATTTGCTAGCAATAAAGTAGACATTAGAGCAGCGGGGGATTTACTTATCTGTTCAATTTGCTTACAAATCAATTTCTATTGCAAGCAAAGCGTCTTTGCAGGCGATGAATATGCATTCGGCGCACTTACATTCGCAAATAGATTATTTTATTAAATTTGAAGCGTTCCAAGAATTTGAATCCAATTTATTAACACTCGGAATGCTGCAGATGCTCGTGGGATTAATGAGGGTGCATCGGCTGCAGCAAGATTACCACCCCCGGAATTCGCGCTGCAATTAGACCTTAATTAAGATATCCGCTAAGCAACCACCGAGCATGCTAATTTTGATTGAATTGATTTTTATTCTAAGCGCAAATTAAATTTAGATCGAATGCTATAACACTCCAACGTATATATGTATATACATTATGAAGCTTTCTATAATTCGATTCCAGACTGATACAAACACTATTAATAATATAATGGAAATACGCAATGAGATAATTCAATTGATCCAAAGAGATAACATGGATTAAATTAGCAATGAAATCTATTGAATAAATTGATACTTTGCTTGTATAAATAATGATTATAATAAGTAATGCTTAATATATATATTTATTTTCAAACACTCGAAATAGATCCTAAACTCTTACTATAGAAAGAAAATATTTTTATATTAATTTTGCTGTATTTTTATATTAAATTTAAACCCATAATATTGTCTGAAATAAGATCATTTTTGGTACCATTTTGAGTGTTTATGTATATATGTGGCTTTCTACTATAAAAATAACTCGATCTAAGATTATATTTGATTGTTTTAAATCGGAAAAAGAGAAAATCTAGTGAAGAATAGAGTATTCTAGTGTAGAGGCATAATTTTTGGGCATTTTTTCAAGCTCGATAAAAAAATAGTTAAAAATACAATTTTGAAATAAATCTGGTAGAGACAATAGAAAATTATATAAGAAAGATTTATAGTTAATATGAAGTAAATCTATTGATTAAAATTTGAGATATTATGTCAACCGTTCTTAACGATTTCATTTTGATTGGACCGGCTTAATTGCCACCTTACTAAAATAGCTATAACTTGTGTTTTTTTTATTTATTTTGGAAATTCATTTAAAAGATATATTCTTATAAGTCTACACTTTATAAATATGCGAAAAAAGAAAATCAATTTTTCAAAATTCTAGACTAGAATACTCCCTTAAAAGACACATTTGATAGATCGAAGAGCAACAATAAGGACTTATTTACCTAAAATAGAGCTTTTAAATTTCAAGACTTGTATTAATTGGGTCAGCGGAGTACCATTTTATACATCCTGTGCCTGACAAATGTCGCGCTTGTATTTTCAGTCTCATCTGAAAGCTTTATCGTGTTTGCGAGCTTTAAAGCTTGAAAAGTATAAGGATAAAAATGTGTAAATATTTAAGAATTGCAGACAATATTATAGTCGAGCTTTGGATAAAGATTAAGATAAGTCTCGGTTTAGTAAGACAGATCCTCGTCTCTTAATACTAAGGTTTAGATACAAATTTAGATGGGGGATACAATATTTCACCATGTCGACAAATACTGAGATGATCAATTAGGATGACTATGAGTGATTGATTGAGTAACAAATTGCGTAAAAAGTTGTTTGAATTTTTACGTCATATAACAGTGATTTTTTTTGATTCCGCGTGTTTGGCGGCCATTTTATTGAGTCATAGTAAACTTCTCCGATGGAGAAGTCATAGCGCACTCTCGCTATTTCTCGTCCATGTGAGACCCACGCGATCATTCGTTTTTTGACTTTGAAGAACAATACCACCGCTAATATCCAATGGAAGCTCGTGAAAATTTATGATAGTGATGTGAAGAGTCGACAATATGTTAGGAAAGGGTTAAGTTGTTCAGAAAAGGTCATACTGATACTCACCTACTGAAAACCATCAGTGATTTCTGACAAACTTGTGCAAAAAATTGAAGATCGGGATGGGTGCCCAGAATGAGTTTTGCACATGAAGGAGAAGCTTTTCTGAACTCTATCGTAACAGGAGATGAGACGTGGATGTGCGACTTCATCCCAGAATCCAAAAAAAGCTGTTTTGACTACAAACATATCTCGATCTGGGCGGCTACTAAATCGAGACATTTCCGCCGAAATCTGGACGCTTGGAAATAGTGGCGTAACTACTGATTGGCGAGCTTAGGCGACGCCTAGGGACAGTAATTATCTAATCTATGTATACATATATACAGTACATATATGTTTTTTAAATTGTTATATTAAACTTTCCCTACCGGTGATGTATTTACTACACCTCCACTCTAATAATAGGAATATCGATATGAAAAATAATAGATATGGGGCTCAGAATTTTTGTATTCCTCCGTGATATAATTACGAATCACTTCAAATTATTATAGTATATATGTATTCATCTGCAGCGACGGAAATAAATAATTTGTCGGGAAATCGGGAATTTTGCGATTTTAGTCCGGATTTCAGCAGAAAGGAATTTTATCAGTCGCATTGATGGTGTTATACTAAAATGAGGGCTCATGCGATCATCAACTTGAACTAGCATTTAAATATCTGATGAAGAATAACATTTTCAGCAGTAAGTTGCCTGGCATCCAAAATCAGATACAGACTAAATGACAAAAAACTCGATGCTTTAATGTTACTTCGGGCAGCGTCTTATTCAATCGCAAAATCCCGGGATCGAAATTTTGGCTTGAGATTGGATTCCCTAATTCTGACAAATACATTTCAAAATATATTCAGTTTGACAACATATATGGTACGTTATTAAAATATTTTTAAAAAATCAGACAGGGCAACATATGCCATCTTATCCACTGAAGGCTGTCTGTACAAATCTAGTCCTTATCACGATAACGATAAAGTTGTTCCTTGTTACATCAATAGTTTGACCTAAATTTGTACATCGTGAAACGGTTTCTATGGAAATATCCATAGCGCGTAATTTTGTCAAACATGCTTCAAAGACGAATGCCACTATTTTTTCAGTCGTACCATGATATGTCGGCATAAACGCATCGTCAAATTGAAATAAAAGGCAACCCCAACTGAGCATGAATGTATGCGACGAGCCACGCTTACAATTCCACCCCGTAATTGTGACACATGTTGCGCGAAATTTCGAATTTGAACAATTTGAAGAGTCATGTGCACGTGAAGGGGTGCGACGTTAATTGGAGCTTCCGCCGCAGCGATTTCGTTTAATTTTATATTCGAATTTGAGTGGATAGAGATATTTTCGAATTTAATTCGTGACATTAAAGTGGGCGGCATGGGCGCATTTGTACAATGGGGCGGCGGTGGGAGTCGCGGAATCAGACTACGTTTCTGTTCCAATAAACGAGACCGATCCTGTTTAAATCGAGAAATTACTTTTTTTTCTTAGCGCGAAAATAAATGGAATTTTGTGCAAATTTCAGCCGGCGTTCTGTCTCAATCTGGATACAGATATCGGCGGAGGAAAATGGAGATTTTCTAATTTCGTGCGAAAATCAACGGCCCGAGATTGGAAAAACGATACGCAAGCCTCGTGTATGCCCCATATTCATTACATTGAAATAAAACGTAAATAATAATAAATAATGCTTATTTAAATACATTTTGGATGAAGATCGCCTTAATCAAATCTATAATATAGGATATTTCAATAGAAACGCTCAATGTTTGTTAAATTATAGCGGCCATATTTTTAAAGCCATATCTAGCAAATATAATACAAACTATTTTATAATATATGGCAATTTTTAATATAAGATTATAATGTTAGACACTGTATGTAAATTATAAAATTTTCAAGTTTTACTTTAAGAAAGGTTTTGCACATTATATGATTTTTAATGCCGAGTCAACTATTCGACATTTGTTGATCAAATTCGAATCAATCGGTTCAATAAATAATCAGCCAATATTACGTACATTATTGAAATGCAAGGTCTTCTGTAAACGTCACTGCTGTACGTGAGAGTGTATGGGAAAATCCGAGGCAGTCTTGTCTCAGTAAGGACGCTCAGTTTTTAAATGTAAATAAAATCAACTGTATATAAGATATCTACTCAATATTTTTTCATACAAAAGAGTATTTAATGGCATTAAATATAAAATATAATATTATTCAAATATCTGCCGTAATTTTGCTGTGTATTCAGTATTCAGTAGGTCTAATTTTCGATCAAACGTCGAACTAATTTTGAAAATTAGATATTTTGTATATATTATTTAATGCATTTTATTATAATTTGCCATATATTATTGAATAAATTATAATAAATATCATAGATATTGATTTAATAATATGGTCCTTATAATCTAACAAACTTTAAGCGTCTCTATTGAACGATCTTGTACTTACTTTTTTGAAG
Organism: Stenopsyche tienmushanensis; assembly: GCA_008973525.1. Lineage (NCBI taxonomy): Eukaryota > Metazoa > Arthropoda > Insecta > Trichoptera > Stenopsychidae > Stenopsyche > Stenopsyche tienmushanensis. The sequence goes on from WACJ01000042.1 coordinate 1,242,819, forward strand.
CAATATTGAACAATTATTAAAGTCACAGTTTCTTCGTGAATTGAATACAATTTATTGCAGATTTATTTCATCAAATTCACTACCAAACGTCGATGTGCAATATTTTATAGCAATAAAATCGATGATTTTTGGATAAGAGTCTACATATTTTTACACTCTTAGTCTCAACGCCTGGATTGTTTTGATAAAATGGTATCAATTCCACATCTGAATATTTATGATTAATCTGTTTCCTTTATTCCTTTAAATTTTTAGCCCAGTGCACGTTCGCACCGTTCCAGGACGAAAAATCCATATTTATGAATACATTTCGACAGTTTCGCGCTCCAACAGAGCATCGGTTAATTCGGTACGTGACGTCAAAGTATTTTTGTTTGGCTTAACGGCATAATCCTGGATCGAACGGGACGAGATAAAAAAATTACATCCAGTCTGAATTGAACTGTTTGAATAAAAACAATGCTTAGCGAAAGCACAACAAAATGGCAAGCTGTCGGCATTTAAAAAAATGCTTTGTGCCATAATACAAATTCTCCATGGAAATGTCGACGAGATTGTGCTTCAATTCTGAATTTCAACAAATCCTGCGGTTGTATAAAATTGTCGGAGAACGTACAAATTTTTGATGAAAATTAATTTTTCCTTAATGAGTTTTCCGACGATTTCCTCCAAACAATAGAATTAGTAAACATAATGATAATGTACGTTCGAGAGGGTGAATATTTTTTTCTTGAATTTCTTCCCTTCCTTATTAAAACTTGAATTGGGTGCAATGCGAAGGACGCTTACATTTTTATTTTCGTCAAATTTATGTAACAATTTCAAAGTTTCCCTTCATAAAGAAAGTTTTTTGATTTTGTCTAAAAAAATACAAATTTATTCAATTTTTATATGAAAAGTATTAGAAATAATTTAAAGAATCGCGGATTTATAAAAGATAATAACTATATAAGATTCACCAGATTAAGGGTTATCAATGTCACTTTATTCTAGCTGCCAATAAAGCCATAAAGCATTTATATATTGTGCCATTAATCATTTCAATGGTTCTGATAGCAATACGAAATGCAATAAAAGCGCTCTGAATTGAGCATCAAATTCTACTGAAATGGTCCAGAAAAGAAGGCTTTAAATGAGAAAAATTGAGCACATGTGTTAGACGAAATTAAATTCAAGAAAATGCAAAATCTCATAGAATTAATTGCTTAAAAGCAAATTGTCTTTTCTGATAATAAGATATTAAGGGATTAATTTTTATATAATGAATATTTAGATAATGATTTAGGTCGAAATGGTTCATATATTCAAAGAAGATGAAGCATGGAATTGAAACGTTTTTCTAGAAAACGTCCAAGTCAATCCAATCAGTCAAAAATTTTGATTTTTTTTCAAAAAGAGCCTCAATAAATGCGCTGTTGAAAGAACTTATAGATGCTAATTGAAGATTTGATCTTATGGTTTGGCGATAGAAGATAAATTTGGATCTAATACGAAGATTTTTAGCTTGAAATGGAGACAATTTGATGAAAACTTTATAAATTTGTTCCATATTTGTTTGTTAGAATGATTACATTAACTGTTTTTGAGGACGATAGAACATTAACTATTGAAATACTTGTTAAAGAAAACTATTATAATAGGATGGACTTGAAAAAATGTTTTTTCTGCATTAAAATGCACCAATGTTTTTCAAAGTTGAGGATTTCATTCGCCAATATGGTTTTATATAACTAATCTAGCTTCCTTAAATATTTTTTTATTTATATATTTAGATGAAAATTTAAAAAATATATGCATATAGAACAACCTATATGAATATTTTTTTAAATTGCATGAAAAATTAACACTTTTCAAAAAGTAACACTTGACCTGGTGGATTTTGCAAATTGTCACAAATGGTATGTAGATGGAAAGAAGCGGTTATTTTATGATTTTTTTTTATAAAAATATTTTCTGCATATATTAAGTATCTATCTATGTATCGAATATATGCTGAATTATGCTCTAAAGGTCGCATTTTAGGTAAAAATATCTCAACAAAGGATCTATTATGGCTGATTTGACTTGAATACTCCCTTACAAATGTACTGTGATTGCGCATTTCAATCACAGAAATAGAAAATTGGAAGTCACTGATAGAAAACGTGGCATTTTATGATGAAATATTTTCCTCTATACGACTATGTATATAATTTTATGTTGTGGAATTTAGAGTATCTTCGGGCGGCGGAAAATGGCAGCACGTCAAGCTTCAAAGAAAATTAATATCATAATGCAATTTGCATGAGTTGCGGTCTTCGTCACACTTCGAATTTAAAATGCATCAAATTTATATTAAATAGTCTTCACCAGGATGATTCATCATCCTGACGTCGTCTGAGGACATTTTTCAAAAGTAATGGCGGCAAAAAATAATCAAGTCGAGCGTCAAGTCGCGTGATCGATGCCAGGATCTTCGGACTCATTTCTTCCGAGGCTCAAAAGCCGCCCACACCGGGACTTGTTCTCGTACGAAATAATATATTAAATTACGTAAAATGTTTTTCTGCGTGTGCATTCTATAATTCGCTTAATAAATGTATTTGTGTCATAGTTATAATAGGATCATATGCTTCCGCTGCGATTGGATAATCTGTATTGTCGGCACTGTGGATATAATGAACCACATGTGCCGCCTGTATATTTGATTATGCTAACACACGAGGACATGATGTGGTAATATACCCATTAGAAGATATTTTATTAATACAAACAAAAAAGAAAATTTGAAAATTCAACCAACGTACAGGCGAAAATGAGACCTGATCAAATACATATGAAAATTTTAGCACAACATTTCGTCGATTGATTTGGGCAAAATTTGACTTTGCAAAGACAAATAAGATCCTTTCCCTCCTTATATTATCGGCGTATGCTTAGTCAAACAGGGAGTAAATTTTAGTGATTCTTGCAATCGTAATGTATTAAAATTATTACTCAAGTGGAGCCCTTTGAGGTAATATTCTGATCTCTAAATAAATAATTATATAAAATATATTATATTAGATGTACATCAAATTTTGTTTTAGAATCATACGAAAAACATATTTATAAACAAATAATGAAAAACAGCCTTTGAGCATTTTCATTATGAGCGTGGTTGTATCGATATCACGGTTACAACGAGCGAGCCGTATATAAATATTGCATGAGCAAGATTTATAAAATAGATAAAAGGCATTTAAAAATGTATTTTTTTTTCAGAATTTCATTATCTTGTAACATGAAAGGAAATCCTGGCAAAATTGCAAGACTTTGAGTTTAGGATTTTTTATTTTCAAGAATAGATTTCTGCAAAAAAGAAGTGATACATGATAACGCCATTAGACCGACCTCATCTGCCTCATTTGATCATCTGCAGCATCTGCCTCATTTCGATCTCTATCGCCGAACGAATGAAATCATAAAAGTATTCCGTCGTTCATCGCAGCCGACTCATGGGTCGGGACCATCGTTACGGACTGAGCTGCGATCGATTTCTTCGTCTTTTGTATGTTTAGTATACGCTCCTATATAATTCATCTGATTGTGATGAAACTTTGAGGAGTTATTGTGTGCATACCACCAAAGGTTTTTGAATCAATACAATCATTGTTTATGCGCTGAATAAGTTTTGCGAGACGTTTAGCGGATGCACCATGTTGGCGCACATTGGTCTGGTGTAGTGAAGCGGGAGCCGTGGAAACGGAGATAGAAAGAATGCGAAAAATATTTAATTTAATAGGATTTAAAAAATATAAACATTATAAGAGCGCGTTCCGACTGGACAAACAGACTTATAAAACCATCATAACAAGAAAAAATAAGCAAAAATTATACAACAACATAATTTACAAATATTTTAACTGCGTGTAAAGTTGAAATAATATTTCATAATTTGCACAATGGAGCTTTTTTATAAGAGCACGAAATAAAAATCACATATAATTTAAAAGCTTCAACCAAATTCAGCTTTATAGGGTGCTATATTATAATACATGACCCACTTTGCATGTGTTAATGATGTGGTTGAGACATTAAAATATTTTTAAAATAACGTGTACATTTTATGGCTTTCAATGTCTTCTTTTCCTGTGATATTGTTGAAAATATCGATCAACTACTTTGCTTGAAATGCTTTTTGAACAATATGATTTTGCAGTAAAGCCTTTCTTGAGAATTTCTAAGGGCTAAAAATAGAGTAATGGATGACTTGTAAAGAAGTCAATTACAGAGTGTCCTTTGCAGACATTTCTGGCTTTATATAAGGCTCTATTAGATCGCTGGATGTTTATACTGCAGAACGATAACTATAATATAAAATAGCGCAAGAACTTCATGATTACACAATCATTATATGTTTATATTATGACGAAATGTACATTTATTGTTGTGTATTTTCAGGAGAATGAGATTTTATAGTGAGATTTTTTTTCCGAGAAGATATTGTAATTTGTTTGGCAAGATGAGAATCCGTGGTGGAATGTCCAAATATTAAAGAGGAAAATCAAATTACAAAGACGAGAGACAAGAAATGAGAAGAGGCATACGTGGCTGGAGATTGATTAAATCGAACAAGAGCAAAGGAGGACCCTCCACATGATATATCCATATGGATAGTGAAAATCACGTCCGGAAACGAAATACATCCCAGATTTCTGGATGAGCCTCAGCAACTGATCCGTGCGGTCCGAAACACTTGTCTGTTGATTTGGGTCAGCGGCACTTAACCTTTTTTCGGTCGAGTCTCATCGACGTGTATGATACGTGCGAATAGCGTCGCGATGCCGAACGACTGTACCCGATTCGAATAATAAAGTTTTCTTTTCGGGAAATGAAAAATGTCGGAAATTGCCCGATGTCCAATCAATTACGGAGCGAATTTCCTATCAGCGATTGAACGGAATCTTCAAGAAAAATTGGCCCTAACAGAAATGTAAACATTTTTAATCCACTTTGGTCGATTGCCTTCAACTCGAAGCCTATGAAAGACATACAAACAATAAACGTTTTCATACGTAACATCTTCTTATATATTCCATGTTGGAATTATTCTTTTAGAAATAACGAGCAATGCAAAAAATGCACAATTAAAACTGAGCTCATCTTCAAATACACGTGTTTATTAAGGGTAGAATATATCATTAAGGACGCTCAATTTTTAAATATAAATAAAATAAACTGTGTGTAAGATATTAACTAAATTTTTCTTATATTTGAATGAATGTTTTATGGCAACAAATATAAAATATAAAATTGTTCAAATATCTGCCATAATTTTGTTTGGTGGTACGTATTCAGTAGGTTTAATTTTCGATGATTTTGTCTTATAAATCTGGCTGAATTTGTTGACTTTGAGGGGATCAATTGTTTGTGGTTTATATTTATAGATGTGTGTGATTTAATATAGTCCCAAACGAAGAAATCTAAAGGCTTTATATTTTTTATCAAACAGTTTTATAAGGTTTATCAAACAGAGCACTTATTTTGAAAATAAAATTTGATAATTTGTGCACATTATTTAACACTATAACTTTCCATAGTAATTTGCTATATACTATTAAATAATTTACAATAAAGTTGTTAATGGTTGACCCTGCCCGACTTAAGGGGATATTCAAAGACTAGGATTTGGAAAAAAATAATTTACTACTTTTTTAAACACAGTTGACATGATAGCTTAAATTTTAATTATTTAATTTACTTGAAATTCGATAAAAACATTTTTTATATAACATTCTATCGTTCCTACCAGATTTATGTCAAAATTTTATTTTTAACTAGATAAAAAAATTAAAACTATGAAAAAAAAAGATCAAAAATGATTTGGTTTTAAATAATTTCCTTATTTAAATTAATTTTGCGAAAACATTTTTATAAATTTTTTTTGAGGTAGCAACTATAGCAACATTTTTATTAATTAAGAATCTTATTTTTAAATGTTATTTTAAATAACTAAAAGGCTTATAATCGTGTCAACCAGAACACATTCATTTTTTAGATCATTCACTTTACCAGCCTATAACTTTTTTAATTTGTACTTTTTTTGTATTTTTTTTTTTTTTTTATATATTTTAAAAATATTAATAAGCATTTGACAAAAAAATACACCGTAAAAATATTTTCCGTTTCTTTTTTATCGAGCTTGTAAAAACGCCCTAAATTTGTGCCTCTAGACTAGAACATCCCCTTAATTGACCTATCTTTTAAATGTGCGATTATTTTTTTTCCACGATCTAAATTTAAACGAAATCCTTAATAATAAATATTATAATTCTGGGCTAATTTTAATACTATATTGTCCAAATAATAACAAAACAAAGTCTAATTTTATTCAATTTATTAAGCGATTTTCCAGTGAATGACGTTAATTTCCATATAAAAATTAACTACATCAAATTATAAGCCCATATGCATTAAATATAAATATTTTATAATATTATTTGAAAATTTGTAATTAAAATATTGAAAATTGACGAAGTAATTGTGTTTTAAATTGGTAACATTTAGTCTGGCGCTTTCGTTATTATAAAAAGCCATTTAAGACATTTAATTTGTTTTATAGAGTGGTTCAGTATTACTATTTGAAATTAAGTTTTAAACAAGCAGACTATGAATTTAGTGCAAAGCTTGAAATCATTCACACATGAAAAAATATTTAAAGTCAATTAATGACGTCGACATAGTTATCAAATGCAAGGGTGTGTGAACATTTCAACCTTTTGAAGAAAATTGGATAGGGATAATTCGAGCATGTATTTATATATCAATCGTTTTTCACTGTGCATACTCTGATGATACGAGGATCCAAGTGGATTTGTGCAAATCCGTGAAATTGGATACAAAACATATTTTTGCGCAAAATTGTTGGTTTGCGCAGTGTGTGGGATCTCATTAAAACAGTCTCCTGTGACTGCAAAGGAAACTAAATTATCCACGCTCCTTAACAACGGGGGACAAAGAACGGGTGTTATTGTGAAAAAAAAGGGGATATCGTCAAACGTTTGAGGATCAAATAACATTTGTCGGGACAATAAAGCGAATTCTTCGGGGAAACTCGAGCAGCATCCCTTAAGAATGCGTGAGCGAGAGGATAAATGCTCTAAAAGCACTGCAATTATATTCACTGCTCGATTTTCGGGTCGGTTGCTTTTTACGTTTGAAAGGCTCAACTTTGTAGGGTGGACGTATGTATGATAGAGCTCAGGTGGTTGGGGGATGTATTTTAAATGCATCACAAAGTGGTTCTGGAATAATATTGCATGTGTGGCTTTGGCGCATTTATAGTGCGGATGCACTCTGCGTTTATTCTTCAGCTATCCAATCATGCATATCTTGCGGGGCTTCTGGATGAATTGCAATTCCATTCTTCTTACGAGATGAATTTCTACGACACAAGAGATGTGCTTTCATATTTTTCAATCATCACAAAGAGTCTTTCTCATACAAATAGTACAATATTTCACATCACTCAAGGGTTCTGAATGGAGATTTTGTGATATAAATTGAATTCTCGAAGGGAATAGTGCTGAAGAATTAGTTACTTATATATAAACGCTCCTTTCAAAGCAAAATACTCTTATCAATGTGAATATTTTGGAAATGACTAAATACAGTTTTATAGAGGGTGCGGCAGAGAAACTTCCTTATTTGAAATGAGCTCCCTTTAAGCGATAACTATTTTTTAAAAATATAGCATTACTTTCATTCAAAAGAATAAAGCCTAATGTTTGTTTTTCATGTAAGATTAGTAACGATCATGCAGTGGACTGTCTTTAAATATATCACTGTAATGATTTCTACTGCAAATATTTATAACGATTAGATCTAAGAAGATCATACTTGATGGTTTTCAACCGGATAATTAATTAGTTTCAACTGGGTGCATACTCATAAAAGAGTTAAGTCTGCATTATAAGAAGAATAAATCTCATAAGTGTGCGAAAAGTAATAATTAGCAGAAATTTAAAGTAAAAATATTTTATGTGTTTATAGAACAGGAACTTAATTATTCCAGTCTAAAATTTTGAAAAAAAAACGACTTTTTCTTTAAGCATGTATCCTTCTGAGATCTTTAAAAACCTTTAAGAATATATCCTCGAAAGGAATTTCCAAAATTTCAATTATTTATGGAGTTATAGCTATTTTCTTATATTGCTGTAGTAAAATCTTAAAAAGCATTTTTTTCTAAAGTACTTTTTATAACACGGTTGACATAATATCTCGAGTTTAAATTGATTGATTTACTTCAAATATTGTATAAATTCTTTCTATGTAATTTTCTATCGTTTCTACCAGAATTGTATTAAAATTCCATTTGTAACTATTTTTTAAAAAAGTTAAACCGTGAAAAAATAAGGGCAAAAAATGACTTTTTTTAAACTGTCGTCATTTTGCGAAGAATATATTTTTTTCGAAAAAAAGGACATTTAATAACATCTTTACTTGCTTGAAATATTATATGGCAAAAAATATTCAATAGCACAGTGAGAAATAAGGATTTTGATGAGCTATCGTGTTTGAAATCTGACAAACCAAATAATTCAATAGGTCGTTTAGTTAGATAGTCCATTTATGTAGCGTTCCCACGGAAACGGTCAACATACGAGGATCATCCAGAAAGTAAGGTTTACTTTCTGGACGTAGGATCGAAAAATGCTTGTATTTAATTGAAATTCTCTAATCGAACTTTGCCGCACTTGAATCAAGACATGTGAAAATATTTTAAAGCAAAATTAAATATTACAACTAGTCGATCTAACGTCCTTATTTCAACAGCTAAATTTGAGTTTGGCACATGTAAATTAATAATTAAGTGAACTTCACATATTCCGGAACGTGCTGGTGCAAAAATAAATGATACCCTTGGTATCTACCACATCATCAACCTGTTTCGTAGATAGAGTAGGTCATTAGTCCAATATCACGAAAGCCCAAAACCTTCACGAAACATCATAAATTCTAGTCCGTTTTAAATTATATATATTTACATCAAAACAGCATGGATAAAAATATATAATCTATAGGGGTTAATTACTATTTACAAATGTCTATTTATGGGCGATTGATAATATTGGACGTCATTGTTTAGGAATTTCCTATTAATATGGTATTGCACCCACGTATCGGAGAGTTCCTAATATCGTACAAGTATTTATACATCCGTGATGTTGTTTAATCTTATTAGACTGAATGTAATATGATAATGTAATATTCTAATAATTTATATATGACATATTAACACTTTACGGTTAGCTAATTTTAGCGCGAAATACTATCAAAAGCCAGAATATTGGAACTGAACCGAAAACCGGTAAAAATGTAATTTTTGTGGAAATGAACACCGGAATTGAACCGGTTTAGTTTTTATGCGATATATACGTTCCACGGGGAGTCTCATATAAAAATCCGCATAAAAAAGACTCGAACTACATAGAAAACTTAGGGATAGGTTCCGTTATTTTTAAAAACCGCATAACTTCAAATCAATGCGATGAAATCTAGCAAAAATCGCATAAAAAAACTTTGCGAAGATTAACCAATATTTTTTACAGAATACGTGATATGGAGACATGCAATTCTTAAGCTAGTGATGGAAATTGAAAACACGTTCAGATTTCAGCTGACAATGTCGATTTTTTTATTATTTCGCCATCTGTAAAACATTCGTACCAAACTGCTTTCCAACAAAAAACTAAAGTGTGTAGAGTAATCTGAGATACTGCACTTATTGACAACATTATTGATGCCTTGATCTAGTAGCTGAATTAAACATGTCGCGTTAGGTGGAAGAAATACTATTTTTACATATGGGTGACTTTTATATTTTTTTTATGCACATTCGCATAAAAAAAGCTTTGTGCTCTATAGAAAAATTATGGATAAATTCCATAATTTTTGAAAGCAGCATAACTTCAAAAACGCATTAAAACAGACCCAAGTGTATTTTGTTTAGCTTATTTCTTCCTAAATACTTGCTATGTAACCAGACTGAGACTCCCAGATTTTAATTTTTTTAATTAAATAACGCGGGGTTATCCAGAAAGTAAGGTTACAACATTTATATAGAATCCAAACTTATATATATATATTAGATATTTATGTTTCCGTGGGAACGCTCTGGAAATGAAATATATCAAAGCTGAATGCAAATGGCTTTGATGAATGCTTCATGATTTTCCATACATCACCTAATAAATTATCTGATATTCGGAATGATACAAGGATCTAATTTAATATACGTGCTTAAACGATTAACCCGTCAAGGAGTAATCGCGCATATGTGCGCTCGAAATCAATTGATACAGAAAGAGTATTTTTTTACGTTGAGTGCGGAGATTAGTGAATCAGGGACAGGTACAGATGTCTTGCACCTCATAATACACTCGTAAATCTATAGCAAGTTCGTGTTGTAAAGGTACCCCTACACGTCTAAATCTTATTTTAACATATAAAAATGAATTGGGTTTTGTTCGTTCGAAATGCGCTGCCATACCGTTCATCAGGTTGTGATAAAACTTCGTCCACTTATTGCCAAGGACTTTGTAAATAACATAAGCATGGTCTAATATATAAAAATGAATGTTTGTTTGTCCGTATTTAAAGCGCTGCCATATCGTTTATTCGATTGCGATAAAACTTTGCCAACTTATTGTTTGTATTTTCTTAAATAATATAAGTATATTATAATTAACGCATATAATTCATGGACAACAAATGGACGATGCAGAAAGATTTCAATTTATATGTTTATATATATAACAAGCATATGAAACATTAACATTTATTATTGCAGTATAATACGATTAATGGGCGCACGCGATCCATCGGCATAAAACCGATTTATCTCATATTTACCGTTCAAATTTATCACATTTAAGCATCGTATATCAATTCTAATTGCATTTCAGAATGCATTGTCATAAATTCGGCGTGTAAATTTGCGTTCATTGTAATAAATTCGAGTATCAAAGTTCGCACCTTATTCACATGTATACGCTCTGCAGATCGGCAATGTTGAGCAGGCGAACTTTACTCATTATTTGTTAATAAGGATGTGTCGACGTTAAGATTGGAACTTGAGGATCAAAACACACAAATTGAATAGTATGCATGTTCTGAATTTCGCAATTAGTCGTCTTGACTGTTTGCAAGTTAACTTAATTAATTACAATAAGCTGCTCGTATATAATGGATTGGCTTTTATGCCGGAGCTTTCATCGATGCTATGACGTCATTCTTCGAGCTTTAACACTTTATCCCTGTCTAGAAAAAATAATCTGTTTTTGACGTGAGCTTTCTTGGCGGACTAATAGTGAGCTTTAATCGATACAAGTAAAATAATATAAGATTTAATCAAAGAGCATCAATCATATAATAGTTTTTAGATTTATTCGCCTGAATTTACACTTGAGTTTTCATCAAAGCCCTATCGATAGTTTTGATCGCATTTCCTGAAAAGCTTCGGCGAAATAAGTCCTAAAACGATGGACAGACTCGCGATGATTGGAAAAATCCTTCTCTATGGAAATAAGGACACATTGGAAATCGAAAAATGTGATACAAGCGAGTGTATCAGGGTTACGTATATCAAATCAACGACATGAGTAGACTCCGTATTAATGCATGCTAATATTTCCATTTGGATGTTAATTCGCACGAAATTTAATTTGTTTTTCCAATCGAAGCTTTGGGGATTCCTGGTATTATTTGCGAATTTATTTATATAGTATGATATAGGATTACGAGCAAGACATACGACATAAGTTTTGAACGAACGCAATTAAACATATCCATGACATTTGATATTCAACGTGCGTATTTATAGCCGAGGCCGAAATTAATACAGACATTCAAAATTGTATTTTTACTTTAATAAAATATGGAAATAAAGGATGAGATCCTTCACAACTATGCCGTTAATTTTAAATACACCCAAACGCCTTTAAATTTAATATAATTCGACGATCATCCGCCAAATTATTAACTATGGCGAATTAATTCAATTACGGAGGACCCTGTACATAATTAATTTAGACGAATTGCGAGGAGGCTTAAGGATGTTCTATTTATATTTTTCCGGCTTCAATGTAGCATTTTAACAACGCAAACAGCCGTGATATTTTCGTCCTTAAAATTATGTCTTTCGTCGGCGTAATTTTAATCTGGCGTTTTTATGCCCGCCATTTTGTCTCGAATGTGTGTGAAAATTGTTGTTCTACTTGAAATTGTGGTTTTTGGTGTTCATGGCTTCCTAGCTATTGAATTATGCTTGTTCATAAATGCAGTTTCTCGAGTCAATTGAATCGCAACTTTAACCGGAGCGGTCTTCAAATTGGCAAGGAAAATTGATTTTCCGTCAAAGTAGCTTCCGGAAAAGTGAATCGTTAGATTTTCCATCAAGTTTGAGCATAAACATCGCATATGTTAAATTAAAAACGCACTAAATTTAATAGTATTCATACAAAATGGCAGACTTATTGTGAATGCGCAATGCATTGCAATACGAGCGCTCGACTTTTAAATATTAATAAAACAAGTTATATATAAGATATTAGCGCAATTTTATTTTTATTTAACAGGAATATTTTATGGCATTATTATAAAATATAATTTCGTTCAAATAGTGTACCGCGACTTTGCTTGGTGGCACGTATTCGGGACGGTCAAATAATGCGCGCCCCTCAATTCTCGAACGAACACAGATGAAGTTTGAAAATAAATTTTGATAATTTGCACATGCTATTCAATACTATAACTTTCCATGATAATTTGCCATATAATATAAAATAATTCTAAATACATTTGATAAATATTACTTTGGTAACATGGGCTCTATAACCTAATAAATTTTAAGCGTCTTTATTGAAACACGCATAATTTAAAAATGTATTTATATAATTTAAAGACGACCCAAATTCTTTAAGTTAGTTATAAGCATGAGATAAAATGCACATATTTTGAGTTTGGGGGTAAAAAAATTTAAATTAAAAATTGCTTTTTTTTTAGAATTTATAGTTTTAATTATTTTAAAATACTTGAAAAAATATTTTTGATATAAATCTGGTAGGGTCGATAGAAGGTTATATTAAAAATATTATTACTCAATTTGAAATAAATTGATTGAATAGAACTTGAGATATCATGTCAACCGCGTTGAAAAAAGTAGCTACGAAAAAAACGCGTTTAAATATTTCATTCTGGTGTAGTTGCTGCGTCACTAAAATAGCCATAACTCTGTAAATAATTGAAATTTTGGAAATGGATTTGGAGAATATATTTTTAAAGGTCTAAAATTTGAAAATGTGCAATTAAAATAATCGATTTTTTCAAAATTCTGGACTTAAGTCATTTTTATAAAGGAATATGAAGGAAGGGTGATTAGAATTATTAATTTTTGATCAATTATCTCAATCTAAGCTTAGTATAACTTTTCATCTCTATTATTCCTTTTTAAATAATTCAAGCAAACGTGGAAGACAATGGGAAATAATCAAATAAAAAAGTCTCTCTTTATAAAATTCTCCTACAGGGATCGTCTGCGTTTGATGACAGATTTGATATTTATGGTTTTTTAGCATTTATTTCTTGAAGCACGATAATGTTTATTAGTATTATAGATGACATAGTAATTTATTTACAAATACGAAGCGATACAAAGGCCGTGTGTAAGTCTAATATTGAAGTCATGAAAGGTGAGAGCTCATCAAGTATGAATGAGGGGTGGAAAGCATGATGTATGATATGAGTGAGCTCTTGTCTTAATAAATTTTCTTGAGGGATATAAAATTCAATATTCAGCTGAAACGACGCGTGAAAAATTCGCAAAAATAAATTCCACCTGCGATACAAGATGTTGAGAAGCATCTACATAACATTCGCCGCCTGATTATTAACTGTCAAGACCTGATATTGCTGGGTCCTAAGGTCTAGACTCATCGTCGAACTATTCCACTCGCATCGTCCACAAGTGTTCTACAAGATGTGGACTTAACTTTATGGAGCAAACTATTTTCCCGGGCATAAAAGCCAACAATCTGGAAGAAAAACGATTCACTTCGGCGAAGCGGGGGTGGATCGAGCCGCCCCAATCCACGGACAATTACGATTAATATAAAGATCGAGGGCCGGTGACGTTTAATAGCTATTATTTCGATTGTGATGTCGTTCTTTATCGAGTCGAGGGTTAAATCCGACGTCGAATAAAAAGTACAAAGGGATGATAGAAATGGAATTGAGTACATACCGCTTTGATTATCCTCAAGTCAATCTGTTCAAATCGAACAGTTATCGAAGCGTTGTAGTATTAGACCTTTCAAATCTGAAATGTAACAAAAAAAATACGTTTTAATACATTCATATACATATCGTTTCGAATCGGAATCAAATTTTAAGCAATTCTAAACATGGCATGGCAATTTTCAATTGATTTTCATTTGGAAAAGTTCATATATTTAATACTCGGTCAGCTTTTATACGTTGGATGATCCGTGTGCACATTGTGTTGTAAAAAAGACCGTGTGTTGTAATTTTTGGGCTTCGTCGTAAACTGAACCACTGCAATATCAGGATAAGAATATACGACTACGTAGCAGTCTCAAAATATAAATTAATAAAGTAGGAGAGCTTGGATGATATTATTCCAATGCTAACATGATGTAAAATATTAGCAAAATTTATAGCATATGATTGGATAATTTGGAGCAGCGAGTGGTCATGAGAAAATGAAGACCTGCCTCATTTATTTTATTTTGTTGGTTTTATTTTAAATATGAACAAACATTGATTTTTATATAAAGGATGTACTGTAAGTTATTTGTACTATACCTATATTATTTAAAAAAGTGCAAACAATAAGTTGGCGAAGTTTTATCGCAATCGAATGAACGGTATGGCAGCGCATAAAATACGAACAAACAAATTTTTATTTTTGTATATTATACTATGCCTATGTTATCCGTGAAATCTTTAGCAATAAATAGACGAAGTTTTATCGTAATCTGATGAACGGTATGGTAGCGCATTACATACGAACAAACAAAGACTTATTTTTATATGTAAGATTATTCAATAATATATGGCAAATTAAAATGGAAGGTTATAGCGTTGAACAACGTGTGCATTATTATAATATATTATGGTATTTACAAAAAGTATGTCACTTTATATTGATGCTACAAATTCATTTTTTGATTATTAGAATCGATGGAAGATATTCACCTTAATGGACGTCTTAAAGAAACGACTCATGTAGAAATATACTTAATAATATTGGGGTGTATCACCTGAAGAGTCAGAATTTCAGTCGGTTAAAGAACGATCATGATTGAGAAAGATTCTATGCATTAAATTGACAATCAAGTAATTTTTAAGGAATCAAACGTTAAGAAATCGGACCCAGGTAATTCAAATGTGCATATCAAATAAAATGGAAAAGTAAATTAATTTCTCATTGGAAAAATACTATTGAAAGCGAAATGAAAATTGATTGAATTTATTATGTTTTGTAAAAATAATGGCATTTTTTCGAAATTCCGAACGTTCATGTGATACATCCTAATGTTTTTGATAAACGAGGAATATTGGCATCTTAATGGGAACATTTTGGGACTTCATTCATGATGGATGGATGGATAAAAAAATAATGTTGGACTAATAAAAAAATGATTATATTGGAATGATAAAAGACTTTTGCAGGTAATACATGTCGCAAAAAACTTATACAATATGAAAGACTTAAGCTCACACAATTTCTTCTATGTAATAGCTCATTAAAGCATCAAAGAGAAAATATGAAGAAAGTTCTTAAAAGATGTATTGCTCTTACATAACTAACACATAAGTGCACAGTCTGCAAAAGTTATTTATAAATGTGGTTTTCAAAAACTTAATTACTGTTTATACAAGCAAGTCTTCCCTTCGCAAGTCAGATTTTCCAAAGGGACTATTGGGACATTATAGCCGTTTCGTTAACTCGGGAAATTATCTAATGCCTCACACAATAAGTTCTGATCATACACAATAATTTACATTGTCGTCTGAAAATTCGATATTGAACGAAATATATGACTTCCAAAACGCTATCATTCGATCTAGTAGACCCTGTATAATTAATTCGCTTTTATGCTCCATCTGAGCACAAATATTTACATACAAAAGCTTGAAGTATTACAATATTTAATTATGCTTAGTCGAGAATACTCCGAAAGCCGCTTATTAAATCTTTGTCATATTTAAAACATTCACAAACACGCCGTTATTGATACGATGCGGGAAGAAAATTAATGTCGGATCTCGGGACAAGTTTTGAAGCCGACTTGAGCAGAAAATCCTATCCGCCGAGATAAACTTTCCTATTTGCCTTCTGATAAAGAATAAATAGCGGATTCCATCCGTTCGTAAACGTTTTCAATGCAAGACGTTTGAGCTGCTATTTGCTCGAAAGAGGTAAACAGTATTTTTCAGCGGGCCGCATCTTTATTTTCATATCATCGGGACATATTTGTACTTGACGTATGCTTTTGAAAGGCTTGTGTTGCATCTCCACTGGAAACATTTCCAAAAGGGGTTAAGGGGTGGCGCAAAAACTACTTGTTTTGAAGCATATTTTAATTTGAAAGTTGACAACAAAATATACGGGATGTTTTGCACATGGACTGACCAATCTTTTTTTTGGGAGTTAGAAGGTATTTTACTACGTTTTACACATAGGTCCTATATCTTAAGTGTCAGAGTTGTCAAAATAGATTTTTTTCAACATTTGAAACGATGCGAGTCACGGAATAAGACACGTCCCCGTACAAATAAATCCAATGGTGTCAGATCTGGAGACAGTATGAGCCAAGGAATAGGGCAGGTCCCCAAGCAAAGAAATTCAGTGGTGTCGGGTGTGGAAACCGCGCAAGCCACAGAATAGGGCACGTCCCCAAAGAAAAAATCCAGTGGTGTCAGGTCTAGAGATCATGCGAGCCACGGAATAGGCCACGTCCCCAGACGTAAAAATCCAGTGGTATCAAGACCGGAGATCGTACGAGCCACATAATAGCGGACATCCCCAGGCAAATAAATCCAGTGGTGTCAGATCTGGAGACCGCAAGAGACAAAGGTGTCCACACTTTTGCTATGTGAAACGTAGCAATTGACTCCCCTAATCTCCAAATTAAAAAAATGGTCCATGTGTAAAACAATCCGTATATCAATATCAATAAATTGACCCTAACACTGTTGATATTGTTGACCCCATAATAGCGTTTCAAATGGAATCACTTTTGGTATCAGGTTGAGTTTTAAGTATATAATTGATTTATGTGACTTTCCACTGTTTATTGTGATTTTAAGAAGACTACCAGCGATCTAAAAACACCCCATGTCTAATGGTTTTCAATTGAATACGCACAAATTCCATCATAATTTTGTCGTAATCTGTTGATTATTGATGTAATGACTCTCTATTTTGTACTTCATGAAAAAACCGTTCAAATTTTGTATTCCTTCTTAGAAATACAAGCGATTATTTGCGTTCGTAAGATTTGTTTGCTTTTGGTACAAAGCATTTTCTCAGTTTTTTGAGTTTATGGCTACAACCAAAAAAATTATAGTATACCCAGTAGTCGACCATATAGAAGGCAAAACCAACGCCGACACCAAAGGACACCGATGATAAATTTTTAAACCTGTCGTATACAAATTTACCTTGCAATACCTCTGAGTCCTCAGCCAAAAATACACCGTCTCTGACTCCGACCCCAAACAATAAAACGTATGTTCGCGTGTACAAATCTAGTTTATTAATGTCGTCAGCATCCCTCTTCCCGTTTTAAACGAACCCATCGCTCAAATATCATCCAAGTTTATCAATAGATAACAATGGAACCAATATATCGCGTTTGACATGTCGATTTCTGCGATTGTCACTCATTTAAAGTTGAATGAGTTGGGCCCTACCCTAGGCAGCAGCTTAAATTTTTGCAGAATCCCAACTTGGACAATTTGTCTGGAATAAGTTGGATAAGCGTGAAATTATGCATAGCTCGTCTGTTTCATATCTCGCATATTATGTTAAGTGTATTGATTTATGCTCAAAGTTATGGCACTAATGCCGTTTTGACGGGATCTACTTTCGTTATACTTTCGACTGAATTTCTGCATCATTAACTACCCTTTCAGCGAAAAAAAATTAAAACCTGACGAATTCATCTATGCTCGTATAATGGAGTGCTTGCATGTGGAAATTTTCAACGACGTTCAAGTTTTAATTAAACATTTTCAGGGTATGAATAAAAATGAATTTTTGACGTTTCAATTTTTGAGCTCATTTGCATTTTCATCAGAAACGGTTCTGATTATTTTATAATTAATTACTTGATCAGTCCTTCAATATTCATTTTAATATTAAGGAGTATTTAAGTCTGTCAATAATCGTCCACACAAATCCATTTCTCTCTCAAGACCGCGCAGCGAGAATAATGCTTGTATATCAATAAATTAACCTTAAAACAGTTGATATTGTTGGTTACGGACTGAGTTTTAAGTATATAATTGATTTATGTAACTTTTTACTATTTATTATATGAAGAAATGTTCGAATATTGTATTCCTTTATAAAAAATTGTGCGATTTCGAAGTTATGCGGTTTTTTTAAAGTATTTTTTACTTTTTTTTAAATTTCATAAATAGTAATGTATCGAGATATTTTGGATAAAATAGGAAATAAATCATCAACCCTAACCGAAATTCGGAAAAAATATAATTTGGGACTGTGTAAATCTTTGAAATTTTTTGAAAAAAAATGATTTTGTTTTTTTGCATTTTTCCAATGTTTTCACTTTTAAAAATACATTCTCCAAAGGAATTTCCAAAATTCCAACTACTTACGGAGTTATAGCTATTTTAGCGAGGCGGCAATCTTGGCCGGTCCAACCATAATGAAATCTTTTAACGCGTTTTTCTCGAAACTACTTTTTTCAACGCGGTTGACATCATATCTCAAGTTTTAATTAATTAATTTACTTCAAACTAAGTATGAATCTTTTCTATATAACCTTTTATTATTCCTACGAGATTTATGACAAAATTTATTTTTAAACTATTAAAAAAAAATTAAAACTGTAACAAAATAAGGCCAAAAATGACTTGACGGTTTTTTTTTTTAAATAGTCGCCATTTTGTGATTTTTTTTTTTGAGTTAGGGACTGTAGTGACATCTTTACTTATTATGAATTATATTGTTGGAAAGAGAAAATCTACATAGAACAATGATGATATTGACATTGGGTATACTACTTTTTCTGCAGTACAGAGCGATTTTGAGTCATATCGAAAATCGCAGCGAAAATTATGGATGTCTGGCATTTGAGATGCCAAATGTCAGACAGCCTTAAAATTTTACCAATGATGCATGATGTTCTTTAAATGTTACCAAAAATCTTATTTTTTAATTGCCTAATTGTTTTTTTATTAACTTTTTTTTATGCGATTTTGAATATATTTTACATAGGTGTTTCAAAGTTATGCGGTTTTTAAAATCCATGGAACGCATCTTCACTTTTTCTATATAAGTCATAGCTTTTTTTGTGCGATTTTTCGCACAACGCATCTATCGCACAAAAAAAGGTTTAAGTATATATAGAAATCAAAATGAAAAAAAACTATGAAATTTTTATTGAATTACTAGTTATTGAATTATTTGTCATAATTGTGAAAATATAAATTTGATTATGAAAAGATGTTCATAACAAGTTTGTTGAACATCGAAAACATTCTGTGCCCGAATAAGAGAAATTCTTATCCGGGCATAAAACCTAGCTTGTTTTAAAACATGTACTCCATTCGTGTTATACGGTTGATATCACACTAGTTTTTATTGTAATGTAATAAAATTTTCTGTGTATAAAATGAAAATGCATAATATTTGATGCTTTATACTCTTGGGATTCAGAAATATCCGCGAGCCAATTTTGCACAATAAAGTGCTTTTCAGCATTTCTGCTGTCTCATACACAGTCGATATAAGAATATTTCATACAAGACTGAATACAATGCAACACGTTGTAATAAAAAATATTTTTAGTATTACAAATGTATTTAATTGTGCAATATTTTTATTCAAACATTTTAGCTTTATGGCGTAAAATTAAAAAAAAAGATCTCAGAGAGCTACTTTAAAAAGTCGCAATGCAACGTTCTCCCTTTTCAATATGAAGCCTGTAAACGTCATATTTTCCAGAAGAGTAGGTCCATACAAAATATAACAACGCTTTTCACATTGAAAATTATACTCTATTCAGATTTATTTCCAGGGATTTCAATTTGTCCCTAAGTTTTTGAATATCAATTTTGCGAAATTCGCTCGTGGCCAAACACTTAAATTCTGCATATGCAGACCATCGGTCGACAAATACAACTAACATGTTTGCATAAAGCATAAATTTTCAATTTTCAGCGTACTAAATCCACGATAGTGAAAATGTTACTACATGCAGACCCTATGTTCTACGTGGTCATATTATTTACTTTGGAAATGAGCAATATACTCTGTTTGCTTTAAAGCCAACATCAATGGATTCGACCCAAATGAAACACAAAGTGCTACGTTGTTGATCGACGTTTATTTTTAAAGCCCGGGGGTGAATCAAAGCACGTTTCTTCTATAATATATATCTCACCGTTACTTCTACAGAATACCCTAGCTGAACTTAGAGAGAGTGCATGTCCAACCGGTCCGTATTTCGGACCGTTAACAACGAAAGAGCGCTTCATGATGCTCGGACATGAACCCACAGAACTTAATCTGCGTAGATAAACGGATCTCCGTATCGGCACTCCAAAGTCGGAAATATACCACACCTAGGGAAGTGAAGTCCTACAATCGAATATATTCAGAAATGATCAGCACATTCTGATCCAAGAATCAGATGACCCTAGAAAAGTTTGCCAAGATTAAAAAATATGTTTGGGTCTCAAAACTTAGGGATCTTATCTGGGTCTCAACAATAACATCTCCATTTTTTCTAATGTTTTTATTTCTCAAACATTCTTTGAAAAGAAAGAGTTAAAGCAAGAGTAGGATGCTATTGTATTTATAAATTCAATTCAATTTATATTTACGATTCTTACAGATAGAAAAACGTACAAATATGTTTTGAAGCGCTTTCATTGGGACATTATTAAGTCAAAATAACTACTTTTTAAAGTTCAAATCAATATTGAACGAGCTTTCAACGAGTCAGTTCTGCTTCGGATATTAGTTTTTGCGATATTTGAGTGACGTGGAAAGCCACAGACCGCATATGAGTTTGCGATTCAACAACACGAATTCAAACTTTAAATATTTCTGTACGTTTATGTGTTAAAAGAAATGAATTTCGGTGCATATGGAATGAAATACGAGGCGTCGACTTATAACAAATGTATGAGCCCCCGTATGTAATAACGTCGAGACGTTTGACATTTTTGGCAGAAAATAAATTCGACCAAAACCCATGTCACGTTTAATTATATTGTAGAAATGGCGACGGCATCTTCTGTCTTAATTATTGATTAAAATGTTATTCGTATATTCCTCAGCTTTATTTAAATAGAAATGATATTTATATCAAATACAATGTATGATTCAATTATGATGTATCCAGGATAATCTCAATAAAATAAGGCAGGCACTGGGATGAAAATGAAAGTAATTGAAAAACAAGGAGCAAATTTTATCACGTGTTTGCGAATATTTCCTTTAGCAATTTCAAAATTTTGGTATCTAAACAAGCAGGTAAAAATAATAGGGTTTCACAAAAAATTACTTCAGGTTTAGACGTTCGCCGATCTCATGATGTTCGGGTATGGTGTCCAATCGTGAGACGCTCATACGTCGTGTCGACGGTCTGAAAAGCGGACCAGTTGGACATACAAGCCTTGTTGCGGCATTTTCGGTGATAAATGCGTACCCGGGGCCTTCAAAAGATAAACACGTAATCGTGCTAGCTTAATGACAATGATGTAATTATTCGATAACAATTTTCTCTCGCTAAAAACCCGAAAATACGATATTATAAATTACATAAACTCAATCAAAAACAAATATGACCATTGGCTTTATTCATGCGATTTTAATTGGCGCAAAGTTGCTCGATGTAAATTGGTCGTTAAAAGCCGTTCGACGAAATATTAATTAATTCACGATAAAACGACACAGTTTTGGCGTATTTGATTGGCGAAAATGGGTCATAGACATTTTCACGGATCACTTTTTTGATAAAGTTCGCTGTATACCAAAAATAGGCATAAATAGAAAAATAATTCGAGTCGGCAAACACGTCTTCGTCATTATAGTGGATCAACATAAATCTTTTGTTTGATCAGATAAATTGAAAACCCATCGACATCACAACTTTTTCTACTCTGTCTCGGCAGAATCCGAAACCCCATCAAACCAACGTCAACAATTTCCCGCGGGAATTTCTTAATAGGCGTAGGAAAACATCCCGAAATAAATAAATCGGCTATATATTTTTACATAAACACGAGAAATCGTTTGAGCGCGAAATCGGATGATGTGGAGATTGAAAATATTTCGTCATATTTAAAAAAAATTCATCCGTTCATATTCGAGTCTAGAGTTCGTAATTATCTCACATGTCATATGCGGATTTATGTTTCATTTTTTACCGGAAGCGAAAATTATTAACATATCAAAGGATAAGGTTCAAAAGTCATACACGAGACATGGATAATTTGGAAAAGTTTGATAAAATTGCCTTATTAATTATATTTTAGTAACAATGAACCCTTTTAGTGCCGGGCAACGATATATCGTCGCAACACTTGCGTAAAGTGCCAAACGACGATATATCATGATGTATGCGATGGCGTATGATTATTGTCTTGATAAGAATTAAAACGATTATCCAGATACACATTTTCTACACTTAGTTATAAACTATTTTTTAGAATTCATGTATTTTTCTCTCATTTATAATCTTTCATCTATAAAATTATTTCTTTTGGGCGTTCTGCAATAAAAACTGTAGATCGACTTATTTAAGATATTTTTGCAATATTAAGAATGGTTTTATTTCTGTTTTTTTTTTTTTTTAATTTCATATTAAGGCTTAACTCTTTGCATTCAATATGTCTCACACGTTGAGAAAATAAATACAAAATATACATTAATATTTGCAGACAAGGTGCAAAACATGTCATCGTGTAAAGCACAAAATTTTTGCAATTCAACGTCTATGTATCGTCACGTCGCACTTTTGGCGGAAATTTCACACAAATGTATAATACTGCTTTGCAATCAAACGGTTAATTACGGCTATTGATATAAATGAATTTGAATGTAAAAAGACAGTGAATATATGCATAGCTAGACGTTGGATTAGAAATATTAACATTAATTTTAAGGAGTGAAAATAGTATTTCAAAAAAAAATGTTGCAAAGTATTAGGTAGTCATTAAAAACAGGGACGTCAAACTCAAAGGCTAACATGGGCCAAAAAAAAAGTGGGTCGCAAAAACGCAACCTTAAAATTTTTAATGTTTTCTTCGTGACACATGGCATTTTTTCGCTGCAACTATCTTTCGAAAAAATCGAATTAACTGTTTTCTAAAGTAATAAAATTTGCACGTCTTGTTTCAAATTTATTTCGATTTAACAAGGGTATGAAGTCCCCGTGACAATTATCTAACTTGCGTGTCCAACCGGTCTGCTTTTTGGACCACCGACATGACGAATGAACGCCTTGCGATGGATACGGAATACGGACAGAGTCAATCAGTGTTGATTCATGTAAAGTAGAATGGTCAAGTAAAATAAAAACCATGCGCAACTCTCGACCGGGTCGGTATTCTACGTTTTGCGCCACAAACCCAATTGCATCTGTGGCGGGCGCCTGCTTTATCACCCCTTTGTTACAGCCTTGAATATCAACTGTGAAAGATACATCTTGTAACCATGTTAACTGACAAAACTGACATATTTCTCATTTCAAACCCTAGAATTACTTAAGAGTCTTGGAGCAGGTCAACCAACGTGTGTTGGTACAATAAGACAAACAAAATATTGGATTAACGCGTTGGCGGACACGTCTGCATTATTCTTTATCTTTTCATACAAAAAAATACGCATAATGCAGACGTTTTCGTTGAAGCCTCGATATCTTATGAAGTTGATGATTTTTTGATATATCACAAAACGTGTAGCTAGAAAGATTGTATTTTTGCACAATTTCATTAACACAAAAAATATATCTTGTCCTGTATAAATACCACAAATCGGCACTACAGCAGACCCACGGTAATCCGGCGTCCCCTGTAGTCCGACATCCCAATACAAGTATACTACATATGTACGGTAAAGCTTCCTCAGTGTAAAATAATACAAAACGTCTGATTCTGGAAAAGTTCTGGACTATAAGGGGTCAGCGGCAGTACTTTATAGTCCGACAAATTCGATAATCCGACATTGCGTTGTAAAACGTTTGTCGGATTAATGCAGATCTTCTGTGGATATAATAGTCCCTCGAAAATGTTCAAATTCATGTCAAAAAGCTCGAATAAAGACAAGTAATTGAGCGATGTCGCTTTATCTATACATTCGTCATAGATAATGGAAATCGTTAGAAACTATTATAGACGATTTTGCTTTGATTTGATCACTTAAATTGACGGTCAAAACTGTATTTCTTGATAAGAGATCGTTTGAGAAGCTTTCACATTTCTTGAATAAATAATAGTCGCGAATATCTATCGGAAGCTCCTGGGAGTTTATGGTAGTGATGTGATGAGTCGACAGCATGTCACGAAATTGGTTCGGTTGATCAGAGAAGGCCGTACTGATACTCACGATGAGACAAAGAGTGGAAGATCATCAGCGATTTCTGATGAACCTGTGCAAAAATATAATGACAGGGGATGAAAGTGGGTGTGGGGAATACT
Source organism: Stenopsyche tienmushanensis (assembly GCA_008973525.1). Lineage (NCBI taxonomy): Eukaryota > Metazoa > Arthropoda > Insecta > Trichoptera > Stenopsychidae > Stenopsyche > Stenopsyche tienmushanensis. The sequence continues at coordinate 1,267,764 of WACJ01000042.1, forward strand.
ATACTCCAGAATCAAAAAAATAAACCAAAAAAGGCTGACGGCGGAGGTCTATAATACTGGCATACAAAAACTGGTCCCCTGATTATAGATATATGTGAAGTATCCTGTGAATTTCTTGAACATTTGAAGTATTTTGTTTATATGATATGCCAGAAAATCATAGAAGATAAGATCGTAATATATTTATAAAAAAGGCCTTAATCACATTACTAACGACCTTTAGTAATTCGATGCCCGCCTCACCAATTTCAGGATAGTGTGGGATTGATTCCGCTTTCGTTCAATTATATGTTATCTAATTAAGATTTAATCAACTATTTTTGGAATCCTAACTTCCTAATCCTCACGTTAGCGTCAATTTTAGCCCCCGAGTGTGGCTCAAGTAACAAAATATCTCGACTTGTTTGTTTTGTTCGCGCTTCGAGATAAACACGAAAATCATTTTTCGCCAAACTATCAGAACCACGACGAGACTGCGGAGACGATACATTTTTAATGATAAAGAAACAATCGTTTTCGATAGGGACGTGTTTGCCGACACGTTCAATTTTCGTTTAACCGCCATGTTTTGAAAGCGCGGCAACTGTCAAAGCTGGCGGAAGTCGGCTGCGGTCTTAACGCGCCCGATTACGTCCTCCTCTTTTGCGACGACTCAAATCAATAGTTTGATCGATTTAATTAATGCCGTCTTATTAAATGCTATTTTTTTAATTAATATGGTATACAAACATCTAATGAGTAAACATAAGCTTAGTTAACGGCGCACCCTGAGAATATCTTAAGTTCAAAGGCTTTGTTGAGGAACTTTCCTGGATGCTGAAAACGAGCCCTAAGCGCGTGAAATTAGCGCATCATTTTTAATGTAACGATTGCTTTTGCTAACAAAATGGTTTTGCTATATACATTATTATTTTAAATACAAACAATACACAAAATAATTAAAGACTTAACTCACAGGTGAGTAACACAAATTTTTCGAGAAACGAGAATTTTCGATTTTCTCAAGAAATTCTCGAGAAGAAACAATGTCGCCTTTAAATAATAAAATATATAAATCAAATAATATTTTACGCAACTTCTAATATCTCTAAAATCGCTTGCAGTTAAAGGCGTAACTGCAAGCGATTTCTAAAATTTAATATATTTAAATTTAAGTTGTTTGCTTTTTATTGTAATTTTATAATAAAACCAAGTATCTAATTATACTGCCATTAAATTTGACAGTCCAGAAATAGAGCAACAGTCTTTTTGTTGTTTTTTCAAAATTATTTGTTTGTTCTCAATATTTTCAAACGCATTTATGTTAGTATTTTGCTTCACGTTTTTTTGCATTCATCCATTTTGCATATGCACTCAAATCTCATTTTGTGCGTATTTTTTTGTACGATTATCGAAGTTATGCGGTATTTTTAAGCAATTTCATAAAGAGTGCGCATCGAAATATTTTGGATAAAATAGAAAATAAATCATCAACAATAACCGAAATTTGAAAAATTTTTTTTTTATAACACCCTTTATTTTAGTCTAGAATTTAAAAAAAAATGTTTCTTTTTTGTTGCATTTTTTTTAATGTTTCGACTTTAAAAAATACATCCTCCAAATAAATTTCCAAAATTCCAATTACTTACGGAGTTATAGCTACTTTAGTGACGCGGCAACGCTTAAACGCGTTTTTGTCGAAACTGTTTTTTTCAACACGGTTAACATGATATCTCAAGTTCTAATTGATTAATTTATTACAAATTAAATAGAATTTTTTTTAATTATTTAAAAAAAAAACATTAAAACTGTGAAAAAATAAGGCAAAAAAATGTTTTTTTTTAAACAGTCGGCATTTGGTGAAAAAGTTTTTTTTAAATAGGAACTATAGCTGTTATAGCGATGATAGTTTGTAATTAAAACAATAATTATTTCTCTAGTGTGTGTCTGGCATCAGAGATGACAGATTATAAATAATGCGAGTGCATCCTTAAAATGTTATTTTTTAATTTTCTTATCGTTTTCTTGATTTTTTATTAACTTTTTTATGCGATTTTGGTTATATCTTATATAACTGTTTCAAAGTTATGCGGTTTTTAAAATCCATGGAACGCATCTTCACTTTTTTTTATGGAAGTCATACCTTTTTTTGTGCGATTTTCCGCGAAACGCAATAAAAAACCGCTCAAAAAAGGTTAAAATATAAAGTTGTTCTCATGTGCCACAATAAATTGATTTGATCGCTCGATTGCAATGCAGCGTTATATGTTTGCGAGAAATTTTGGCCAAAAGTGCGGCGCGGCGATATATAGTCGTATAACTATATGTATTTGTTTTCCAGTTCTTTGTCAGATTTCATTATCACTGAATTAGATTCAAGTTGTGTTTCTTTTCAGTATTTTCTTGATGGTCAATATGTTGACCATCATAACATTAAAAACAATAATATTTACTTCTATATAAGGAAAAAATACTCTAGATGGATATTCTATATATTTCTTATTTCTCAAGAAATTTTGGTAAATCAAAAATTGTTTATAAATATTCTTATTTTAGTATGTAATTGAAATAAAACAACTAGAAATATGGTAAAAGTACAAAATTTATTATTGATTGCCAAAAATCTTGCTGACCAACATTGGCTATTCATATATTTCGACTTTCTGAGAAAGCATGAATATTTTAATAACGAAACGAATAAGTTCAGGACGTATCTTTTATTTCTATAAAAGATAAGTTCGAAAGATAAGACGAGTTTGAAAGTAAGAAATTTGTGACTATTTTTTTGTCATATCTGAAATTCTAAATAAATCTCTCAAACAGAATGCATTTTGGCAGAAACCCACCCACTTATATGCAGCGGTTATATTTGTATCCAAAATATTCGTACAAATTTAATTCTATGGATTTCTTAAGTTTCTCGAGAATTCACAATTTTGTACATTTCTCGAAAAAATCTCGAGAAATTATTCTCGAGAAGAAATATTATTGTGTCCCATGACTTTTGATAGACATAATGCTCGACATTAGCAATCATTTCATACAAACATAAAATGACTTATTTAAACTTGTTGTCTATAAATTTGTATTCCAGTTGACATTTGATATAATAATAGTGAATGTTGATGATGGATTTCGTATTTTGAAGGATATTTAAACAAGCCTTGTTGATTTTTCAAAGACAACCCTCGAATCGACGAGGGTGTCAAAGTGTTTTTGATGCCTGTTTTTCTTTCGTCGAACAACAACGCCTTAAGATTTTCATTGACAGGCTACACCCTATTTACATGCGACAAAGAGTCTATTTACAATTTATTTTATCTTTATTTATGATTCGTATTGGCGGTTGATCGATCCGAACCAAATGGAAACATAGTGATTGACGCATGAAAGGCGTATTTCAGGCGCAATATATCATTTTATCCATGCGATTTCGTCGATAAAAAGAAGCTTTCCACAATTCCCAATCAAAATTGCGGAATTATTTTCGTTTGAGCATCGCAAACGAAGCATCTGAATATTGAGTTTCAAAACGTCCTTTGAAAATATCACCCTTGACAGTACATATTTTTGAGATGATATCCCTTCGAACGTAATTCAGGCATCGTATCGCCGCTAATAAATTACAACGTCGTCAAATCGAGATAATCCTGAAGCTAATGAATTTATAATATTTCCAAAATTAATTTGAAATTCCTCGACAATACCTGACATTCTCGGTTACATAACAATATCAGTTTACAAAAGGTCATTAAATTACATTTGCATCAATCGATATGTTTTACAGTCGACGTATGATGTTATTAAGCATATTCCACGTGAATTTATTAGCATGAAATTAACTAGTCCCACGTGAATAAATTTTAAATACAAGAAAACGTTCTTTGATATGTTTACGAGACCGAAAACGATTTGTCATCAAAGGGGGACGCGTATTAGAACGATCCCCTTTTTATTAAGATTTAAATTAAAACGGCATGAAAATACATACATAATCATTACATAATGCTCCCTTGACAACCCCTTTAAGCCTTAAAAATCCTATCGTTAATATTAAAACGGAATTCGTTAATTCTACAATGACCGCTCGATGTGCCGCGTACTTAAAGAGACCTTTTTCGGAATTAATTTTCGTTAAAAATGTTCGTAAAGAGCACGCGCGTGTAAATACACGTGCTGGGATATTTTTCGAAAAATACCATAATACAATTTATATGGAAATGTTAAAAAAATTGTAACTTGATGTCCTTAGCGTTGAAGGCTCGATGTTCTGTGAACATGTTCGGGCATGGCGTTCAATCGCGAAGCGCCTTTTCGATGTATCAGTGGTCCGAAATTCGGACCGGTTGGACACAGAAACCCTGTGACCATTCTATCTAATTTTAGGGCATTTTATAAATGTTATAAGGATGTAATAAGGATCATAGGAGGGTTCCCATGCTATTGTGTCAATCTTCAATATCTATTCATGGGAGATCATCACATCCATATCATATTTATCATACATTCACCTCCTCATGCGTTCGATATTGAAGGTATTATGACCTCAGAATTTGGGAACGTTTACTCAGCGACCCATTTGGATAAACATATCGAAAAGGGATTCCACAACTATCTACGAGGGTCATATAGGAAGTAAGTTTACAAGGGATCCCTGAGGCCAGTGTATTTTTTTGTTTCAAAATGGGTACACCTGATATGTAGGGGGAATTTTAACGGTCAATTTGTTTAATCCCGCGTGTTTGTCGGCCATTTTGTTCAATCTCAGTATTTTTTTCCGATGGGAAGGTCGTCGCGCGCTTCCACTATCTCCCATCTGTGCAACATGTGCAAAAAATTGAAGAACAAAAGAGGGAGAAGCTTTTATGGACTCTATCCTGAGGGGAGATGAGACGTGGGTGTAGTACCACACCCCAAAACCCAAAAGACAATCCGAAAAGAGCTACCTACGAAGGTCTATGATATTGGCATACAAAACCTAGTACCCCGACTACTTCCACTACTAGTATTTTCCATGAAATGCTCTACCTTTTTATTTGGTAGATAGTTTCTAGAATAAATTGGAGACAACATTAAAGACATCTCACTGCATTTAAAGACGGTTTATAGTAGATTTTAAACTGTTTTTATAGTGTGTGGAGGCATTTGTTACCAGAAATTAAAATGTTTATTGAGTCAGACATTTTCTTTTAAAGCTAATTAAGCACATGAATAAAATCGCACAGATGTAAATGCGCAACCCGACGGGAATGGGTTAAGATCTAGGATAACCTAAATTCCTGTTTTTAAAAAGTAAATATCGAATAATACCGAATAAATAATGTTAACCTCGTTACTCAACAAGTCGAAAAACATACCACCTTAAGTACAAGAAGAATGTATGTCTGTTTGTTCTTTATGGCCATCCATCTCTTTCAAAAATAAATACAAATTTTGATAAAATAAAAAATGCCAATCCACATCCAATGTTACGAGATATTTACATAAGAGAAAAGAGATTTCAAATGTCGTCGGATTCAATTTGCTCATTTTAATTTACAACACAGTGTCAATCAACGTCATATGCTCCGTTGAATTTTAAAATTCTGCGAATCCAGAGACGACATCATGTCAAATTTATATTTCATATTACCGTATAAGCGTTGCTTTGATGTCATAACCGCGTTAGCAGCGTCGACAATTACTACGAGTTAAGGTGAGAGCCGCGTCTAGTGCGTCATTGCACTTATTGATGCATACATCCACATGCAAATATGATGCAATCTGCATTTGCATCTTACATGATATTACCATTAATGTAGATCTTATTAGAATGGGTCCTATCGCATAAACGTCACTGAGTGCTCTACACGGAGTGGCCACTCAAAACATATTGATAGAAGCAGGGACATATCATATGGATTATATATTCATTTAATTTTATCAAGTGAATTATATGAACAGATTTTTTTTATTAATACATTTTATATAAGTCTTATACTCAAGACTGAAACTATGCTGTTACTACTTATAATACATATTATATGTACTTAATATTGCAATGCTTTGAAAGTTGCAATACTTCAATCAAGCTCCCGCCCTACAACTTTAGCCACGTCTATCGAAGCCCTAACCAACTTGTATCAAAAGTATACGATGTTTATTTAACAATAATGAATGTAAACTACTTGTAGACAAAAAAACAGCTTTGTAGATTTTAATTCAGTGCTGATACATTCAATGCAAAATTTTTCATTAAAAAAATTGTTTATGAAGCATATTCTGTACTGATCTGCAATATTATAAACAAATAAAAATTGTTCATATTAAATGCATTATAATTAACATGATATTATTTTTATGTACTAACTAGTGATTACCCGGCATGCGTTGCAATGCTACGTCTCGCATAACAAACTGCGCACAAAAACAATATTTTTACTATGCCTATGTTATTTCCGCAAGTGTAAACAATAAGTTGATAAAATTTTATCGCAATCGGATGAACGGTATGGCAGCGCATTAAATACAGACAAACAAACATTGATTTTTATATATTAAACTATACCTATGTTACTCGAACAATTCTTAGCAATAAGTGGACGAAGTTTTATTGCAATCTGATGAACAGTATGGCAGCGCATTAAATACGGACAAACAAACATTGATTTTTTATATATTAGATAACTGCGTGCGCATTTAAATATCAACCTTTGATTAGTGAGTTAATTTTAAATTGAGTTAAACATAGATGCTCTGGCATCACGCTATGTGGCTTTCTATTATTTATTATGATTCTATGAAAACCACCAACGATCTAAGACGATCCCATACCTAATGGTTTTTAACCGGATACGGACAAATTCGCAATGTTTAGATGTGTATTAAAGCATGACCGTATCATCGATGTATGAGTGTATAATGAGACGCAAGACATTCTCATCGTCTCTGTCTCCGATTAATTAATGTCCGCACTCAATTTGCGAGAATGCTCTTTCTGCATCCCTCGAGTCTGAACGCACATATGCGCGATTACTCATCAACGAGTTAACAAATTAATTCATTTAATAAAAATGAGAATTTATCATTAATTTGTATAGATCATGATAAATATGAGCTTTCAAGCTGATTAAGCATTTAATTAAAATGAGTCGATTTTTATAGTCAAGGGAGTCGATGTTTTCTTTTAATTATAAGTCGATATCATTTCGCACAAATTTGCATTATTTTAATTAAAATTATATTTAAAATGATGATCCAAATATATATTAAAAAAATTAAACATCCCTTGGAATATTTGTTTAGTTAATTGTCAGCTTTATTCTTATGTCGGCGCTGTTAAATGTTTAATCTGAAGAATTTTCTCGTTCCTTATGTTCATGAGTGCCTCTTTTATGGCTAATGGATCCTTTGAATGGTCCCATGGGGAAAATCAGCCAGATTTCAATGCATTATTCGAAGTCGCATGTCGAAAAACTATGCTAATTAATACAAATATTGATGCGGATTTCGTCACGTTTCGGTCGAAATTTTGTCTGAACATTTGCAATATTTGATCGGGATGTAATTTGTTTCGTTAAAACTGGGCCAGATCTGATATTTGAATGTTAAATGGGTGCGTATTTAAATAAAGTTATAATGAATTTCTGAACAAATCCTTGCACGTCCTTCGTTTCGGCATCGAAATCAAAGGTCGTCCCACGTTGAATATTTCACATTTTGCGCTTAAATCTTGCAAAGATCCTTGAAGAACTTTCACGGTTTCATCTTAGAGTATCTCCGTATGCGCTAAATTTACAAAAGAGCTTTTATCTGCAAAAGCTCTAAACATCCATCGACAAGAAGACGCGCGTTGAATAAAAAACGCCTATGTTCTACTATCAACTGCGATGTTGTGTGGCGATAATTTTTTTATTTTTGCGATAGAATGCCATTTTAAACACTCTGTATGTATTATGGAGTACTGTCAATATTTTATCGATGTATATTTAATAGTTAGATGTTGCAATTTTATCCCGGCGTGATATTTCGGCTGCGAACGCTATTTCATATTTGTTGACTGCTATCTAAATATTGCCATAATTTCATGCTTTGAGCGTTCCAATAATAGGGAAGATACGTTTAATAATATATTTAGGAAGGATACATTAAGTATGCGATATATTCTATACAAATATTCAACATAAGATTGAAAGATGCGATATTGCCACTTTCATATTATCACGCGTGACTGAATCATGGCGATTATCTTTATGTAATAAAGGCGTGATCCTCTCTAAAAAGCTATCGATCGTATGTATAATACTATAGTGATGATATTTATGCTTTAAATCGAGATAAATCTAAGAATGTTTGCTTAATCATGTCATATATGAGCCTGTGATACCTCAAAGAAGTATTTAAATTCACTGAAAGTCCAAACATAAGGCTCGTTAGTCGTAGCATAAAAAGCTTATTTTTATATCCCCCAAAGAAAAACTTTGTGAGCTTTTGATACGAGCTAATCGGAAATCGGATATCCACCGAATCGAGATTTCGAAATATCAGACTCTCTGCAATCCGGAGTTCTTAATTAGATTTCATCCCCCAAAAAGATCCGGATCGGAATTGAGCTTTCGGAAAACGTCCACGAACTCGTTGCCACATTTTAAATATTTAACTCTTCGGTCAATTTGATATTAATTTACGTCTCGGACGTCCAAGAGGCTTAATAAATTTGACCATGGCGCAAATGCGATGCGAAATTTAAGCATATTTGCGTCGGAGCAAAAATGACCACTTCGGCAAACAGTCCAAAAAGGTCAAAAAGCCTTTTGAAAAGTGGACAAATCTAGAAATTTAACGTACTGGAATAAAGCAGACAAATATGTGCACGTTTTTAAAAGCGTAGGCAATCTTGTTCTCATCTCGTTAATGTCGAGATTGCGTTTCTTCTCGGAAATGTTACAAAAGATTTGATCGCAATGCATGACGTCCATTAAGACGTCCATAGTGTAAATGACTTGTTTATATAATATATTTGCTTTTTTCAAGCAGTAAATCTGCATTAATTTACGGATTTGAATATTTCCCGAGGGGATTTAAACTAATTTTGTACAAATAAGAAGATAGTGTTTTCCGGATTTTTCCGAGCTAAATGGCTAACGGATTTAACACGGATCAGCATAAATTTCTCCAGTTATTTTACACGGATGCAAATGGTCATACGATCAAATCAACGATCGTGGATTGATCTTTAAATCCATCTAGATTCAAGGCGTATTTTCCAGCTTATTGGAGATTAAATTAAAAGTCATTTCGCCTTCGCTGTTCGTGAAATGTTTCATAAACGAATTAAAACTGTGTTTAAATTCTAAATCATTGGCATTTGGAGCACTTATCGTAATAGATTATTCTTCGTGATGCTTAAAGAGTTTTAAATTTCAACATTAATTGGATCAGACGATCCCAAAATGCGGCTCGCGAGTCATGAGTATTTGAAATGTAGGGTCTTTCAATTGAGACGCTCAAAGTTTGTTAGATCATAGCGGCCATATTATTAAAGAAATACCAATTAAATTTAATATAAATTATTTAATAATATATGGCAAATTATTATAAAAGATTATAATGTTGAATAACGTGTGCAAATTATCAAATTTAATTTTCAAAATTAGCGTGCGAAAAACGTTCCGCGCATTGTAATTAGTTATCCTCGCCTACAACTGCAACAACGTAAGCATATTTATTATAGCCTTAATTGGATGATATGCATATCGACAATATGTGATTCCTATTAGGACAGCGCTATATATCACACAGCACATGCCATGATGGACATTCTGCACGAGCGATTTGAGGGCATGGTTATATCGCGCGGCGCATCGTGCGATTAAACGCGTTTACACATGTTTTTTTGGGGCCATGTAATAAATTCAAACAAATTTTAATAAAGAAATTATGAAAAGAAATTAAACGATAAAGAGGCCAATCATTGATCAAACGATCCTCAGCCTCTTCAGCATCTAGTACTAGCAGTCAAAAACGCTTAGTTGGTCATACTTATTAAAATTGAAAAGCCTGATAGATTAAAGCTAATGAGTGGCATTCATTCAAGCATCGTTGTCGATAGTCGTTCAGAAGTAGCTATAGATCGCGCGGCACCGTCATCTTTGAGCTTTTTCATCATCACCTTGAACTTGCGAGCGCAAAATTAAAACCCATCATCCAAACAGGCCCTATAGACAGACTCACAATGTCTGCGAGCGAATATAATGTCCGGATGTGGGCGGAAGTCAAACAGAGCAGGTGGTATAATTATTTGAAGTGGGGTCGCCTTTGGTGCGGCTTTCGAGTCCGTCACAGCTACAAGTGTTTACCTTGAAACCGAACCACCACCCCCTGGCCGCATACAATGGATGCATTTCTGCATAATGCACCCACCCGCCCACTGTCTCCAGCTGTTTTCCATATTCACCCGTGCGCTTGCCGGATCAGCGGGTGATATGCGCCCTCCTTCTCGGCGTATATGTCCAAGGTTGACAACCCCAGTGGAAGAGTGTAAGAAACCAACCACTCGCCAACCACCGCAAACCACCCTCAGGCGCAAATTCAATAAGGCAGCTATATTTTATATTTCGCCGAGGGTGGAAAGTTTGTTTAATTTCGGTAATAAACGAGATAATAGGAGACATTCATCAGCTGTGTCGAGAACTAGTCTTGAGCATTAGTGATAAATTTGTTAAGTTTCGATTGAATCCAATGGAGTTGGATTAATATATTTGGCAGCACGCGATAATAGCGTTCATGGATGAAATATGTTATAAATTCGATAATCTGGAACGGTTTAATTCTTAAATTTTTAACTGCTAATGAGAATTAGAGATATTAGAAATTGTGTGAAAAGTAGTTTGATTTATTTATTTCATTGTCTAAAAGCGTCTTGGTTGTGTTCTCTTGTGCGCTTTAAAGCGAAATTTAAGAAATCGATTGTTATTGTATGAAATCAATTTTTTATGAATATTTTTGATACGAATACAAAGATTTTAGGGTTTCAGATATGACAAAAAAATCACAAATTTCTTGCTTTTCGATTTATTTTTGTTTAAAATTCTAGTCTAAAATTTTGAAAAAAATGATTTTGTTTTTGTGCGTATTTTCAAAGACTTTCAAGAATGCACCCTCCAAAGGAATTTCCAAAATTCCATTTATTTACGGAGTTATAGCTATTTTAATGTTTAAATCGGTTCTACTAAAATGAAATCTTTAAACGACTTGCCTCTCGAAACTACTTTTTTCAATACGGTTGACATGAAATCGCAATTTTTAATCAACAGATTTATTTTAAATTTTATATAAATCTTTTTTATATAATTTTCTATCGCTCCTACCAGATTTATGTCGAAATTTTATTTTTGACTATTTTAAAAAAAATTAAAACTGCGAAAAAATAAAGCCAAAAAATGACTTTTTTTAACAGTCGTCATTTTGCGAAAATGAAACTAGTTTTTTTTCTTTGAGGTAAGAACTATAGCCACATTCCTACTTATTAAGAATCTTTTCTTTTTTTTCATTTTAAATAATTATAAAGGCTTAAATCATGTCAACCAAAACACAATCTGTTTTTTTAGCTCTTACATTTTACCAGAATATATTTTTTTTAATTTTAGTTTTTTTTCTTTTAATAACTAATTTTTATATTTGAAAAATTTCTTTAAATTCTTTAATAAAACTTTTATGGAGTTGGAAAGATTGTTTGGAATGCGATTTTTATTCAATAGGTTGTTTATCAGCAATTTCTCGAGAAATGAAAATCATCGAGAAATCAGAATCCCTATGCATGTATACCACATACTATCCTGCGGGATCATTTACGGCTTTTGAATAATAATTTTTAATATTGTATTTATTTAAAAAATAAATGAAAACACCAAGATATATTATAATATGAAGAAATTTTTGGATTTATCAAAATTTATCCCTAGCATAATAATTTTAAAGAATTAAAAAATATGCTTTTTTCGCATTTTTTTATTCCATGATATATTGCGTACTTGATTATTTAACATTTTAAATGCTTATTTATAAGAAGCTTTTCAAATTTCAATCGATTTCCAATCACCCTAAAGTCATCTTAAGAGCAATTTCGAACCAAAAAAATATTTTTTTCGCTTTAAATAAAATATTTAGACAATTAGGTATTCGTCGGGTAAACTTTACCAATTTGTAATTGACCTTTAGCGAACGAATTCGCTAGAAGAGTTTTAGTACAATTTATTTAAGAATTTTTGCACGCGTGTCTAACGTGCGGAATAATAAATTCATCAAGTCTTTCTTGATGAACAAAATCAATATGGGGTTGAATTCAATAAATTTATATATTTTAATTCGCACAGAGCGCTTGATTGATTGAATATCGATCTAATTGACATTTAATCAAATACGAATTGACCGCGCGATTATCGAAATGTCGCCCCTGTGTCTAAATTCATATTTATAAACCATCAATAATCCCGATAAGGATGAGCGTATTGTGTATTTATCCCGTTTCATCCGTGATATGACACGTTCATCCGCCCGTTCGGGATGTATGGACGTTTCATCCCGCTTTGGCGATCTGTTCGTCGAATATACAAATCAAGACCGAAATTCGCCTCGATGATTTTTTTTTAGGCGATGTGAAGGTACGGGCTTTAATTTTAGATTGCTAAAAATTCATAATTTTGGGGATAACTTTTAAGCGCTATTTAATTGGAGCTTTCCTTCGAGGACTTTCCGACGTTCGAAGGTACAAAACCCACCCTATTTCAATGAAATTTGTTAAATAAAAAGAAGAAAAGTCGATTTGTGCGAAATTGTCTTTCTTTTCTTTATGCTTTTAATCGAAGTCGATTTATAAAATTCAATTAGGAATCGAAGGAATTTCATCCAGAGGAACTATTCATTCATCTGGATTTTTCCTGAGTGGATTCGACTCCTCGTTTTAATTCACATTATTCATTCAAATTATCGTCCTAAAAATCTTAATATATTTCAATGCACGATTAATTAATTTTAAGATGTATATAAAATATATCAAGATTGCCATAAAAGCACATTTTCAAAGAACTTACCTTGCGTTTGTCTGCAGAAGGAGTGCTGATTTTCGACGGGTTTTCGATAACTTTTTATTTCAAAATATAAAACCGGAAAAACAAAAATACGTTCGTCTATTAAAAAATCAATTTTCCAGAACTATTTGAGATGGATTTTCCGAAAATAATGGTTGTCAAACTGTTGGATGAGATCGCGAGGCGACTTTCCCGCGTGAAGCCTAAAACTGTTTTGAGATTTTCCCGTAGGATTCGAAGTCCGCGCGCTTGTGGAGGCTTCGCTTTATTGGAAGGCTTTCCCTCAACTCGACCTATTTATACTAGACTAAAATGCCATGGACCTACAAGGGTTGCCACAAGCGCGGAAAACGACTGCCGATTTTTTCGCAATCAATTCCGAAGCGCCGCATCGTATTTGCGCACGCGATGAATCACGCTTCTTGCGAGTTCTTATCTTCGCCGCATGATCTGTTGACTAATTTTAAAACATGACCCGTCGTTCAATAGTCGACCTTTGTGATCTGGTCGAAATTTTGCTCTCGATTCTGTTGACCCATTGTGGCGACTGCGTGACATTCGAGGCGCATGCGATAGAAAAATGATCGTTGTCGATTGCACGCCGCTTAAACGGGACAAAGGTTAATTGGGATTGTCATTTATTTGAACCAAATTTTGCGCTTCCTTATAAGACACGCTTAAAAACATAGTAATTGGATCTAATTAAAAGAAATGCCAATCAAAGCGACACAATGTATACGAAGATCATCTAGAAAGTAAGGTTACAAGGGTTCCTGAAGTCTCGTGTTTATCGGCTATTTTGCTCAGTCACAGTAAATTCTACCACTATCACCACCTCCCGTTCTATACACCACCTCCCGTTCTATACACCACCTCCCGTTCGTGCAAGATTCACGTAGTCAATCGTTTTTTTGATTTTGCAGAACAATTCCGCCAAGAATATCCATCAAAAGTTCGTGATGTGATGAGTCGACAACATGTTACGAAATGTATTAGGTTGTTTAGAGAAGACCCTAAAGATAATCATGACAAAACAACTAACAGGCAAGGACTGGGAGATCATCAGTTTGAAGAAGCATTTCTGAACACTATCATGATGTGGGATGAGACATAAGAGCTGGCGGAAGCGCGCGACGACTTCTTCATTGGAAGAATTTACCATGACTAAACAAAATGGTCGACAATCACGCGAAACACAAAAAACTGAATTTTAGGGTCCCCACTACACGCCAGGTATGCTAAACTGGAAAGAACAAAAAAATCTTCGACTTCAAAAGCCCTTGTGAGCTTACTTTCTAAATGACCAGTATAATACAGTTTAGTAATTAATATCAAATGATTTTTAAAGAAAATAAGGTAACTATGCTTTATTAATCGGGTCCTTAAAAATTTATATTACATATAAATCTTAAATATAAAAATGAGCTCTTATTTGTTCGTACGAAATACGCTGCCATACCGTTCATCGGATTGCAATAAAATTTCGTTCATTTATTGCTGAGAATTGCGCGAGTAACATAGGCATAGTATAATGTATAAAAATCAATGTTTGTTTGTTCGTTTTTAATGCGCTTTCATACCGTTCATCCGATTGCAATTAAACTTAGTCAACTTACTGTTTACACTTGCAAAAATAACATAAGCATGGTAAAAATATTGTACGGATGCACCACGTTGGCGCATATTGGTCTGGTAAATGGAGAAAAAGGATGCGCGCACAATACGGTGATCAAATAATTATTAAGCGCTTATGGCATTGCAACGCATGCCGGGTATTCGCCAGTTTACAAAATTATATACTTATTTTATATTTATTAGTTTGATATGTTCGATTTTAACGGAGCCTAATCAATATCAAATGATTCATTAATGGGAATGTATTATATTGATACATAAAGTGGAAGCGTCTAGAATTCAGAGCTTCTATGTCCTTTTTATGATGTACGAACTTCCACATGGGTTTTTTCGCTATCGGAAGAACACGTTTTTCCGCGGCCAAGACTATCGGTCGACTCCGTGTTCTTTGTTCTAACGCATCTGCATTTAGGTGCATGTCAAGAAAATAAAAAGAGGTTGTTGTTAATTTGATGAACTACCCCTGCATAGATTAACAGTATCTTCACGCATGGGTGTTATTTTCTCCATATTATAATATCATCAATAAATACACACGACGTTGAGATAATCTTCTTTTTTTAATAGTTTTTTTACATAGCTCTAATTCGTATCAAATATATATTTGAAAAGATGAATGATGATTTAACCGAAGTCAAGAGAGATTGAAATGCTTTACGACAGAGGTTCTTAAACTTATTTAAGAACCGCTGGTCCACAAAAGGTTTATTATGTTCCAATTTGAAGTGTATAAGAGGAAAAATATGTTCATGTTATGTATTTGTTGATATTCTACAGTTTTATCAATATTAAGTTTTTTTTTTAAATATATGTATTTCAATTAATAATTAATTATTGTAGAGGTAGTGACAACCCTGTTGGTGGCGTTGTGTAAGCGCCACAGGTATATGGAGCTTTCCGTTGCGCTTTGCCATAGAAACTCGGCCGCAAATTTGTCTCCAGAACAAGGGGGTGGTGCGCAGTCTTGTAAAAACTCCAACTATTCTAACTCCGCATTAAAACGTAGACGCATTTCAACCCCCCAACCCCTCTCATTTTTTATAACGTCCTATTTACGATCTGACGACATCAGCCTCTTGATGAAAATTGGAATGGAAATGTTCCACGCTCGGCTAAAAGAAGCTTATTAAGACGTCGGAATCCCTGCTAATCTACATGCTCCCCATCCGAGTCCATTATTTTCTGGAATTTTACGGGACTTTAAGAGCGGAACACGACACGGCTTCCGTGATATTTTACACGGAGTAATAATGTACGCTCTAAAGTTTTTTTTTTTAAAGAGCAATGATTCAAAGGTGCGACTATCTTTTGGATGAGTCAGAAATAAAAAGCCGCATAACGCCGCTACTATTTGATGATACGAAAGATAATGATCGTAAAATATTCTCTAATTATAATAACGTGATGATGATTCAACGCGAATTTAAATTTTACTAGATTGGACCATAAAAATTAAATTATTCAAAAAACGTTTTATTTTATATAGGTATGTGAGCGTAATTGATAAGATTGATGATGTAGATTGTTGAAATATGTGTCACATTTCAAAAGTTCTACGATAATAAATTCTAAGCATTTAGATTCATCGAATAGCCTTGGTTGCGGGAGGATGTCCTTCCCGCAACCAAATCTCTCTCTTGTATTTAATAAAGAAGTTATCTCAGACGAGAGACTTTCTATTCGACGCCCGTCTACCTCTATTCCAACCGAGAGTAGAATGGACCCGTGTGCGAGTACCGCCATCTCGGCGAACACATGGGAGTGGGGCCTAGCCCGGTACTCGCTCCTACGCTTCATTGGTGTCAGAAATGGGATTAGATCCCATTCTCACATTGGTCAAGTTCAGCGCCACTATCGACAACAACTTTTAGTTAAAATTTATCTTTG
This sequence comes from Stenopsyche tienmushanensis, assembly GCA_008973525.1. Lineage (NCBI taxonomy): Eukaryota > Metazoa > Arthropoda > Insecta > Trichoptera > Stenopsychidae > Stenopsyche > Stenopsyche tienmushanensis. The sequence continues at coordinate 1,284,332 of WACJ01000042.1, forward strand.
ACCTCAAAATAAATTTAAGTTTTGGCAATCATTTCTTCATTGTAACCATATTTCTTTCTTCGTAGCATTATTTTTAGGTCTGAAAACAAGTAATATTCACTGGGAGACAGATCTGGAGAATACCGTGGATGAGAAAGTAATGTAAAGTGCATTAATTTCATCAAATGTACCAATAATGCTAAATATTAAATTATTCGTTAATGCCAAAACCTTATCAGGCGACATTTATATTTTTGGTGGTTTTCGTCAATTGCTGTCCACTGAGCTGACTGTCGATTTGACTCTGGAATGTAATGATGGATCCGTGTTTCATCCATTGTCATATAACACATATAAAAATCGTTTTTATTGCGCTGAAACATCTCTAAACAGCGCTCCGAATTGTGGACGCGTTGTTGTTTTCGATCAACTTTGAGGTAACACGGTACCCGCTTCTTTAAGCTTATTTAAGGTGTCATCTATCTTACGCAATTTCAATTTACGATCGACCAAAACTTTTTGTGGACTTGAAAATTTAACTTGTAAATGTTTTTGTACAAACGATCATTTTTAATTCAACTATATTTTCTTAATACTATTTTTTCTTTGCATATTTATCTGCTCACTTATTTCTTTTATTTAAAAAAATATATAAGTAGAATATTATAAAAAACTACTTATTTTATTGTTCAGTTACTCAATTTTTAAACGCCATAGTTTACGAAAATAATTTAAAAAAACGTATTTTTGCTTCTTAAACCCTATTTTTCATTTAAATTCACAGTCCCCTTACAGAGACAACAGTCCCCGTGTATCGATTTTTCAGAAAATGCTCAATATTTCCTAAAGGAATGAAAATATTTTGGGTTTAACTGCGGCTTTTTATTCCATTTTACGCGATTAGATCGTTTAAAATTACATCAATTGCACAAAAGCAATACATACTTAAGATTTAAACAGATCTAAATAACGAATTGCAACGAATCAAAACATTTGAAAATGATTACGCGCTGTCCGAGTTTCATTTTGACATGAATATGAATATTAACTTGCATTAAAATTTCGAAGAATTCTCATTGCATTTGCGAAAAACGAACGTTGCGTTTATAAAAATACAATTTGATGCATAAATATCATCAGATAGACGCAATGACGATTAATCTACGTCATGGTTTTTGAGCAAATATAATTTTTCCCACTCGATGTTTGAGCAATATTAGCACATGTTAATATGGAATTTATACGGAAATTGTGCCAAAAATAGCGGCTGTGTGTGTAAAAAGCGTCAATATTTCTAAATATCCTGGTATTTCGTTGCAAATTTACTATATAAATGAATCGCTTGATATTTAAAATCTTGATATTAAGTCTCAAAAGCTAATTATGATAGGTTGAAATTAAGTTTCATCTTCTAATTAGGCAGCAAGAAGACTTTCGCGCGTCCAACGAACCAATTGCTAAAATGTTTGACGTCATTACATCTCCTGGAGCTTGCATTTCAAATGCATTGTTTGTTCAGGCACTTATAAGCTGAAATAAATTGTGTTTTTCATATAATCCTGTTCTATTTTTAATCACAATCCTCTCCAGCTAATTGTTTTCGTTGACCTCATTTCATCTCCCAAGTCATTGTAAACTGGACGATGCCTATTTTTACACCATATTATGGAATAATGACGACGTACTTAGGGATGCTTAGACATGGCGCTTCGTATTTCATATGGATTTTCATATCACAAAACGATTGTGTATGCTTGATAAACTTCAAAACGGTACTTCCAAGAGGGATATGGAAAGTCAGTATTGACGTCAGCTATAGAGTGACCCACACGAGTAGGTTGTATCAGACAAACTATCAATTTGGTACATAGTTAAGTCCCCCCATCCACCCCTAAAGCTATGGAAATATAGCCTTCATCAAAGACAAATCTGTTTGCATACAACAGAAGCGTGAAATTCATGCTTTATTTGAATGCTTTCACATTTCCATAATTGCGAATTTAATTGTCAATCGCATCATGTGAAGTCTTAAAGAGGCTGCTGTAAGATGATCTCTTTAATAGATTGCAAGTCCAATGTACCAAGAATCAGCTTACCAAACTGAATTTAAGCGATACAAAATTTGCAATATTAAATTCTATTTTAAAACATACCTTTAGAGGTTCATGCAAGCAAATTTCAGAAGATTACTCTTTTTCACCCCTCAGATTCATTTTCGTGTTCGTTGCAATTTTTCAAGCTTTTCATCTCCCAGTCAAGACGACCAGCGGGATTTCAGCAGTTCAAAGAACTCTAAATCCTGGATCGTTTCAACTATTCCGAATGCAAAAAATATCTGTCTTATGATGAACTCTAGTCTTTTAAAATCCCACCCACACGAATTAAAATGTCTCGTTGCTATATAAAGATTCATATTTGTGCCCCAAATTCTTGGGGACAAATATGTTTTTTTTCGTCCCGAAACATCTAAATATGTATCTATTTTCGTTCATGAATGGAAAAATATTGTTCGGTCCGATAGATATGCTATTTTTAGAGAGAACCTAATTCCAGTGCGTAAGATAAACCGACATCATGTTTGTAGGTGCACCGGAAACTGAATCATATTCGTATGATACAACAAGAATTTTTGTGACCGATAAGAATAATGCAGTATTTTCGAGTATTTTTAGCGTGTAAATAATTTATCAAATTGCTACGAGGGCGATTCTTGATCGCGTCGCTGAAGAAAGAAGGCGAAAAGTAGCATTCTCTGTTGCGCAACGCGTAATTGTTCATTTAAACAGCCTCAGCGTCGTCTAGCAGCTGTCTTCCTTCGTGACTTTCAGACCTTCACAAAACTTTTGGGCCCAATAAAACACTGATTTCATCCCTTAATTTATGAGAAAACGAATAATTACGCGTTGCGCAACAGAGCTTGCTATTCTTTCCTTTTCAATGACGGGATCAAGGAGCTTCCTTTATGATGTCACTCTGTACAATTTGTACAGCAAAATTCCGGGTTATATTTGATTTCGCCCTCGTAACTCTGTATCAAATATGCATCCTTGTCCATTATCATTATTCTATTTATGGACGTTAATGTGATAGTATTTTTAGAATGATTATTAAGGCATAACGTCATTTTTAATTGTATGAATATCTCAAATTTGATAAACATATGGGAAATGTTGTAGATATTTTGCGGTTTTATAAAATAATCGCTATAAAAGCTATAATTAAATGAATTAGGATAAAATTTCCCAAAATGCTCATCAAACAGTAACGCCACGGACGCAACTGGGTTTGGGCGCAAAATGTAGAATACCGACCCAGTCGAGAGTTCGTAATCGTTCTGTAGACATGTTTCGGTATGGCGTCCAATCGAGTGGCGCTCATTCGTAATGTCAACGATCCGAAAAGCGGACCGGATGGACACACATACCTTGTGGCCACTCCGTCCTCTCTTATGGACTTTTGCAGCATTTTCTATGACATGTACGATCACGAAAGCTCCCCCAGAGACTAACTTGCATAGGTGGCTTGCACCAAATGAGATCGCGAACGAATCTAGACTTTAGTTTTTAGTTACAAAAAAATCTGAGTGGTTTCTCCCCCATATTCACAGCGCCAGTAGTCATTCGAAGTTGAGAATGAGCGTGTCCTCGCGGACATGGATATTTAATTTAGGTTTCGCGCCTTGCTTTAAGCAAACGCGGTACCTATCTTGCGCACAGGTTTCTCATGTCCAAATTTTCAGCCAATATGCGTTGTACAGGGCCTAACATGTCTGCCAGCTCGCGCACTTACAGTGGACGGTCATCCAATATCATTTTGTGGTGAATTTTTTTCACCATTTCTGGTGTGGTTACCCCATTTGGTCGACCACTGCGCTGTTCGTCTTAGCAGCTTGTACGGCCTCATTTAAACTTTGTTACTCAACATCTTACTGTTTAAAACAAAGGAGCAGACTCCGCGAGAGTAGAATCTAGCTCGGGTTTGATATTAGTTGAACTGAGACCTTTCAAATAAAAGTATTGTATTACTGGGCCCGGTGCACACGAGCGTGGTTTCTTGTGCATGGTTTACTAGCATGCCGATTGTTGCAGTGTAGTGACCACACGTTCGGGCTCACGATCATTTGCGATACATCTTTGTAAATTGAACGATTTTATCTAATTATTTTGAGGAGCTAAATATATTTATGCCCCTATTAAACCACTGTTCTGCGAGACCCTCATTGACGGCCCGCGAAACATCTTTTGACTATTTCTATTTGCTAAGCATAATTTACGATAATAACTCTATTTAAATGATGAATTCTCTCAGGAAAAATAGGAAAATAGGCTTATTATAGAAATTTAATATAACAAATCACTCAATAAGTTCGTAGGATATTTTTTTTTAAATGATAAAAACGACCCCAAATCGACGACCCATGAATTATCGTTTGAATTCTTTATTTGGTCTTCATTTCGCATAGCTCATTTGTGATATTAGATCATAATCATGTCTGAGATCCATCATCGTCTTCATCGAGATAATAAGACAATTTAAGTTAATTTAAGAAAAAATAATGCATTGAAATCACTTTGATATATTTCAAAAAAATGTTATGTTGTATTTATTTAATAAAATTTATTATCTTTAATAATATTCCATAATGGCTTTCATTCATCATCCGTTCGCCTCGTCACATGATCAGCCTATTATAAATAGGAATTCCAGCTGCTTAAGACCAAAGTATTGACCTAAATTTCTGATGAATCCGACATTAATATTCATTGTTTCATGAACGTTCGTCAGCATTAATGATACGTATTGACATTTAGAGAAAAATCCTTTGGAAGTGGATGTGTTCTGAATTTTAATGTATGATCATAGAACTAAATAATTCATTCGATAGCAAAGTTATTCATATACCAAACAATAACTTTGATCATATTCCAATAACACAATCAATTGTACGGCAATCCAATATGTCTTCGATTTGCGTGGGAAGACAATTCGGATTTATATTTAGAAAATGCATTTATCTCAGACAAAGCCTTAAATCTTAAAGACTCACCTGCTGTATTCGGGTTCACCTGTTTTGGTCGCGTTTTTTCCGTTTTTCCCTAAACTCTTTGACGAACAAAGCGAAATCCATAGCTTTCATCAAGAAAATAAAACTATACACGTCCGTTTATCATCACTCTTATACGGGGCACTGATTTGGAAAAATATATTACGGAATAATTTGAACAAAAACAGTACGATAGCGCTATCGGAACTATGATATCCTCGGACGATGAGTCGTGTTTTGGTTCTATTTTAATCGCATTATTTCTGTGGCCGGACTAAGAATAAAGTATGGCCTTAAATGTTATCGAAGAGTTGTTATCGCGCAATGAAAATAAATTTTGACCCGCCGGAGACCGGGATGGGGGTCTTATGGACCCGCCGAAGCCGGCTTGATCGATATGGACAATTGAAAAGACGTGATTCGGGTCACGTCCGTATTCCCTATTTTGTCTAAATTTGGGGATTTGCAAAGGTGGGCTCGAAATCCAATTATGATATTCAAAATTCGATGGAAATCGGGCTTTGTAATGTAACCCGCTCGAGACTTATGCGACACATTTGAGGGCATCACAGCATCACATTTCATCCAAGATCAATATCTTTGTGTTCATATTGATATTGAGATAAAGAAGATCCAATATAGATGATATAGTCCGATATAAAAATTAATTTAAAATGCTGAAAAAGCACCAATGGTGTTATCATTAAGGCGGGAGAATGATAACAGCTTCTTGGTACACGGTTGCTTTCTCTTTTTTTAAATTCGTTGAATATTAAGCAATCAATTTTAATATGAACATGTTATTGGATGTTCTGAGAACATTAAATGATAAATATGTTCCCAGGACATATAACAACACAATTAATGTTATAAGTGCGTAAAATGACATACAATTGGCACTATAGCATGGGCGAATTATCATGCCAATGTAATTCGTAGTTTAAAACCGACACATTCCGTCTCTCTTAGGGCGCAATGTGTTAATTAAACAACGGCCCGAAAGTAGAACAGACCCGCGTGCGACCGCGGCAATCTTGGTGAACATGTGAAGGCAGGGTGCAGCCTAGGGACTTAGCCCCGATAGCGACCCCGCTCCTACGCTTCGTTGGTGTCAGAAGTCCGGGTTTAGCACCACTATTGACAATATCTTATAAATCTTGAGTTTCAAGGTGCTACGTTGCTTAGTATTTTGGCAGCCATCAATAGTGAACCTTCTTAATGAATTTGTAAACGTGGAAAAAATCGTTGTCGTAAAGTAATACAATACTTTTATTGAAAAGTTTCGGTCCAATCAATACCAAAATCGTACTAGATTCAAATCTGGAAGAGTCTACTCCTTCGTTTACAACAATAAAATATTGGGTGGCAGAGTTTAAACGAGGCCGTACGAGCTGACAAGATGAACATTGCATTGCATGGCATTCAAAATATGCTCTACATTGAATATTGACTGAAAATTTGCACATGAGAAAGCTGTGCGCAAGATGTGTGCCGCGTTTTCTCACAATGAAACAAAAACAGGATGAAACATGGGTTTATCATATAGGGATAAAAGAACACTGACTATGTCAACCCGCTCAACAAAAATGCACAGCACGGTGTAAAATCTGAGCACGGGGTAGAAACGAGCCAGATTTTATAACTTAAAAATAAAGGCTTCCATGATCATACAGATCATGAAAGATCCCAAGTACGCATTTATCCTCGAAAATACCTTAAAAGAGAACGGAGTGGCCACAAGGTCTATGTATCCAACCGGTCCGCTTTTCAGACCATTGACATGAAGAATGCACGCCTCACAGTCGGACGCCTACCTAAACATATCTACATAGCGATTACGAACTCTCGTTACAAACCGAAATTGTCCGAAGAAGACTGAACGAGTGGGTTGTTTAAATTTTACAATTGTCAAAAATATTATTATCCCTATTTTATTACGAGCTTATGCCGACCCAATGTTTAAGCGATAACGAAGGAAGGAGGGATTAGACAACTTAGTATATATTATAAAAACAGATAGATTCAATTGGTGTTGATTCGTGTAAAGTAGAATGGTCAAGTAAAATAAAAGCCATGTGCAATCCTCGACTGGGTCGGTATTCTACGTTTTGCTGTCATTTTCGCCAATTGCTGTCCACTGGGCTGACTGCCAATTTGACTCTGAAGTATAGTGCTGAATTCATATTTTATCCATTGTCACATACTGCTCCAAACAGCGCTCCGAATTGTGGACGCGTTGTTGTTTACGATCAACTGTGAGCAAATGGGGTACAATGGACAAATTTTGATACAAAATGATTAATGAAAATTTCAATTCCAAGTTTTATGCAATCAGATTTGTCAATAGTGGCGCCAATTATATGATTTATTCAATGTTCCCACAGAAGCACAAAAGACATACACACATCAATATGTTCTATTTAACGCAAATACCTCAAAGCATCCTCGTTCAAAATCACATCCATCTATTATATTATTAATTGCTTTGAGGGTGTTAGCCGCTTCAGCCCCAATTTTCAATCGGCTCACGTATAATATTGTATTCAAATTGTTGCGAATAAAACCAATTAATATTTTTTTGTGGCGTTCGGGTATTCAACGGTTACGGTGTGAACAATAATTATATGTGCATATTTATGAACCAATTATTTCTATTAATAGTTTACCTTTGGAATGTAATTATTCTTAGTAAATTTGCTGATAAGAAACGGCTATAAATAAATTAATAAATATTTATATTAATCGATAGGCGAAGCAATTAATAAATACGGCTGAAAGTTGCTCTAACTTGATACGTATGAGAGTAGACAAGTAATAGCACAATGTATCTGATGGTGGGCTGAATTTGACCCCATGAATAATTTTGTCATTTAATAATTTGTCTATAATTGGATTATTTTTAATAATATTGAAAGCTTTTGAGTTTTTAAAAAATATTGAAAAAACTAGCTTTTTAATAAAACTTATTGGATAACTGAAATAACGGTTTTACCGGTTATAAATTTCGTTTCGGACTGACTGAAATACAATATTTTCAGGAAGACATGTTGTATTAATATATGTAAATATTGCATCAATTCATTATTATATAAATATAAACATGTTGCCATTAATGACGCCTGTTTTCTACGATAAAATAATTACGAACATAAAAATGATCCATAGCCGTTTTATAGTCGAACAGTCCACTGTCTGATTGGTCACTTTCCCCCTGTTGATCCTTTCATCTCTCCGCGAAAATTATGACAAATTAAATCAAAAAGAATCGAGCTCAATGGGAGCCAATTATCTCTTTGATGACATCTTCCCGTGGATAATTTCACAAATGAATACTTTCATCGTTTTTCCACCTCGTCGCCCGAATGAAACGTCATCAGCCTATTTCGATCCTACATAATTAATAAGAGCAACAATGAGAGACTGATTTGCAGATGGTCATTAGAACCCCAGGCGGAAAAAATCTGAAAGAAATTCAAACGACCTCTAATTATACGAGCGCCAACTCAAGAGAGCAAATAAATCTTTGATATTCAACCCTCTGGAATAATTAGCCGCTGTAAATAAGCTCAGGATATTGTGTCTTATAAAAGTCTGAATAGATTGAAAAAATACACACACAAAGCAATCAAATCAAACACAATTGATCTATTAATGTAAGGGCGTATCATATGAACGTTCGGAATTCATAGTTGCGGATTAAAATACCTTAACATTTACGTGTACATGGAACACAGCGAGTTTAATCAATAATGTGTTATTCCTCTGAATCTATTATAATTTTCCATCTGATTTACAATTTTTAAACTATCCCGTTGTATAAATTCTTCAGTTTAGAAGCAAAAAACGAATAAAGGCCCGAAACGCGAACGGCAGGTATTTTTGGCACTATCGATATAAACGCATTTTTTTTGGAAATTACCGTAAGACATTTGGTCAATTGATACATTTAGGATCCATAATAGTGTCTCAAATAGGATCACTTTTGGTACTTATTGTATTAGGTTGAGTCAAAAATAGTTGCCGCACGAAAAGAACGAGATTTTCAATAGTTTATGAAATTACATTGATAAATTTGATCAAAAAAAAAAAAAATAAGTTGAAGGCAAAAGAATTTTATTTATTTAAGAAAAGATTAAAATATTATTTTAAAAATATGCCCGAATTAACATTAAAGCATCGAGTGTTTCATCATTTAGTCTGGATCTGATTTTGGAAACCAGGTAGCTTGCTGCTGAAAATGCACGTTCAGCCTCCACACTAGTTGGAGATATCGTCATCAGATATTTAAATGCTAGTTCAAGTTGATGACCGCCTGAGTTCCCATTTTTGTATAACACTATCAATGTGACTGGTAAAAATCCTTTCTGCCGAGACACGGACTAAAACTCGCCAAATTCCCGATTTCCCGATAAATTATTTATTTCCGTCGCTGCAGATGAATACTTGTATACTATTATACTTTGATGTGATTCGTAATTATATTACGGAGGGATACAAAAATTCTGAGCCCCGTATCTATTATATTGCATATCGATATTCCCATTATTAGAGTCGAAGTGTAGTAAATACATCACCGGTAGGGAAAGGTTAATACAACAATTTGAAAAACATATATGTATACATAGACTAGACATTCACTGCCCCTAGGCGTCGCCTAAGCTCGCCAATTAGTAGTTACGCCACTGTTTTCAAGCGTCCAGATTTTGGCGGGAAAGTCTCAATTTAATAGCCTTTTCATCTAAACCTGCTAAATTTTATGATGAGGGTATCGGTAAGTTATCACCAAAATGAGAAAAAGTTATCACTAATGAATATGTAATAGAGTAATATTGCTTTGTTATTTTGTTAAAGCTAAATAAATATATGAAAAAGAAATTCGGCAATTATTTATGACTCGACCTAATATTATAAATAGAAGCCCGACATTGAAAATAAAATACTGTGAAGTGCTACACGTCACATTCTGAATCGCTCATTATATGAGTGCATACTCATCAAAGACATAAAGACAATTGAAGGCTTCTTTTGGTTCCTTTGTCGATGCCATAGTCTACTGTCAATAAATCTTTGGCTAATTGAAATTCCGAATATTCATGTTGTACAACACAATAATTAAATAAGATTGATCAAGCTTACCATATTAAGACGTTAAATAATTTTGAAATCTCTCGCAGCTGCCTCTCGTTATATTGCAGAATTTGTATTTTAAACATTTTCCCAAGCACCAAAAATTGAACACTATTTGCACTCGATCATTGCTCAATACCGAATGAAGAATTCCACGTAATCCAGACGATATTTTCTAATTTATAACAACAATACAAGTCGCATCCGTTCATATTATTGTCGCTCTTAAGTGATGCTTAATACAATTGTCGTCCTAAGACGAATAAATGCTTCAATTCTTTGTGGCATTCACCACGAAGCAATGATAGTATGATGGTGGAAATTCTGTTAGTGTTTTTGAAAGAAGAAAAAAAAAAAACCAATATACAATAGATACAATTATTTAAATACTATGTTTGAGGGTTAGTGTTGATTATCAGAGTTTAATCTTGCTAAATAAATATGATCTTAATATACGCATATCTGTTGAATCTTATGGAAATTACCACAAATATGATCGGAAGAAAATTTTCCACAGTTAACGCCAAGAATGCTGCGATTATCCGAACAATTTCACAGCGGATTTCAACCCCATCGAACATAACGTCGTCCATTTGTAAACAATATTTTCTACATCGTAGTGTCCATAAAGCTGGAATTTCTTAATACTTCTATCAATAAGATGATCTGGCCAGACCATTTTGCTTTTACGATAATTTTTTTAAATAGTAGCTATGTATAAATATTACCATATCTCCCTGACTTGGTCCATTGTAGGGTTTTACAAAATTTAAAAAAAAATCAGGACCCTTGTGTTTCGATAAAAAATGATATTTGTATTTTTACACCTAGAGTCTATGAAAGTTCCAGATTTTTTTTTTCATAGAATTTGTATCAGAAATCACGTTTTTCTTCATGTTCCCTAAGGAAATTTTAATCCTTTCGATCCATAAAATATTTTATCATATTTCATGTTGATCTACATTTTACCTGTGTTGTAAGAAATCCTTTCGTATCATTTGTTTAGAAAAACCCATATTTATATTAGATAAAGCGGAAAGAAATGTCATTTTTTTAATTGCGGCTTTGCCGTCAGTTTGTCTCTAATTGCTGTCGAGTGAATACGACAAGGTTGGTGTCATTTTGAATATGATATTTTTCTTTTACCTGTGCTGCAGAATATATTTTTGTACTATATGTCTGTAAAAACCAGGTGGTGGCGCTGTGATTTAGGAAATGGATATCCCTGTAAAGGTATTCTGTATACTAGGAAAGAAGAAGGAGGCCAGAAAGCAATCAACTTAACACAAAGGAAGTGGGAAGATGGTTATTGCTGACAACTATTTCACAACTTTTGATGGCGTGGAAAAACTTCAGCAGACAGGGCTTGCTTTTGTTAAGACTATCAACTGAGATAAAATAATGTATTCTGAAAAAAATATAGCCAGAACGTCGTCGTCCAATATTTTCATCCATGCTCGGATTTACAGACAATTTTGCAGCTGTTTCATACATTCTGAAAGAATCGAAAGCTGTTATTCCATTGTCGACTGTCCATTATGATACTGAAGTTGTTGGAGAAGCCCAAAAACCACAGATAATGTTATTTTAAAAAAACACACAAGGGAGATGTCGATGTTATGGATCAGATGCTTGGGGAGTATATATGCAAATGGCAGACTAATGCCCGGTGCACACGAGGCTGATTTTCAAGCTAGTAGAGTAAGCAAGTACTAGTAAGCTGAGAGGGTGGTAAATCTAATTCCATTTTTGAGCTAAAAATCGCTTAAAAAAGAAGTTAGCTTTGTTTATACAAAGCTAGTTGCTGGTTTGTTGGCACTAGCTTGAAAACCAGCCTCGTGTGCACCGGGCATAACATATGACATCTTCTTTCTACAATACGTTGGATATTGCAGCATTCTCAGTAAACTGGGTAAGTCGTCTTAATAGAGTTGTTCATTTTTTTACTTATATTGGGATGGCCGCGCTAACGCACGGGTTCGTTCTTCTTTCGGATCATGTGTGGCCGGACTGATGGATGGGGATGGACGGGCGTCGAACAAAAAGACTCTCTTCTCTGGGTAACTTTTTATTCAGCAAGAGAGATTTGGCTGCGAGAAGGACATCTTCCCGCAACCAAGGCCAACCGATGAGTCCTATCGATTCTCGCCTCCTGCACGTTAACACTCAACCGGCAACGGTGCACGCGCAAAAAGCGATCGGTCAGTAATCGCAGTTGCAACGTCCCCGCAGTGCCACAGAAGACGACGCTGTTAAAATAGCACATTGCACCTAAAGAGAGACGGATGATATCGCTGTTAATCTGGGCAGATTTAATTCGCCAGAATTAATTATTTAAATAAGACACGGCAAACGCTATAAGAAAAACTTAATAGAAGTAGATGCTATAGGAGGGTAAATATACTCTATTCCCCTTTAAAAGTATATTTGAATTGGGGAGTTTCTTTACCACCTAGTATATTGTTCTTATTATCGTAGGGCTTTAGAAATGTGACACATATTTCACCATCTTCTTCATCGATCTTATTTATTACGCTCACATACCTATATTCCATATTTGCTTATTATGGTGCAGGAGACTGTTGCTATGAGACTCTGTAATTGGATTTCATTGGAATTTAACACAAAATATAATTTAGTTATGTTATTTTGCTGTACATTCATATATTAAAACAAAATACATTTTCTAAGATATCAATAAAATATAAAATATAAACTAAAAAATAAATCTTACCAGAGGACTGATGGTTACGAGGTGGATTCCACGGAGTGACGTTCATATGGTGGCGCAAACTTTAGGTTGCTTACGTTTCGTAACTTGTATTAATGCAATAGTTAAAGTTGCAGATACATAAACATAGAACTGTTCACAAAATGCTGAGACATAATTTAAATTACTTTTTTAGTCTTATAAACATACATGTCTAATTAACAATCATGTAATATTGTTCAAATGATCAAATAATTTGACCGACTCCTAAGGTTATTTTTTTAAATGAATTAATCTAAAGCAACTATATCGTTTTAGTGACATACCAGGGAACTGTTTTTGAGCATTATAAAAGTGTTTTGGATATAATAAAGTTAATTTAAATTAATAATAAATACAACCCCATATTGCATCGTAATATTTTTCAGATTAATAGGTTTTTATTAAATATATTTATTTTTATGCGAATTTTTAATATTATAAAATAATTAATTCATATAAATACAATTAACGAGGGGTTGCAATTCCCCAAATATTTTATTTTTCAATTAATTAACGAACACAGACTATCAATAACAGTCTTTTAATATTCATTGCTCCGTTCGTCGCATACCTGTTTATTGGAAAATTTGTTTGAAGCCCCGTCATGGTGTGCTCCCTATTTATGTAAACGAGCGGCTCAAATAGGCATTTAAATGAATATTCATAATTGGTTTTTCAGCGTAATTAATGGAATTGCTTAAAATGCATAGAAGCTCCCTTTGCGTGATATTGTGCATACAAATTAACGCGAATGGGGAAAAATCAAATCGCGTTAAGGGATTTTAATTAAATGCCATCGACGGCGCATATTAATGCACTTTTTCATTGCAGTCCGAGGAGACGGAGTAAAACAGTTATTGGCTTGGTGCTCGCATTCGGTACGTGCGTATTTGAGCTACGTCTGAGCTAATAAACGGCGCTTGAATTATTCCATGGCAGGGCTTCTTAATATTCAAAATATGCAACAGGATAAATATATTAAGTTTAAATTGCCAGCGTGTAAAAATAATTAGATGTAACAATATAATACATATTTTTAAGTTTTAAACATTATCATATTTATATAACATTAGCAAATATCGGCTAAATTTTGATTGTTTTAGATTAAAAAATTAATATCGTCAATTTATAGTGTATTAATTTTAATAATATAAATCGGTTTTCATATATTTCAGCGTGGATTAATCAAAGGCGCTTGAATGCGCTTATCGAGGCACATCGTAATATCCCCTTCATAATTTTGCACGTCGGGTAAACACAGAGGACAATAAAGCAACTATTATAAAGTAGTAAAACGGCAATTTAGCGAGTTAATAGCTGAATATAATTTTCGGAAGGATAGTTTTATTAGTGGACTAACGCCCACGCATTTCATATGTGCTTACATAAGACCAGGGCCATACTGGATCTTATATTTTTAATCCGGCACGTTAATAACATATTTATAAATATCGTAACGTCGTTAAATATGCTATTTAAATAACGTTTATAATAATAAAAATTGCATAAATATCTCATCGGTCAAATGTATCAAAACGGATTGGATGCGTTTAATGTATTCAATGCGATGCGGACGTATTGAGTAATCCAATTTTGTCGATTCCATTGTGATCATCTTGCTGAATTATAAATTGGAATATATTCGTTCATTAATGTTTTAATTACGGTTCTCTTTGACTATTTGGATGCTGAAATAATTATATATATTAATTTCATTATTTATTATAAATTACAATGAAAATTTATTGTATTTTCTGAAATCGTTAATAAATTTAATGGTTCTTTAGATAACGTTAAATGACTAAAAAGTAGTTGTGACGATATCACGTATCACAAAATTTATATGGAAAATTTTAAAGCAATATCTTTATCGTAGTTAATAAACACAATTTTTTATATTCGTGGGAAATATGTCACGATGTAACACCAATTGATATTTCATCATTTACACGTTTTGTTAAGATTTACATGGCATAAAATTATACAACCTGCAATTTTATTGTTGAGAAAATATTTAATTCACGTCAAATAATAACAATATAACATATACATCCATATTTTGATAGTTCAACAAAATAAAATTAATGCTTAATGGATAATTACATAATGTGTAAGTGCTTCTGTAACTTATTTTACGTGTACTTTCAGGTAGTTTGTAACAAAAAAATTATATATACAATAAATATTCGCATTTTATTCCATCGAGCGACGAAACGACGCGTAATCTTTAAACTGTTTCGATTAAATTGAATTAACTATACATGCAAGCAATACAATTCAGATCAATCGGAATGTTTTCATCCCGGATAATAACGCGTTAATTTCGGCATCGAATATGCACAAATAATACTGTCGACGGTCAAACGATCAAAGGCATTTTAATTTCGTATAAATATATTTTGTTTGTTTGGATATTTTACAAGATTTTCTTCTATACGCAGAATATTATTGTCACACGTGTTGATAATTTTTTTAATGTTGAACAGTTGAAAAACAACGATATAAAGACGAGATTCACAACTTTAAAGTTGGGCTTTATTGCACGTTGTCTCAGTTCAATAATTACAAAGACAATATGCTATTTAAATATGGGATGATCATATAATAACGAGGATACATTTTAATTTTCTTATATAAATAATCAGTCATCGATGCCATTTTCGCAGTCTAATGATGGTATTTTCATTATTTATGCAATGAATAAAATGCAAAAATATAATTTAAATTAAATTAAGAAATGCTCACGACTAGTAGCAATGATTGAAAATTGCTTTACGTTTAATACTTTTAATGCGGCTCATTAATTACGTTGAGAATCAATAAATCTGCTAATCATTTTATAACGGGTGGTACAATTTATAAATTAAAATATCCCGAGTGCAGTTAGTTATGTTTTCTTTCCATCCCATATGTTTGAAATTGTACAATGATAAATCATTGCGTTTGATACATCATAAAATAAATATGTACATAAATGGATTAATTAAAAATTTCGACTAATCGAGTGTTGACACTTGATCAAAGATAAATATCGTTAAATTTGTTTTTAAAAAATTCTAAAGCATACATTTTATTTGTGTCGATCATCTCCACCAAAATTTAAATTACATCCGATGAAATAAGTACAATCTATAGTGAGAATTATTAAATGAATCCTGATCGTTTATCGAGGTAATTTTATATACGGAACAAATTTTATAGAACGGAATCAAAATATAGTCAGCTTTACAAAAAATAAAATTGCTTTGGATCTACGAGGCATTTCCACAAAGTAAGAGTATTGACGCTCTGTGTTTTTTTATTTTCGACGGTTGGTAAGGTTGCATTCAAGTTCAAGGTGTTGGGAGGAGAATGCAGGTTCGTTAGTCTCAATCGATTATAAACTGTTGTTGAAGTGCCCTGTCCAAAAATCTCTATTCCATGTCCGTTACTGACTTACGTGACTGGCGATTAAATATGAGTGGCCCACTGATGCAAAAAGACACTCAATGCAGTGACGAAATACTTTCTCATCATCAGCGAAAAAATTCAAAATCATTGCTCATGAAACGCTGCTGGGGCAGCCCAGCTAACACGAGATGGGTGAACGGCATAAAGTGGAATGTGGAACTGCCGACAGGAATAAGATTCTGTGCAAAAGGTTACCATTATTAACAGCCTAGTGCATACAGGGGAGAACAACTATGGCTGCTCAAATGGTGACGTCTTATTGCATTCTACTCGGCTAGATGGCATTTGATCCCCAAAGCCTTAAATGAACTTGAACTATACCTAATCAGAATGATGGAGAGTTACCTCCAGGAGTGTGCCAACACCGATGAGTGAATAAGGGAACGAGCAGTTATGGCGGGCGTTTCACAGGGGTCCATACTCGGACCAGCTCTGTGGAACGTAATGTATGATGGTCTGCTGCAGATATCACTAATGGAGGGCGCCAAAATGGTCGCCTTCGCTGATGATATAGCTATTTTAGTCACCATCAAATCTGTGGAGATCATTTGCGTACAAGGCGAAGAAGTGGCTAATGAAAGCTGGATTGGAGCTCGCTGTCCAGAAGACGCAAGGCGCAGAAAACTAGCGCCTCTACTTCTGACGATCGATAGATGTGGAATTAAATTCTCTAGATCCATTTGATACATGGGGGGTAGAAATTTATGATAAACTTTGTTTTGTCACACACATGGAGAAGGTGGCCAACTGCAGAGGTCCTGGCCAGGTTAATGCCTAACATCGGAAGCCTAAAAACTAACAGAAGAAAACTCTACAACAAAGTAGTTCACTCGGTACTATTGTACGATGCACTGATATGGGCCGAGACATTACGAGTTGAAAGGGCCCGGTTTAACTTGGCCAGAGTCCAAAGAAGAAGTGAAAGATGCTATCCTGGCACTGACTGCCATACCGCCAATTGACCTGATCGCCCAGGAGACTGGTGGTACAAAAAGGAGAAACAAAGAATGCGGCCAGAGAAAAGACCATGGCAGTCTCGATGCGACAGCTCCACAAAAGGTCAGTAGACACATTAACTAATACCAAACCTGCCAGGCAACAAGGCCAAATGTGTTACCACCTGACCCAGATTCCCACCGAGCTGCTTTGGTAGCTGCCTCAAGAGAATAGGAAAAGACAAAAGCGCCCGGAAAGCCATCACTGTGGAGCTGGCAATGATGATGCTGCACACACAGCATTTGTATGCCCAACGTGGAGCGTTGAAAGGGATACCCTATGCGAGGAGCTGAAAGTAAACTCGCTCTCGCCCAACAACATGATCCCTTCAATGCTCAAGGATGCTAAGGCATGGAATGAGTGGTGCAGGTACACAAAGTGCGTTATGCAGCAGAAGGAAAACACCGAACATGAGAGGCGAAGAAGAGCTTCTGAAGCATCCCCTACTGAACATATAGAATAATTCACAAGCTGAATAACTGAAGAGCCCAGGATAAATCGCTGCCATCCTAGTGCAATATTTAACTAGTAGCCGGGTGGCAGCAGAAGAGGAGGGGGGTTTTAGTGGTTAGAAAGTTACTACAAATGACCGAAACTAATACGAGTAGCCCTTCAGTCCGTCATCTGTTGCAGGCCCCTTCAAGCTGAGGTTGGACTCGCGGTGACGGTGACTTTGCATAGTAGTTGTTTTGATGTTTAGTTTACCTCATTCCCTTCTTTTCCTTGTCGCACCTTCAGATGCACATAGTCTGAAGCTGGTCTTCCTCGTGGATCTAAGCCTTCTCTGAAGGGCGCGGAGTGAAAGACGTGGGCTCCCGGGGATTGAATAACTGATGGAAGACACTCCGTGTGACCAGTCCAGGGGCACTCAGATCAGACCGCACAGCATTACAGGGCATGGCTCTTATCTTGAAGAGACCAAATACTAATAAATGATTGACGTTTTTATCTTTTCACCTCTCTGAACATGTTAATGATTGGAAAAAGGTTTCCTATCGACGATGTAAGTCCAGTGTCGTCAAACAATGGTTCAAAACATAAGTGAGAGACTTTTTTGACAACGTTATCAGAAAGCTTATCCCTCGTCTCTCAAAGTACATTGAGAAAGAAGGCGACTACGTCAAAGAATTCGTGAATTTTTCATAAAAATATTGCCTTTCCGATTTAAAAAAAATTGAGTACTCTTTCTTTCTGGACATGCCTCGTAGAAAAACAATCTTTACGAAAACCGTAGTCATTTTGTATTTACACATTGTCGTATCAATTTTAAATTAAAGTTTGTACCAATTTAAGTGCCTTTTTTAAATTCTAAATACGTCTTTAAATCGGCGAAATTTTTGCTAAATTCAAGCGGTGTTACGTACGCCAAAGTGATGCGTCCTAACTAACCAGAACCACTGTATATTTTTATTTTGTAACCATTATGTATTCACGATTAGTGGATATAAATGTGAAAAAATTCTAAGATACACTATTTTTTAAATGACGAGCGGCACTAGTTACGATTTGAAATCAATTAAAATTAGCCGGCGATAATTGACTAGTACCATTCAAATTACTATTTTTCTTCGTATAGAACGACATTTTAACGCTATAACTAAAATAAATCGTTAGATATTGCTATAAACGAATTTAATTAAATTGCATTTTTAAGTCTGTTTTAATTTCTGCAAATTACAATTAATTCCATAAAATTGATAGATAAACGAGTCCAAATAGTCTACAGGAAGTGTTAACACGTCTGCAAACTGTTTTACAATAAAAATAATCATATTAAGTATATATAGCACTTTGTAAAGAATGAAAAAAAAAAATATTACACAAGCATAATCATAGAACAATAATAAGTATACTTTTTAAGCATGCATACATACATATAAGTACTCGAGTTAAGGTTTCGTAATAGAACTTCTGTAATCCTTACCCTTCAAGCATGGCATTAAATAAAATATTGATTACAATAATATAACGACGCGATAGATGTTCTGTTGGAAGAAGACATTGTTCGTCTTTGTTATTAACAAACGATGGAAGTTTAAACACTATTCAATTTAACAACGAAATTATACAAATCAAAAACATTTTGCTGATATTTTTATTCATGAACATTTTCCACTAAAAAATAATTTATTTGACGTTTGAAACATTTTTTCATAAATCAGTCCTGAATACTTAATTAAATCAATAAAAATTAGATCATTTTGCACTAGAATTTAGAATAGAATTAGCATTCATATAAATGTTATTAGTATTTTTATATAATTGGAAAACTGTCTGTGATTGAAATACATTTAAAAATAAAAAGATTATAATGCACATTTTCAATTTTGAGCAGGTACTCATACAACCTGAGAATTTAAGGCCATAATCTAAATGGTAGTTTTTTTTGAACAATTAAGTATTTTGTAAACAAACCACATAAATTATTTATAAAATTTATTAAATACAGAATGAGATCCTGTTGCTAGATAAGATTGTATCACATTCACGTTTCATATTGACAAATTACTGAAAATATTTCTCCGCCTAATCTCTTCGCTAGCCACGGATTTTTCACCACGGCCATTTTTAAACATTCACAATTTAATCTCGCTTTGAGATTTGTATGCAGAGCACGTCCCATTCCTTCGATTATCAAAAGATCCACATTTTTATCTCTAATTGCTGTACACAAACCTAAAATAACATGAAATTGTGTCAAGTAAACAAATTTAAAATTAGAAAATATTGTGTTCAACCGCAATATTATTCTTTATACACCCATACCCCGCTTTACGGCCTAGATACGTCCCGGAAAAGTTGGCTGTGTAATGTAACATTGTGGGACGTAAATCGAAAAAACCCCTTAATTAACCTTTTAACTGCCAATGACTCATCAGCTCGTACAAATTCGACGCGCCGGTGCGTCGTTGGCAGTTAAAAGGTTAATAACTTAATCACTAATGACCCACCGGTGAGTCGTTGTATTTTTTCATATAAGAAAAATAAATATTTTTAATGTTGGGTGTGTGAATAAGTTCCTGCTGGTTTTCGTAATAATCCTTTATTTTAAAAAAAGTAATAAAAAAGCAAGTAAATTAAAGAATCGCCTATCGCTAGCCACTACTTTAGCTCATCTTTCTGGCAGCATTTAAATTCCACATCAAAAAAACAACATATCTTGAGGCTATGCAAGAATTGACTTATTTTTTGGTATATTCATAAGAAGTGAAGTGCTGCTCAGCCAGGCCATAAGTTTGCCAATTAACGTTTCTAAAACCAAATGGATGATATTTGGGAGACTTGATTATTCTGGAGCATCTCTGCAGGTATGTCAAAGTGATTGACTGATTTAAATACCTTGACCCAGATATAGAAGGCCGCGAATAGAGAAGCGCATTTAATAAAATGAGGGCCTTCTTCTGAAATGACAATATGACCATATGGTCAGCCCTTTTGTGTGGCTGTAAAACATGGACTTTGAACATTATGGATTGATTAGAGTATTCAAAATGTGAACACACGGAAGAATGCTTTGTATACCATGAAGCAACATGATCACTAACACAGACGTAGTTAGGAGAGAGACAAATGTCACCTTCTTTGACTGATACTGGAGGGTAAGGTAGAGGAAAGACAGGCAGTTGGCAGGAATCAGATGACCTAGCTGACTGTTGATGCGCTCAAGAAGAACTTTGAAGTGCCAGAATATGCAGTTGAACTCATCAGCGATTACTTCAAGGATCGGTGTGTCTATCACGAGACAGACATCACAAAGAAATCAGAGATGGGTGTACCGCAGGGGTCCGTACTGGGGCTTACCCATCCCTACCAACATACTATACAATAAAGCTGTTGACAACAAAAATGCCTAAGGGAGCAGAACTCATTGCCTTTACGGATGATGTCGTGCTGCTGGTGATAGGTCGTTATACATGGCAAATAGACGCGAAGGGGAGCAAAGCCCTCACCATAATCAACGCATGGATGCAAGGTAATTACCTGCAGTTAGCGGCAGAGAAAACAGAGGCAATTGTCTACAGGTAGCGGAAAAGACTGAGGGCAAACCAACTTGATGTCAAGGCTTGGATGGCTCATGCCTAATATTGGAAGGTCGAAGCCGTGCAGAAGTACTATAAACGAAGTTATAGTACTTCAAGGTTCAAAGCCGAAAACATGGTTCACAGCACGACAGTGAGTAAGGAGAACTGGAATCTTTGACGAGAATACGTGGAAGAAATTATGAGCGCCAAAGAGGTCAGTAAGAGAGAGAGAAACGCAGAGCGGCTCTCCAACACTAGAATAGGGCTAGTTATCTAAGGCCAGACTACCTGCTCTCCTGAAGAAATGTGATAAACAATACCAGGGGGACAGAGAAGGATAAGGGAGGGATTTAGTCAATAAGAATCTGACACTACCTTGGGGTCGTCAACCCTCAGGGTGTCTTATGCAAGATTCATTAGACACAACAACATTAGACCGGAATAGGGAGAGTGGATGAACTGTTCCGGGCAGCGCAGAACGGAGGTCTATGCCAGAGTGGTCGCCAACGTCAAGGAGACCTGACACGACACAAGAAGAAGAAGAATGTTGGGAGAATACGGCGGGTGAGATAAAACTTCCATTTCATCGTTTCCAGGAAGATTTTGTCATGCTGCAAAATCCCTTTGTCATATCTTTGGGCATATTTTGGTTGCTTTTCCTTCAATGTTTGGCTCATATGCATGAATTGCTTTCGGTAGAGATCTCCTGTGATGATTTGGTTGGGTTGGAGCAGCTCATAATACACTATGTTCAGCTGATTCCACCAAATACAGTGCATGAGCTCGGAACCATGGATATTCCACTTTAGCGCCGATGCTACTGCTTGGTCGGGTTTAACTAATGTAGCGTAGTATATCCACTTTTCATCGTCAGTCACAATACGATGTAACAAACTTTTACTTATGTGCCATTTTTCGATCAACTTCAAATGATTTTGCAAGTTCACATTGCGTTTGACATGGATCTTCATCGGGCAATGTTTCCAATTATTCACATACAATTGTGTATCAAACAATTGTTATACTACAATATGATGGTAAAACGGCAGGAACTTATTAACACACCTAATAGTATTACTAATAAATTATGACAACCCTAAATTAACAATCAATTTTAATGACAATGCTGTATAACGAGGTATTGGTGTAAATCCTTGCATTGCAAATATTAATTTTCTTACCAGTATCTAACGTCCTCAAGTCCAAACAAGGCCCCTTTTGTCCGTTTTCCATTACGACTAATTTTCCATCCTCGTTTGCCTTTTTCAGCACCTGACATATTTCGCCGGCTCTGATTATGATATCGCTTAATTCTTTATACGTGATGTCATTAAGCGCCGGCTCCGAATTGGCACACAGTATAACACTTGTGTTTCTAATTAACAATTGTCGAACAAACGGTAACACACCGAGAACAATATCGACGCCGCTGTTGTCCACAAATATTGCTGCACAAATATGAGGCGGACCCTAAAAACAAAGAAACAAAGTCCAATTACTACGGTGCTTTGCGCTTGAACAAACACAAATTTGTTTACAATTTTGATTGATATATTTTCCTTGTATCAAGGCTGGTGAAGAAAAATTACAATATTTTACGTTTATAAATCAAATGCTCACTTTAAGTCTTTTGAGCCATCTATCTAATCCATCCACTAACCATGGTCGTTTTTGTATCTTATCTAACGCTTCTTTCAAACCAAAACATGAATTTGATTCTAAAATATCAGATATGGCTCTCGCTCCCCAGTCAAACATATTGCCTGAAAAGGATATTTACAAAATAAAAACGAGATATGAGTACATAAACCAAATTTATTTCGAGGTGAAAATCGTATTCGAATACTGTTTAAAGGCATGTGCATACTTTTTTTGTAAATTCGAAAAGAACCGAGCATTTAGGAACACAAAGATGCTGAAAATCTACCTGCTAAAAGTCCTCTAGTTAATTCAGTCCATTTGGCGTCTTGATCTTGGATTTCGTCGATCTCTTGTAAGCGCTCTTTGAGTTTTATGAGTGCCGAATTGTTTTCCAAATTTTTTTGATTCATCCATAAATCAACGAATCCTTGCGATCGAAGACAATTTTCTTTCAAATCGAGCAACAGCCGAACAGATAGATGACCATGAAACCTTAAAAAAAGTGAAAAATTACATATTAGATTTGCAAAAATATAGAGTATATATTATGGATTATATAGGAGCTTTGTTTGTAGCCGTCGTTTTATCGCGGACATGAGTTTTTCAATCACAGTTTGTTAAATAATCAAATATTTACTTATCTCTACGCTTAGCTAGCTGATAACGAAATTGCTCGCTTGTATTCAATAAGCGAAAAAAATCACATATCAAATATTCAATAAAATTACTTTGATGAAATGAATGAATGAAAATCAATAATCTACGTTTTTCGTGTAATATTTGTCAATTAACATGATAGAAAATTTGATATCGATCAATTGATTTACAATAAAAACCAGCAATCATAATTTAATCAACTGATGATAGACTTTTTTTAGGGATTTTAATGATGTAATTCTTCATAATATAAGATGGATATTTTTGACGTATTTATACGCATCACAATTGTCTAATCCTATCAAAATTATGTCTTCAAATATAAGGGCAACAAATGAGCAATGACAGGTTTCACGTCAGTCAATCAATAGATCGACAGCTCTATTATTAACAAACGTCAACTGAAATTCCAATGAATACGTGCAATTTGACATTAAAAATAAAGTTTTATAGCTCGCATATTTAGCGCACTATTGAAAACATGTTATTCCGGCGTTAAACGAGGTCATCTTAACGCATAAATAACGGGGATAAGTAGAACAGAACAGGGAACAATATGATAATGATATTAAACGCGCTGTATCAAAACAACAAAATTGTGGGCGATTTCAGGGAAACCTAATAATATAACATGTAGTACTGAATGACATGTAATTTTGTGTGAGTAAAACCCATCCAGGATTAAAAACATAAGGGAGAATTAAATGCAGGGTCTATCGGCAACTTGGCGAATCAAAATGTTATACAAAAATATAGAGGAAGGCAAAGCGGACCATTAAATTCAATGTTAGTTCTAGTATTTAGTAATTGAATTGGTATGAAAACATATTTTAAAAAAAGCAACGTAGGCTACAAAGAACACCTGCGAGATTTATGGTGGCATATTTGATGTCATTGATGGTTTAAAAAATTTAAATTAAAGCTTGGAAGATGAGGCTCGAAGCGGACAACTCGTTTATGGCGGATGAAGCAGCCTTGAAGTCTGCAATCGAGGACAATCTAATGCTGTCCATCGAAAAAATATCAGAAATCATTGACACATTCTGATCCAATAATAACGGGATGCTTAAGAATTTGGACAAGATTCAAAAATACAACAGGGTCCAACGACATGGTACTGACGACAGTTAGTAGTCGTCTTAGAAATATTTCGTTCTATGGAACATTTTTTAAGGGATCAAAACTTCAGTTCCATGGAAGGATTGAAACCCAGTCTTTCAGACTATTTTCAATCAAAACTCGCTTGATTTTATGAGAAGAAGGATGATATGGCAGATAGAAGAAAGAAAACAGTCCCCTGCAGAACTAGGGCCTCTTCAATGCCCATTCATAGGAAGGAGTTACATATGCCTCATCTGTATCATACCTCATAGTATTCACATCCTCGTTCAATCAATATTGAAGGCAACAGAACCTTTTCTAAACGAAAAAGGAGTTGTTGACTCCTTCCATATTGTGTAAATGTAGAATCTATTGGACAGTTAGCTGGCACCTGATTTAATTTAGACACTTAACTAATCAACCCGTTCAGAGCTGGCAGCGAACTGTCCAATCTTCTTTTCCTTGCATTTAATGCAACAGCCACGGTGGAATAGGAGATTGTTCCCTGCATCATCCCCTGATTTTATGATTTCAACGGCGTGTGCGTTCTTTTGGTTGCAAGCGTGTGTCCGCGATAATTGGTGCAAACCAGGTACTGTGTGGGCACGGTGGTTCATGGTGGGTCTCCCCCTCTTAAAAATGAAGATGTCCCACTTTTATCGCAACGGCATTGCCGAACTAGGGTGAAGTCCTACGTGATGCCTAAGTGTGAAGTGGAACTCTTCATTTGTTTGAGTTTTAGCTGGCCAAGTTCCATGCTTTATACATGATTGGGTAGTATTAATTATTTTAGAGACAAGTAAGCTGGGGATTCTGTTAAAGTGTCAACGGTATGTTCAGAAAGTAAGTGTACTAGATTTTTATTTGACAAAAAATATGCAAGATATTGCTGATATATTTGACTATTTTTTCACATAATCACCGTGGTACAAACTTCTTTGTCTTCCTTGAAAGACTCTCCTGCCAGCTATTTCCCTTACTTCAGAACCTCTCGGTTGAAAATATAATTCCACCAATGTGTGCCTTTAGGGAGGTGAAAAGAAGGCAATCTGACGGGGCCAAGTCAGGGGAATACGAGGTGGTTCAAAACATCCCAACCAAATGAGCCCAAGAGTGCCTTGCTGCCTAATGTTATGTGAGGACAGGCGTTGTACAACAAGCACACTCCTCCCGTCAACATTCCCCTCCTTTTGAGTTTTTTTAGGGTCTCACAATATCATTATGCATTGATGGTCTCTCTCTGAAGCAGAAATTAGATCAAAATGATGCCCTTTTAATCCCAAAACACTGAGAACATGAGTTTTGCTTGAAATTGTGGTTTTAATATTTTTGGCAGATGGAGAATCACAGCACGAGGCAAGCACTTGGTGGGTTTTTATCACGCAACTGGACTACACAACTACTTATTTTCATTATAAGTAGCTTTTTATAGCTATAATGACCAGAAGAATTAGGCGGCATTTCATGACTGTAGTATATATACTAAAATGGGTGTATATAAATTCACGTAACCGACATACATAACTAACATTTCATTAGGTCAGTCCATACTAATAAATCCAATATATAAAAATTAATTTCTGTTTGTTCATATGTAATACGCTGCTATACCGTTCATCCGATTGTGATAAAAATTTGTCAACTTATTGTTTACACTTGTGGGAATAACATAGGCATAGTAAAAATATTATTTGCGTACGCAGTTTGTTATGCGAGACGTGGTATTGCAACGCATGCCGAGTAATCAAAAATTTAAATTTAACATACAGTAAAATTAAATATTCAGCTCGTTTCCATATTTTAACAACATAAATTCATAATTAAACCCCGTCATTCTATCATTACGGTGAATAAATTCTTATTTTAAATATTTACATTAATATTTCTACAGCAATAAATAATATCATATCGTTACTATAAAAGGGTGGTTTAAAGCTGGGTTGTTATCGCGAGACCTTGTTAAAATTGTGTCACCGAGCACGTAGAAGATTATAATACTTACAGCGGATCTTTTCGAATCTTTTCTATGGCTTCAATATAACAGCTTTTGAACTGTTCTGCTCTCGTTATCGTTGTGGGATCTTCGACGTTGCTTTGGAGCGCATATGCGACATATTTACTAATGAGCTTTTCAAAACAATCGAGCCAAAATTTTCTGGCTTCTAGATCTTCAATCAAATTTAATGTGTCGGGGTCGTATTCCAACGGATTATACAGCAGGGGACATACCTGTGACTCGTCCATGTTTATCTAATAAAAACAATAAATAAATAAAAATCATGATAGTGATTACGGACATAATATTTAACGTAGAATCAGCGTTAATTTATAGACGCAATAAAAACTATCTACATTTTGTAAATATCACCAATACGAATAAATTTAATTATCCATATTCATTCTAATAAAATTATTACAATTGTGACATTAATTTATAGTGTGTTTATTTAAAACACGTTATGTATTAAATGCGAATTTGTATGTTACCCACTTCTCATTTATATTGTTAAAAAAAAAGATGTATAACAGACACTTAGACTAGTTAAATAGACGAGCCATATGCTTTGAGTTGCGAATATTTACATAAGAGTGTTATCTGTATAAATTTAGTGAACGAACGCGAACATTTTTTCATATTAAGTTTACACAAGTTAATCGAGCATGGCCGATTAAATTCTGATTTAATATTTGAATTCCGTATAAATGCAACAATGAACTATGAAACATATTAATATAGATTGTTATTAATATAATAATAAATCCATTAATAAATAATTTAAAAATATTATGCTAATATTTTGAATATTCTATAAAAATTAAATAAGGTAAGTCAATGTCTTGCATAAAGCTATTGTAGTATTCATGACTCATCCATGTTAATGTTAATAACCGAATGAAATTAATATTTATTCGAAAGTAAACAATATATCAAACACTTTCCATTAAAAATTCTGAATTAAATTCTAAGAAACATGGTTTTTGGCCTACGTTGACATAAGCATGCAATTGACATTTGATGATATTTATGTGTACTTCATTGGATAAACCTCTCGACAGTGTTAAATAATTCCTAACCTTAAACACGATAGAAAGTGAAAATAAAATCAAACGTACAATTTAGCAAATAGCGATTCCAATGTCAGCTTTCCAAGACATAGAGTACAGCAGAAATTACATTAAACCCTCCCGCAATAAGTTAAGCACTGAATTCAACAGCACACGGCGCTCTCGGTCTTAACAGCTAAATATCCGTCCATGCGGACAAGCTATTTGGCCGTTCAAGAATTGACGTTTCAAATTATTTTACAGCGTAAAATTATTTTACATTGTTTATTAAAACCTTAATAAAATATTTCATACCATAAATAAATATTTTAAAACGTATAAATAAATTTAGATTTATTTTTCAACACAAATATTAAATTCCATAGTCAGTCCTTTCATGATATCGATTTTTTGTGCTGTTTAATGAATTGATTAATTTTGTTATGCGTTTAAATCTGTCAAATATGATACTTTGCATTTAAATATAAAAATAAATTAATTTATTTTTGGCCTTCGAGCGATTAAATTGCGTTTTAATATTTTCCCCTTTTGTTCGCATCAATCATGCCCCTTTTTTAAATTGGAAATCACGCAGGCGACTTTTACAGTTCGCCACGGGCGATGCGATGTTATAACGCAACATAATAACAAGGTCGATCATTATAAAATGTAATGGATCGGCTTCCCGACAGAACCTGTCCCGATAGACTCGGTAATGAGGTAAAAAGATGCGGCCCGGGAACGATTTACGTTGATGCTTCTTAAATGCGTTGTTGCTTTATTTCGCTATCGATCATTAAATGTAAGTAATCATTTTATAATGGACGCGTTTCATATTTTATATGCGCAAAAAGGGCACACTTAAGGGGTAACATATTTAAATATTTAATTTCTCCCAACATATCGGCGGGGTAATGATATGGGTTTTAATGCAAGTTTGTAATTGTTCCCTTACGGCTTGATTCGATTGCGTTATTAGAGCTTTTATGTATGCTCTGGATGGCATCCATTCGAGACGCAATAATGACGTCTAAGTGGTATTGTCATTAAGAGTAATTTGGCGTGTCCATCGTCACTCTGGAATATTTTATACGGGAGTTTTGCGCTCTACCAATAAGGCGTGCTATAATCATAGGTCTTGGGGCCCTCGGGCCGGAACTTAATCCATCCTTCACAATCGAACAGACTTTGCAAAACGTTTCATTAAATCGTCATTTAATAACATACTCGAAAGAAACCTCAAGATAAGAGCAAGAAAATATTGGCTCGGTGCTTTCAAAATTGTGTAATAACGCATTTGTATTACATAAATCAATGAGATTCTGATAAAATTTACTAGAAAATACTCTAAAACAGCTCTGTAATCCAATATAGATGATGATTTTGAGTAGAAGCTTGTTTATACATCTTTAGTTGTTCGAAGGTAGGGCTACCATTACCATGAATTATGATTTCAACTCATCAAAATTAATATATATATATTCACTCACAATGGCGGATTTATTTATAGGCGCAGAAGGTGTGCGTCTCGGGCTTCAAAAATTAAAGGGGCCTCATCAATTTAAGTGGGCCTCAAAAAGTTTTTCACCCACCGCGTAATTCAAGTTTGTCGTTTGAAATACACGATTTTATTTTACCCGGTATGTAGAAATTGTGGTTGAAATACCAACCTTAAATTGATAAAACTATGTCGTTATCTGCCCTAATGCCGCGTAATAGTAAAATCATAATAGTAAACCGCGCACATCGAGAGCTGAACGTTAAAATTTGTCCCATGCAAGACCGCAACAAGAGGGTAGCAAAGCAAGCGCTCACCACGGGCGCAAATGGGCTTGGGGCGCAAAATGTAGAATACTGACCCAGTCGAGAGTTGCAGTCAACACTGATTAGTTCTGTTCATTTTGATAATATATAATAAGTCGTTTAATCCCTCTTTTCTTCGTTATCGCTTAAACATTGAACCGACTCAGTCGGCATAAGCGCGCAATAAAATAAAGACAACAATATTTTCGACCAATTGTAAAATTTAAACAACCCATTCGATCAGTTTGGCGTCCAATCGAGAGGCGCTCATTCGTAGTGTGTCAACGGTCCGAAAAGTGGACCGGATAAACATTCAGACCTTGTGGCCACTCCGTCTTCTTTTATAGAGTTTTGCAGCATTTTCGGGGATAAATGGCCGGGCCATTCTACTTTACATGAACCGACATGGATTGACTCTGTCCGTTTTTATAATATATGCTAAATTGTCCTCATTCATCTTTTCTTCATTATCGTTATGTTCAAGTATGGCATCCGATCGTGAGCCGCTCATTCGTTATATCAGCGGTCCGAAAAGCGGACCGATTGAGCATACAAACCTTAGTGTCCACTCCGTCCTCTTTTAGGGCTTTTTGCGGCATTTTTTATGATTAGGTCTGATATTTTTGAGACTATCTTTGTATATTATTTTTAATCATAATTTAGTATATTGCATTTATTTCCGGGGAGGGGGGGAGGGATAGGCGTTCAGTTAGATACTTGCCACGGGCGCTTCATACCCTAGTTACGGCACTGGCTCCTAGTATAACAAGGTGCTGGGAATTCCTGTCTAATATGTTTGTGCAATGTTGGTTACATGGGCTCTTGTGGTCCTGCGTGTTTGTGGTTTCCGTTTTTTCACTTTGCAGAAACATTCCGCCGCGAATATCCATCGGAAGCTCGTGGAAGTTTATGGTAGTGATGTGATGAGTCGATAACATGTCACGAAGTCGTTTTAATATTCATGACGAGGCAAGGAGTGGGAAACCATCAATCATTTCTGAAGAAGTTGTGCAAAAAATTGAAGAACAAGTGCGAAATTACCACCGTGTGATGCTTGACGACCTTCACGAAGTATTTCCTGAAATTTCTCGAAGTCTCCTTGGTGATATTGTCTCAGAAAAACTTGGTTATAAGAAGTTGTGCGCGAGATGTGTACCCAGAATGGGTTTTACATAGGAGGAAGAAGCTTTTCTAGACTCACATCTAGAATCATGACGGGGGATGAGACGTGAGTGTGTCACTACACCCCAGAATCATGACACTGGCAAACAAAATCTGGTGTCTTGACTTCAGAAATGTCTCGATTTTTCTCGATATTCGAGCTTCAATATATACATATTAATTAATTTCGATGGATACTATGTAAATAATGAGGTCGCTTTCAGACTATGTAACCAAGCTAAGCACTGATTAATCGGAGAAAATAATTTAAACATTCAGGGGAGATTTGGAATAGCAGCTCTCTGGATCATAATTCAAGTTAATGGCGGTGCTATCTCGGAGGAGGTGTGGATTAATCATCAGAAGCAGTCGACTTCCGAAGTCCTGGTCAGCAGCGCCAGATTGTCGCCGCCAGAAGGTTGTATCAATTACCTCACAAATCTCAGTCACAGTTACTGAGCCGCTTCACCAATCATCTATAATATCGCATAATCATAATGATCATTCAAAAACGTTTAAAACATAGCAATGAGCTAATAGCATTTAGTTCGTAATGACATGTGCCATGGATAGGCCGACAATTCCTCCGCCATTCCAGTTTCCAATGGCGCTATTGCCACGAGATCGAAGACAACAACTCTAATAACTATAATTAATCGAAATTATACCCATAATCAAATGTTATAATACTGCTTGTATTGGCTTTTGCTACGCGTTAAAATCGTGTTATCACGTATTCAATCTTATATTGTTTGTCTGTTTAGCCAATTGCGGACATTTATAATACGTAAATGTGGGAAAGCTATGAAGCAATTGCTCGCAATGATTGCGTTTCTTAGCTGGACGGAGTCAAATCCTGGAAACATGGATAAAATATACGTTAAATCCTTCCAGTTGAATTTTGTTATAATGAATTGCTGTGATGTATATTTTTCTATTAATAATAAATTTCGGCAGTAATCTATAATAAATCAAAGAAAATTATACTATGAGCATCCCACCAGATGCATATGAAGACCTTTTATATCATCAATTATTAATTGTCGCCCTGACTTTAAGGGGTTATCTCACTTTGACGGCCCAAAAAATAGGCAAGGAGAATGCTGAGGGGCTTCATCACACGAAAGTTTATGATAGTATGAGGCCTAAATAGTATTTATCATATTTTCTATTGAGTCAGGATGGCGAATAGATAAGCCTTAATAATTAGAGACATTTTTTTTTAATCAATTTATTAGTTATAATTATTTATACTAATATATAAAAAATAGTCTCTGTTTGTTCGTATGTAATGCGCTGCCATACCGTTCATCAGATTGCAATAAAATTTTGTCAACTTACTGTTTACACTTGCGGAAACAACATAAGCATAGTAAAAATATTGTTTGTGTACGCGGTTTGTTATGCAAGACGTTTAACGTATGCGTTATGTTGCCGCATATTGGCCTGGTGGTTGCTGAGGTAAATAAAGTACTACAACCGTCGATCGTGTTCCCCTTTTTAAGCATATTTAAAAATATATGAAAATATTTCAATGAATAGAATAAAAACATTTTTAAAAAATCCTTCTTTGTGTGGCATTGCAAACGCATTCTGGGTAATCACTATTTATAATAAAATGTATTTAAAATGGTATTAATCTTATATATATAGGTTGCTTCGCATATGGACTGAAATTTTTTTTGAGGGTTGGGGGGTCTTTTGCTACGTTTCATTCAACATTTTGAAAAAATACCCAAAATTCAAATTTTAAATCGTCATAGATTACAATATAATGCAAATTGATTTATTAATAATTCTTTAATGATTTTTTTTCTTTGATAATGTATTTTTTTTAACTTTAAATATATTTATATAATTTTTACAAAATTAAACCGAAGTATATAATTAAAAATACAAAAAATTATAAAAGTTTTTCTATTGAATCATAGATGTCACTAGAAAAATTAATTAAATTTACCAATAGTTTTTCCAGTATATATTATAAATGGTAATTAAACTAAATCCAAAATTATTATACTTATTACTTTTGAATCTACTAAAAAAAATTATATGCAGTAACGCATTTTTGAATCGAACAAATGAGGCTGTATATTGAGTGTGTAATTTTCAATGCACTGGTGCTGTTTGATCTATTTCCATGCGGTACTTGATGATCTCAATCCTAATTTCGAATGGGTTCCGGAAATGTCGACCCACTTATTTCAAACAACAGACAGACACTTACCTTGGGCTATTTCATAAGTAGAAATACGACTGGAAGCTTTGAAACGGAGACGAAAGCTATGATCGACGTGCACAATTCGCTCTTTGTAATTGGACCGATGTTGAGAAACGCTGGCTTGATTAATGTCCGTTTCGAGAAAAGTTTAAGTGGTGTCCGACAAAAAAAGCCAAATTAATGACAAATCAATATCTCGTTAGCTCATGATCGATTCGATGATCTAAGTCTGAAAAGTCTTCCATGACATCATTGATATTTTTGAGACATATTATCAGCGGTGAAAAAAAATTTCTAGAAACAAATCTGATGATGTACGCACAATAAGAATTCTTATGCATCGATGAAACTATAGAAAACCGGATTTGATTCAGTATTTTCAACGGATCTATCAATTTGATAATATAGGGTTTTTTAAATAAGGACGCACGATTTTTAAATGTAAATAAAACAAGTTGTATGTAGGATATGCACTCATTTTTTATATTACTTAAAATAATATTTTATGGCATTATTTATAAAATATAATGTCATTCAATTTCCGTGGCATTGCTTGATGGTACGTATTCGGGAGGTCCAATTTTCGATGACTTTGTCGCATAAATCTGTTTGAATTTGCTGAATGACGTTCATTTAGTTGAGTTCGTGAGCATCAATTGGTTGTGGTTTATACGCATAGATCTAGGATTTAAAATAACTTCGAAATAAGATTTCTAAAGGCGTTAAATCGATGGTCAATTCACGTCACCACCGCGTGAGACAATCATGCACTCAAATCGCTCGTGCAGAATGTCCATAGTGGTACGCGCTGTGTAACACGTAGCGTCGTCCTGTTGGAATCACATGTTATCAGCATTCATATCATCCAGTTTAGGCCATAAAAATTAACTTATTTCCAGTTTGTCAGTGCCAATGCGAGTTTCGTTTTGAAAGAAGTACGATTCGATGATATCGATTTTGTAAATAAAATTCTATAATTTGCACATGCTGTTTAATGCTACAATTTTTTATAAAAAATTGCCATATATTGCTTAATAATTTACAATAGAATTTATAGATATTGCTTTAAAAATATGGCCGTTATAATCTAACAAACTTTGAGCGTCTCTATAGAAAGATCCTTCGCGGGAATTAAACTTTTTTTGTGCGATTTCGAAGTTATGCGGTTTTTTTAAGCAGTTTTTTATTTATTTTTTAAATTTCATAAAAAGGACATACTGAGAGATAATTATTATTTTGGTTTTTTTAAATCATATTGCAACTGCTATCGCTGAATTACGACCACGCCCTATATTCTGGTTTAGATTTTTGAAAAAAAATATTTCGTTTTTTTGTTGTATTTTTCCAATGTTTCGACTATTAAAAATACATTATCTAAAGGAATTTTCAAAATTTCAACTAGTTACGGAGTTATAGCTATTTTAGTGGCGCGGCAACTTGGCCGGTCCTACCATAATGAAATCTTTTAACGCGTTTTTCTCGAAACTACTTTTTTCAACGCGGCTGACATCATATCTCAAAACTGGGTACGAATCTTTTCTATATAACTTTCTATTATTGTGTGAAACTGTGACAAAATAAGGCCAAAAAATGACTTGACTGTATTTTTTTTCAAATAGTCGCCATTTTGTGATGTGAGTTAGGGACTATAGTGACATTGCTAATTATAAATTATTGGAAAGAAAAAATCTAAACAAAACAAATCGCCACGAAAATTATCATAAAGTGATGATAGTTTTTAATTAAAATAATTAGTATTTCTCTAGTGGATGTTTGGCATTTGAGATACCAGATGTTAGACATCCTTAAATTTTTGCCAATGATGCAGGACGTCCTTTAAATGTTACCAATATGTTATTTTTAATTGCCTTATTGTATTCCTGTTTTTATTAACTTTTTTTAATGCGAATTTTGGATATATTTTTCAAAGTTATGCGGTTTTAAAAATCCATAGAATTCATTTTCACTTTTTCTATGAAAGTCCAATTCAATTCGTCTTCTCGATACGTTTTAAATGCTCTTGAGCTGTCGACTATAATAGATAATTTTTCGATACTTAATCGAGGATCTGTTTCCACTATGGCTCTCAAATATATCGTCATCAAAATTTAAGGGTTTTCCAATTCTTGGGGTTTCTTTCAAACATCGATTACCCGATTTAAATTTTAAAAACCGTATCTAGACATAAACTGAGCTCAAAAAGACGTCTATCAAAATCGGCAAGGACTTATCAATACCCCTAATATAATGTGACACATCAGTATAAATATGAGATTTGTACTCAAACAAAAGCTTAAAGATTCTTGCACTTGAATGCATTTATCTGATTCTTTGATGATATCAATTGTAGTATTTTTATGCATATTTTTGATAAATTCAAAATTTTATATGTTGCAAAAGTATATATAAAAGAGAATATGTGTTTTGATAATGAGTTTTTAATGAGAGCTTAAAGCTCAGATCCCCGTGCGGATATTAAGCCAATCTAGCGCGTGGAATAAGGGTTGTAAACGTTCCAATAAGGATGGGTTCGTTGTTTTCGAAAGCAGATTGGGATTTGCATCCGTTTCGGGCGTTGAATTTAAATCATCGTCTGGGGGCTTTGCACGTGAAATTACATTACAATGATCCCATACCCCCGGCGCAAGCTTTTCGGAGTGGGCATGATTTATTCCCTGTTGTGAGCTTATTTATCTAATTGTTAAAAGCTTGCATGCCCCGCGTTTTCGTGGGAAACAGACAATGGACGAAGTTTTCGCAAGTACGATTTAGGATTTATCCTGTTCGCAAAGCTCCGCGAGGATGACACACTAACGAAGATGACTCAGAGCAGACGCTCATACGCTTTTGAACTACAAATGATGGGAACGTAATATGAATCATGCTCCAGTCTGCGACGCTTTGACCCTATGCGTGTAGCAGATTCGGATATTTTTAGCGTTTTTAAAATGAATTTCCCTACGGCCGGGGCGAATTTTCGTGTTTTTCATTCATGAAGTCGACCATTAATAATGGACGCTGACAGCTTTTCGTGGACGCGAGTCCGCAAGTCTTCGTGTCTAATTATTTCTGGTTCGTTAATGACACGCGATAGTAGACTGGTTTTATGGATATTTTTGCTTCCTGGTGTAGGCTGTAGTTGTTAAAATCTTGCACTATTTCGACAATATTTCCACTATGTAAACAGGACAGTTGCAGAGAGCCATATTTGAAGGGTTGAGTGGGCGACGAAAGTAAGCAATATTGCGATTTTACACGACATACTCAATTGTAGGCTGACGATGCAGAGATATAATAAAGGTATTTCATATTTGATACCGAATAATTAATTTACATATCAAAAACTAGATTAAAAATCTCCAATAGAAGGAGATTCTTTAAACTATTAGTCACAAGAATCCTGAAACAATCCCCATTGCATCTTTATATTTTTAGTTTTACTACTATATACCATCTTATACCCATAAATAACTTGAACCGATATAAATGTTTGGAATTGAACCACAACGAAAAACATAACGATTAGAAACCCTGATTAATATTATGGATGCAATAAATCTACAAGGGTCTTCCAGAAAGTAAGGTTATAATATTTGTAGTCCAGGAAGTCCAGAAAAGCTTCTCTTTCCTGTGCAAAACTCATTATGAGCGCCCATCTTGCAAACAACTTCTTGTAATCAAGTTGAAGTGCGTGACGACCTCTCCATCGATAGAATTTACTGTAACTGAACAAAATGGCCGACAAACTCCTTATTTTCGAGATGACCCTTTTATATATTATCTAAGATTATACTACATATGACTTTCGAAGCATAATTTAAATAAATAAATTTGTTAATGTGTAGATAGGCGTTCACTGCGGCTCAAATTATGATCTAAATATGTTCTTATTTTCCTATAGCCATTCGTTGCTTCAATTTGTCAATGGATTCAACTTTAACGAAATACGATTCTTTAATTTATCAATAAACTAGGCCAAACCACATCACATAAGCAATAAATTGATGTGAGATTGATCTTGAGTGTTTGAAATAAATAGAAAAATGAAGCAATATGACACAGGGTCGAAACATGGCACAGGGTCTGTGTCATCGGACACATGTATCGGCGTACTGATCAATGCATGTTCGGTCTATGGTACATATGCTGTATCATATTCTAGATGAGCGTGTTTGAATGCAAATATTTATTTAGTGTGTATGCTATATATTTTTATCTATGCTTCGGTTATCGGTCATCCGTTTGCCTCGCCACATGACCTGTTTACTAGCATTTAACATAAAAGCTTCGATCTAAAAAATGTTTTTTTTTCAGTCGAGGCATCTAACCGTATCCATAAGGTTAACAAGGATTCGGAACATCTTTATTGAGTCCATAAAAGGGATTCCATAAAAAATGATTCTCATATTCAAGCCCTGCTCAAAATGAATAATTTTGTTGCGAAAAGCAAGCATTTTTATGACTTTATATTAAAATTCGTGCCACGGGTGTATTACCATTTATTCTAGTAGGCTTGGCACGTATTGTTAAATTTTATTGCATTGAATATAATCAAAACGTCACTGACACATGCTATGATCTCTTATTTTATGTATAGGATGGTTGAAAATTCATGTCGTTTGTTGAACATTCTCAGTGAGCAAGATATTTCAGTCAGAGTATTTGGCGATTTTTTACAGCAATAAAGTCGAATTTTGGCGCCGATTCATAGTCATGTGCAAAACATGGGTCCATCACTTTACACTTGAAATAAAGGAAGATTCAAAACTATGTACTGAAAGGGAAGAATCAGCTCCAAAGAAGGCAAAAATAGTTCCATCTGCAGAAAGCTTTAAAAGAGTAGGGAGTGGTTACTAAGTTTGTGTGTCCAACTAGTCCGCCTTTCGGACCGCTGACACGACAAATGAGCGCCTAGCGATCGAACGTCAATCCTGAGTTTTGCGTCCATTCTTAACTCCGGATGAAACATGTGTTACACCTGAGACAAAGGAATAATTAATATAATGGACTGAAAATATTTTTCTTATTTATATTCAATCCACGATTCCCCTCAGCTTCAAGCAATACAATGTCATCGATATGTCTTAAGTTATGGAAAGCCTTCTCATTAATTATTATGCAGTTTGATCTACCGTGTAGATCTTTATCGTAAATCGTTTCTTCGTGCATATTAAAAAGGGATAATATACCGTCCTGTCTAACAAATCATATAAATTTGAATATCCTATGTTTGTAATCTTAAAGACCCAATGACTGATTTCAAATATTATAAATATATGTATATTTAATTCCGAAAGAATTTAGACTGGAAAGAATCAAAATGTTGAGACCCTTATACAGTCAGTTTGTGGTGAGACACGGCTCAGAAAACGCGTATTTTGTATTGTTAACAACGTGTGATTTTATTATATTGTTTATAAACCATATTAACCTGTTAACATTATGCGGGACGTATATATACGTCCAACGTAAACCGCATCGAAATTGGTTAGGACGTATATATACGTCTTAGAAATATATGTCTAATATCCTAAAGTAGGCGGGACTTTTTTTATTGTTAAACGAATGTGTGAGAAAAATACAATGACAACTTAGTTTTGGGTTTGGACATTTTACCTTTGACAATAAAAAAATCTCTTTCACAAAAATATTCCTAAATAATAGTTTTACAAATAAAATAATTTACGGATATCAAAATGAGCTCAAACACAAGGTCTCAAAATACGCGAATACTTTTCGATACCCCCATGTATAGGTATTTAGAAGAATTTATAGAAACAATTAGTATAATATACTTTGTGCAATTTCGAAGTTATGCGGTTTTTATAAAACCATTTTTTTTAAATTTACCAACACTAACCGACATTTGGAAAAATAATTATAATTTGGGAATGTGTAAATCATATTGCATCTGGTATTCTGGTTTAGATTTTCGAAAAAATTGTTTTAGGTTTTTTTTGCATTTTTCCAAAGTTTCGACTTTTAAAAATATATTATCCAAAGGAATTTCCAAAATTCCGACTACTTACGGAGTTATAACTATTTTATACTACCATAATGAAATCTTTTAAGGCGTTTTTCTCGAAACTACTTTTTTCAACACGGTTGACATGATATTTCAAGTTTTAATTAATTAATTTACTTCAAACTGGGTACGAATCTTTTCTATGTAAACCCTTTATTTTTCTTATCAAAGTAATGTCAAAATTTATTTTTAAATTATTTAAAAAAAATAAAACTGACAAAATAAGGCCAAAAATGATTTGACTGAATTTTTTTTTGAACAGTCGCCATTTTGGGATTTATTTTTTGGAGTTAGAGACTATAGTGACATCTTTACTAATTATGAATTATATTGTTGGAAAGAGAAAATCTACACAGAACTGGGTATACTATTTCTTCCGAAGAAGAGAGCGATTTTGAGTCATAGAAAATTATCATACAGCGATGATAGTTTGTAATTAAAATAATTAGTATTTCTCTAGTGGACATCCTCAAAAAATTACCAATGATGTTACCAAGACGTCCTTTAAATGTTACTAACAATACTATTTTTTTAATAGCCTTATTGTTACACTGTTTTTTTTTTATTATTTTTTTTTTGTGCGATTTTGGATATATTTCATATAGCGGTTTCAAAGATGTGCGGTTTTTAAAATCCATGGAAGGCATCTTCACTTTTTCTATGCAAGTCATATCTTTTTTTGTGCGATTTTCCGCAGAACCCATCTACCGCACAAAAAAAAGTTTACAAAATATTCACGTTGTGTGTGTTCAATGCATGACCGAATCAAAGCAGCCCCGCATACAAAGTGTTGAGCGATAAAATCAATGGCTGTCTTTGGGTCAGGTATCTTTTACGTACATCCTAAGACGGTTGTAACATTGAAAAATGTCTTTCTCTGTGATAATGCGGAATATTGACCCCACTTTTGACGAAAAACCTTGTTTTTTTTTCACTCAGAAGAATTATTGGAGAAGAAGTATTGGACTTTTTTCTATAACTCGCCTTATTTACAGAGCGTTCCCACGGAAAGACAAACAATAAACAGATGGCGCAACTAGTCTCTCGGTAAATTCATGATGGAAATATGAAAATGATTAAAATAATTTGGTATTGCAGATTGAAAGCCACAGCAAAAGATCTGCCATATCTCTACCCAGTGGAGGTAGGATTCTTAAACAGAAATACACGCAGCTGGTGACATACGGGGTTTCCCCGTCTGCTTGTGCCAGACAGTTGTGCACCAACAGAGCGATAGGTTCCCGGGGGAATGACTTGACTCATCATTCACACATGACTCAACACTTGTCAACCGGTGTAACTTTATACCGTGAAAAGTGCTTCATAACTTTTCCGACTATGATGTGTCACGAAATAATAGGACACCACACCATTCCCGGTACGAATTAATCTGATTCTATTTTAACGAAAATCGAGATAATTGCTCAAAATTGGAATGAGCAATCTTTTAGCAACGGCCGCAAACAAAGGGTCATTTTAAAAAAATCACATTACGAATCTGTGCAATTACAAGAATTCGACAGAATCGAAAGGAAATGAGTAATTTTGATGTGCACATAAATTAGAACTAATTGCATCGATATCGCTGGAGGACGAAAACAAAGAAATGCCATAAAATTTATTGTGTTTTGAGTGCTTGCATTTTAATTTTCGATGCGATGCTCCTCTTGAAGGATTTAAAAACGTCTGAGTCAATGCGCTATAAAAATAAGATATGTATTTCGATCCTGTTTTCCTGTTTTGTTTTGAGTCATTCGGGCAATTTAGTTCAACTTCACTTATAGGTGTAAGACATTAGGAATGTTCGCAAATAGATTTACATTGTGCAAAATAATATTGACGCATACATAAACAGGATGTCAGCATGATAAATCACATAATAAAAATATTTCCAGATTGCTGACATTGTTGTCTTATTCGTGTGTTCGCCTCGTCATACACTCGATATTGCAATGTGTCATTGGGCAGCTCTTTTCGGATTGTTTTTATCAATGCAAAATAAAAATAAAAAACTGATTACCGCAAGGGTCTCGCACCAACGGTAGATGGCGCGTTGACCTCTCCATCGGAAGAATTTACTATGACTGAACAAAATGGCCGACAAACGCGCGGTCTCAGGTGCCCTTGTAACCTTACTTTGAGTATTATTTTAAAATAATAAAATTCTTCAGTATAAAACAGAGTGGTTATGTATGCCTGCTGTATAAATGGTTGATGTGGGCGGTGGCAGATGTTAGAGTGCTATCACATTCTTGTTGATTCTTAATATTAATATTTTTAACAAACACCAATTACATTTTGTGTACCCTGTACGAAGATTTATTTTTGAGCATTTGATTTAAAGATCATTCCCACGGAAATTTAAACGATGAACAAACGACAAAAGGCACATATCGGCGTTAATTTAAATAATTTAACATTTATTTGTCCCTTTGTACCTATGGCCACATAAGATCCATGATCTTTGATCGTTTATTTTGCTTGTAATTATAAAAACGCCACTCTATTCTTTTCGAAATAATTGTCGCTTTAGGGTGCGCGTTTCAAATAAGGAAGTTTCCCTGTCGCACCCTGTATTTTGTGGCTCTAATTATAATATAATGTATTCTTATACCTACAAGACTGAAACTATGTTATAGCTGCTTATAATAAATATTATATGTGTTTAATATTGCAATGCTTTGATAGCTGAAATACTT
The DNA here is from genome assembly GCA_008973525.1 of Stenopsyche tienmushanensis. Lineage (NCBI taxonomy): Eukaryota > Metazoa > Arthropoda > Insecta > Trichoptera > Stenopsychidae > Stenopsyche > Stenopsyche tienmushanensis. The sequence continues at coordinate 1,326,055 of WACJ01000042.1, forward strand.
CAATCATGTTGAAGCGCCACAAATTTAGCCACGTCTACCGAATCTCAATCCACTTTGTATCGAAAGTAGACTGGGTATATTTAATAATAATTGATGTAAACTACTTGTAGATAAAAATACAGATTTGTAGATTTTAATTTAATGTAAGTTTTGATCAACTTTACTCAAAAATCATTATTTTAATAATATTTTTGTTAAATATAATATTAGTGATATCCGTATACAACATCTTAAATAAGTATGCTTAAGTAAAAATATAGTTTAGCGTGTGTTTTTAGTGTATAGAGTCGAAATGGCGAAACGCGCAGATTTACACGCACGGTATTCATGGTGTTAACTGGCTGTAAAAAGACATTGGTTCATTTTTTTTAAAATTAGGATTGACCATACGTTGATGACAAATTCAATACGACCGATGACATATTGCATCAAGACGTCTGGCGTAGAAAATGTGCCAAAACAAATTCCAGTCCGGGCCGAGTGCAATGACTGGATCGAATGCATCAGTTTCTTGACACAATATTGTCAGAAGTGAAACGGATCCAAAAGGCATTGCGATGCATTAATATTATCGTCATTGATGGATGCACTCCGAGAGGAGGTTATCGTTTATCAGCATTCCATTTCCTGATGCTTCGGTGGACAAAAGGGAAGTGCAGCTGAGCTTTGGTCCCATTAGCCACGCTGCAATCGGCCGTTTGCTCCTCATCATCATCGCCACTAAATATAAACGCGAAGCGGCCTTTATTGATTGTTGCTGACTAAACGCATCCATTCATGCAAATTCACATTGAATCGTTGGGAGATAAGGTCCAAGAATGATGTTTTACGAGGAATCCTGCGCGATTTTATGCTGGGTCTTTGACCAAAGCACGTCCAAGTGTCTGGATGAAGATGAGTAAATCGGCGTAAATTTGCATTTTTATGGATTTATTGTTTATACAGTAGCTTTCGGTTTTACGACTCGGTCGTCAATTCTGCTTGAATGTCGATGATTGACCCCAGGTTGTTTATGGGGCATGACTTTTTTGCTAAAATGGTGATCTGCCAGAGTGTTTCTTCAGCCAAATGTATTCGCAAGCACGCACATCATAACCCAACAGGTCTGAAAGAAAGCTAAACAGATCTCGTTGAAATTAATAATTATGATAATAAAGTTATGATTTTATTAAAAATCCACAATCGATGCATTGATCTAACGAATGTTTAGCGGAGAAAATTAAATATACATTTTTTACATTGCATACCACAAATTCCAACCAACTCATCGACATCTCACAACACACAGATCTAATGAAACCTCAAAAAATACTGTACTTGGCTATACTTGAAGAAAAGGATCGTCATTAATATGTCAGAAATGAGATTTTTGTTGACTTTGACGCATAAATCTGGCTGAATTTGAGTTTGTGGTTTATATGCATTGACCAACAATTTAAGTTAGCTCCAAAGGAAGAAAATTGAAGGCGTTAAATCAGCGACCACTACACGTAAGATAACCATACTCTCAAATCGTTTGTGCAGAATATCCATCATGACATGCGCTATGTGGCACGTAACACCTTGGTATCCATATTATCCAATTTAGGGCACAAAATGCTGCTTATTTTCAGTTTGCCAGTGCCAATACCAGTTTCGTTTTGGAAGAAGCACGAATTGATGATTCCAAGCACTGATTTAAAAAATAAAATTTAATAATTTACACATTACTATAACCTTACATATGGTAATTTCCTATATATTACTGAATAATCTTCTAATATATAAAAACTAATCTGTGTTTGTTCGTATGTAATGCGCTGCCATACCGTTCATCAGAATGCGATAAAAGTTCGTCCACTTATTGCTAAAGATTGCGCGAGTAATATAGGCATAGTTTTTTTAATGTATAAAATTCAATGTTTGTTTGTCCGTTTTTAATGCGCTTTCATACCGTTTATCCGATTGCGATAAAACCTTGTCAACTTACTGTTTACACTTGCGGGAATAACATAGGCATATACAGGTAAAAATATTGTATGGATACACCATGTTGACGCATATTGATCTGGTGAAATGAAGTTTGAGTTGCGGGGACGGGGAGAGAAAGGATACGCGTGCAATACGGTGGTTAAATCGGTGTTCGAGATGAGAGCGAGTATGCATATGCTTTTAGATCACAGCTCTTACTCTTCTTTTCAAGTAATTATTAAGCGCTTGTGGCATTGCAACGCATGCCACAATAAATACTGCTTCAATAACATGGTCGCTATAACCTAACAAATTTTTAGCGTCCCTATTAAATGACCCTACACAAAATGAAAATATAAATACAGTCAACCTTTCTATAACGTTGCAATAGGGATCACGCTATAGAAACAAAACGTCATAGAAAGTTAGATACCCATACAAAATTTGTACGTGTTTGATTTGTTAACAAGTGCAAGTGACTAATACGCATGATAGGGTATTGACCTTATATATCTTGCCTGTTTTTTACGTAAAAGACGCCGCAAAGGCTATAAGAAAAAACGTTATAGAAGTAGACGCTCTAGGAGGGTTAAATATAGTTTTAATATATCTTCCATTGCACGATGACTTAAATTATTTAGAACAAAGCGAGTAAAGCTTCGGTTTGATCAAAATATCTCGTTTTCAGGGCTAGTAACCCGTGTAATAAATTGTATCTCCATCTCTGTATTTCATCGAATAAAAGTGGGGGATATGAACGCGCAAAAAACAAGAGCAGAGAGTAAATTATGTACGGGAAGACTATGGGAAGAGGTATTCTTCTCGCAAGTTCGTTTGTAATCTCGTCGCTGTCACCTTTCCTCCCGCTGAATAAAAATAATTGATAACACATAGCGTACGGGAAGCTTGGTAATATAGAAAGAGAAACATATTTTTGTGCTTAAGTTAACGTCGACTTAAATGTTATTACGCGAGTGTTTATAAACTACAAACTATCCCGATAATGTTGTTCTGGAAACAATTACCGACCCTGACCCAAATAAACATTTGTCAGCAAACCATAATAAATCTAATCTATTAGCTAATTTCTGGCGACTGTTATAAATTAATATCAAAGTCTACAGTATTTTTAAACACTAAAAAACATATCAAATAAAATATTTGTCAATTTTTTTGGGTAAAATATGTATTTGCAAGTGTTAGACTTAATTTAAAATCACTATAAGATGAATGCTTGGTGAGTTCTACTTTGAGTTCTCTTTGTTAAATCATCATAAACGTGGATGCTATATTTGTATGTATGCCGTTTGTCATCCATACAAATCTACTTATCTGTCAAAACCGTCGCAGCGTGTATGAAGCTTGTACATAAATAAATAAACACTGTTGATAGCACACAATATTCGGTAATTTATTTGCGTAAACATAAACAATACACTTGAAATCGATTCATTAAATCATTCACATATTAGTCGATAAATTTGGGTTAACGGTCTATACAATCTTACGGTGTACACAAGATGCTCCCTCCGTCTCTGTTTCTCTAAACTCAACGTGTAAGACACTCTCCGTCTCTGTTTGTCTCTGAGCTCAATGTATAAGAATGCTCTTTCTGAATAATTCGGACACAACTTGTGTGTCTTACCTCTTTAAGGAGTTAAAGGACGAGAATGTTTCGTTTTTAGAAGGGAAAATAAATGGCCACTTTACACATGAAAGCACTTCTTTGTTCTTTTGCTTGCGGCCTAAATAATGTTTTTATGAAAGTGTCAACAATCATTGATTCCAAGAAAGTTTCCACCGAGGAGATAGCAAAATGTCAATTTTAATAAGATTAAGAAGAGCAGTCAATGGAATACGATAGGATAACTTAGATAGTGGTTAAAAGCCGATTGTTGCATGGCCGATAATGAACAGCAAATGAAAGCATATTCTCTTGGGAAGCAGTCGACAATCTTGCATTGCAGCAACATTCCACTCCGACATATCCATTAAAATATTATTATAAATCTCTTCTTGCAACGATGATGATACAAGATGTTGCTTTGCATCAGTAATTCAATAGCCGACATTAAAAAACGGTGTCGTATACAGAGACAGTGAATGGGCAGGATTTAAGTGTGGAATACGATAACTGGTAGACCCGCAGTCTGCTGGATGAGTCGGGCACAGATGCGAACGTTCTCTTATCTCCAATCGCATATTTATGCTGATACCAGCTTATGGACTATCCCACTGTTTGTGCATAAATATAGCTTGTTATGACTGGAGGAGCACACCGCTTCTCAAATGCTGGCTCACCTTGCTCGGAGAAAATTTATTTTCCACTTTTACTGATAATTGCTGGATGTGATTGTTCTGCTGCTGAGGTGGGACTTTCTCTTCCCTCAACCCGCCAAGTGCCAGCAGACAAATCTGTTGCAATTTATAAATATGAATAAATGCAAAGAAAATCAAGGAAATGCTATTAGACATTTGGAACGAGAAAAGTCCCGGAAGTACATATCATTGAAAATGCCGCAAAAAGCCCTAAAAGAGGACGGAGTGGCCATAAGGCTTGTATGCTCACGCGGTCCGCTTTTCGGACCGCTGATATGACGAATGAGTGGCTTGCGATCGGATGCCATACTTGAATATAACGATAATAAAGAAAAGAGGGATTAGACAACTCAGTATGTATTATAAAAACGGATAGAGTCAATCAGTGTTGATTCGTGTAAAGTAGAATGGTTGAGTAAAATAAAAATCATGTGCAACTCTCGACCAGGTCGGTATTCTGCGTTTTGCGCCCCAAGCCAACTTATCACGCCTTTGTTACGTCCCTAGATGGATGAACACTTTATTTTTAGACAAATGCGAATTTAGAATTTAGTGGTGATTTAGGGCTTCACTTTTCAGGTTTGGAATTTTCCCGGCTTCGGAGTGTCCATGCAAAGATCAGGTGATGATCAACAGATCATGTTCTGTGCACATGTTCGGGCATAGCTTCCGATCTCGAGGCGCTCATTCGTCGTATCAGCGGTTCGAAATGCGGACTAGTTGGGCATACAGACCCAGTAGCCACTACCTCCTCTTTTAGAGATTCTTTGGAGCTAATCCTCCCCTTTCAGCCCATTGTTTTGACTCTTCTTTTATCTCAAATGTGAAGTAATGGAACCGTGTTACGTTCATGGTTATGAATCGATGCCAAAACTCCGAATTATTGCTGAAAACTCAATTGAAACACCTTCACGAGTCAACGTGGCACCCATAATGCGCATAGCTTTCTCATGTTTAATTTTTAAGTCAATATGCGATGTTCAGTATTTTTTTAATGTCTACCACATCTGCTAGCTGGTGCACTTTCAGTCGATGGTCATCCAATAACATTTTTGTGGAATTTCTTCCCTATTTCTAGCATGGTCACTTCATTTGGATACAATATTCGTTTTGGAAGCTCATATGACATCGTTTAAGATCGGCCACTCAATATTTTACTGTTGTAAACGGAGCTGACTCCCCCTTGATATTAGTTGGTTTGATACCTTTTAAATAAAAATATATTTTTACAAAATCAGTTTGAAGATTGTAAGCATTCTTTTTGTAATCTTGATTCCAGAAGAAGCCTGGAGCGCTTAATTTTTAAATTAGTCCTCTTATTTAGTCTACTGTAACAATGCAGACAAGTGACAATAAACATTAGGAGTACTTGAGGGATTTCCTCTAGCTGCCCACGATTTTCTCGCATTTACTTCATCTGGCACACATTTGACATACACCATCAATCACCGAATTAATCTTGTTAGGGTGATGCGTACTTTATCAGCTTTTTTCCTCCAAACAATGGTTATTGAATGATATTTCAAAAAAATACAGGTTGCCGAGGGGGAAACTATCTTTTTTGAAATAATATGCTGGAAATAGTGAAGAGAAGACAACGTTGATTAAACAATTATCAGTCCATATATATTGCACCAATAGCTGAAGACTTGTACATCATCCTAATAGATGGAATTAATATATCAATAGGGCGCTAAAAATGGAATGAAATATGTGCTTCGCCGCATAATTGGGCTGATATTAGATAACAAAACTAATTTATTACAATAACGGACTCCATTTAATGCTTAATTTATGCATTTATTGGAAGAATCGCATCAAATTTCAGAGAACAATTAAAATCGACACGAGATAACAATGCGTTTCCAAGTAGGTATTGACGATATTTCGAAATGTAATTTATCTCCCTCGACCCGTCGATGACCTGCAAGACTCATTTCTGTCCAATCGTCGCTTGGTTCATCCTTATATTATGTAAATTAAAAGTATGCAGTTCCAATTATGATGTTTACACGCAATCGAGTATCAATTTGTTGTTTTGTTTGTAGTAAATAGTTCAAATGCGATAAGGGGGCAAGATGTTTCTTATGTTTGATTGACGTGCTGCAATTGACATATGCTTGCTCCAGATTCGCTTCGAGGAAGAAAAAAATATTTGCAAAATGTGTGATTTAAGTCGGAGTGTATCCGGTGCAAAATTAGAGTTGGGTTAGAAATTTTTCGGCGTTTGTGTGGTTTAAGGATGCAAGTTTGCGGTGGAGGTAGAATTTTGAAACATTGAAGAGCGGGAGCGAAGGGGTTAATGTATACGATGTATCGGTGGGAGCCGCGCGGGTGGGCCAGACAATAGGGGGCCTGCCTCGTGTTTATGAATTCATTCACTCTTGACATGCCATTGTTTCAGTGCCAGTTGGCAGGGAGGTCTCGAGAGAGCTTGGGAATCCGCTCCATATAACCATCCTCGAGACATTGTTGCTCTGGGAACCGTCTACTTCTTTCTCAAAATAGAACTAATCGATGTCGCCCCGCTGGAAGGCGCACATTAGAAGCTAGAACAATGAAAGCGAGGGTAGGGGGATGATGAAGTGGATTTTTTTAAGGTCAATATATCATTTCAACGCTACTTAGCGCCTTAAAGTATCGCCATGAAAGATTGCCATAGAAATACTCCGACGCTATTTGTCTGAGTTCTGCGTCAATATCCAAAAGTTATGGGCGCTTAAATCGTGTACGATTCCAAGTTTTCCATTGTAATATGATTTTTTTGGACATCGAGCTAAAGAGCTTCAAATAGATGGAAAAAGTTTTTGTCAAGCGTTTCCATTCCGAGCGATAAAGTGTATTTTTTATTCGAGACCCATATATTTGGTGACAATAAAAAGACTAGTAAAAGGGGCTATTAACCCCTTCGCGTAAATCGAAAGCGTTGATAAATTCAAAAGTAGATTTAGAAATGTCTCTTTGCTTCCATGTTATTTTTTTTTTCGAAACTCTCATCCCAAAAGGAAACTCAATTATAATATAACTGTTCAGACATTGGATATAAATAAGCAATACTAAAACTGTGGTAGTCAAAGAATAATTTATTTTATTATTTAGCATCAATCTGACCCATCCATCATTTTGTTATTTCCGTGGGAACGTTTAAGAATATGGCATTGCATAAATGGAACTATTTTAATGTAGGTGTGTTTTAATTATTTGCATTTATTGTCAAATAACAATCTTTTTATATTTAATTACAAAATGTGTGTCTGCCTGTCCATTTTTGTATATCATAGATTCAAATAATTTTGTATTATTAGAATTTTGGATCTTGATGAATATGAAAACTCTCCATCATAAACAAAAAACTCTGCGAACACATCGCGTCTGAAGGAACGACACCGATGCGCGCAAGAGGCGGGAGTTGTGAAGAGTCGTTGGATAGCCTTGGCTGCGGAAGGACGTCCTTACCACGGCCAGATTTTTCTCTCATGAGCGAGACACTTCTGACACCATTGAAGTGTACATTGAGTACGTACGTTTTGCTTTCGGGCCATTGTGAAGCCGGGCAAATAGGTGGAGGTGGGTGGGCGTTCTCTAGTCTCTATTTTTAGATAAATTATTTATTAACCACGAGATATCGTGAATTAAGCGATTTACATTGAATAAAACTAATTTTAAAATGAAAAAATGTAGTCGTGCACTACTGGCGTCCGCGCCATCTTTCTTCTCCATATATTCAAAAGTACATTATTTGTATAATATTACTACAATGTTTATTCATACACATCTTAATTTAAGAGTTATAATACATGGGAGTGTGTTATAATGTACCATCATGAACAATAAGAGACAAATACCCATGATATTATTAAAGTTCGTCAGAGATGACTAATGATTTCCCATTTGTTGCCTCATCGTGAGCATCAGTGTGGTCTTTGCTAAACAGCCTAACCCAATTTGTGACATGTTGTCGACTCATCACATCACTGCTATAATCTTCCATGAAATTCCGATGGATATTCGCGCGGTATTGTTATACAAAGCCAAAAAACTGATGATAGCGTGGATCTCGCATTGGACGAGAGATGACAGGAGCGCGCGATGACCTCTCCATCGGAAGAATTTACTGTGACTGATCAAAATGGCCGACAAACACGCGACCTCACTTTAAGGTCTTGTTGTATTATTGATTGCCGAATTTGTAATCTATTAAGCGTATCAAATAATGGTTTGAAGCAATAGACAGATCGTTATTTTTAATTCCAGAGATTCGATCTCCTGCTGGGCGTCTGGTTTCGTTCTTGACCTATTTCCAATTGACATGCAAATCAGAGAGAGCGATTGCAAATTACTCCATTTAGTGAGGTCAATCGCTAAACTAGTTGAATTATGGTGTCGAAGAATAGTAAATTTGAATAAATTGATTATGTCTGCCAACTTCGAAGCAGAGATTGAAGTCGACCATAAACAAGTCGTTTAACAATATTTACGTGACTGTCGTAAGCTGATCGAGTCAGTGACATCTTCGACATTGTATATTAACGTGTTGGGTTAATTGACCCATCCTTATCTGTATGGGTCACATGAAAGCTGGCCTTAATTAAATACCCACATATTAATTATGTTAATTATATATAATTTACCGAGAATATTCAATAAAGAAGCTCGCTCGATTTAAAAAAAGGTTTGATGAACACGCTTGATCCTTTCAATGTCGAATCTATTAGATCCCCTGCTGGTAAACAAAGCATTTTCTATCGAGGAAATTTTCATATATATATATATATCAAGCTTCAAAGGATAATCTATCCTTTTAAGATAGACGGCAATGACGTCAATTCATCGTGATCCTTCACAAATAGAACCATTACAGATAATGGCGTTCGACAAAACTCCCACACAAAAATATTTTATGGCAAAATTTGTTCTATTAAAAATGGGCAGTTTTGCCAGTATTAATACTACAAGAACAAATTTTATGATTCATGACATTATAACGCGATTATGGCATAAGACAAATTGTCCCTTGTCTAAAGTGTGAAAAACGTTTTTAATGTTAACATTGTAAATTACTGGTTTTATGAATGAAATAACACCCTAGAAAATCCTTATTATTAATAACATGGTTATATTAAGACATTTTCTGGGTGATTATGAATTGCAGAAATATTGCAAAATGGTTATGACCCAAATATGTTCTCAAATTTTTCCATAAATTTCATCAATAGGATTATTAAGGAGACCCAAATGTATTCGCGTATTTATTAAAAAACGTCCAAATTCATTAAATAACAATCCTTAATTTTCCAGCAGTTTTGATTATAATATCATATTTACAATATAAAATTTTATTTCATAATTTCAATACTCATCGTTAATTAAGAAAAACGCTCATAGTTAAACTGTATGGTAGGATGATCGCGTATTTGCGATCGAATTCCAATGATTCAGAAAGAACACTTTTGTACTTTGGGCTCGAAGAGAGATAGAGATATTGTGGGCGACATGTTAGGGGACAATAATGTTAAACTGATTGTTCATAGGCCCTCCGTAACGCTTGTCTACCCGAATTAATTCTTTGAGTAGTAAGCTAATTTAAAATCTTCATAATCGTAGACACTGTATTTGCTTGTCCGCCACTTATCCTCCGTACAAATCCACTTATCTGTCAGAATCAAGCTAACCGAGTTAACCAGATAATCCGCATTCGGATAATCGAGAGTACATTGTAGAAAATGCTAATTTTTATCTACAAGTATTTTATGTTACTTATTGATAAATAAACGTCATCTATTTTCGATACAAGATGGCTAGGGCTTCGAAAGACTTTGCTTGGCATAATTGTGGCGCAGGTACTTGATTTAAGTATTGCAACTTTCAAAGCACTGTAAATAATATGTATACACTTAAACCTTTTTTGGGCGGTAGATAGGTTTTATAAAAAAAGAAATCGCACAAAAAAAGCTATCACTTATATAGAAAAAGTGAAGATGAGTTTCAGGGATTTTAAAAACCACATAACTTTGAAATAGTTACATAGAATATATCAAAAAATCGCATAAAAAAAGTTAATAAAAAAAAAACAATAAGGCAATTAAAAAATAACTTTTTGGTGACATTTAAAGAATGTCTTGCATCATTGATAAAATTTTAATAAAAACTAATTCTTTTAATTACAAACTATTATCACTGTATGATATTTTTTGTTGCGATTTTCGATATGACTCAAAATCGTTCTCTTCTTCGGAAGAGATAATTCATAATTAGTAAATATGTCACTATAGTCCCTAATTAAAAAAAAAAAATGGAGACTGTTTAAAAAAAATTCAGTCAAGTCATTTTTTGGCCTTATTTTGTCAGTTTTTATTAAATAGTTAAAAAATAAATTTTAACCTAAATCTGGTAGGAATAATAAAGGGTTATATAAAAAAGATTTGTACACAATTTGAAGTAAATTAATTAATTAAAACTTGAGACATCATGTTGAAAAAAGTAGTTTCGAAAAAAACGCGTTAAAAGATTTCATTATGGTAGGACCGGCTAAGTTACCGCGTCACTTAAATAGCTATAACTCCATAAGTAGTTGGAGTTTTAGAAATTCCATTGGAGAATGTATTTTTAAAATTCGAAAAATTGAAAAAATGCAAAAAAACGAAATCATTTTTTTCAAAAATCCAAAATTGAATAAAGGACGCTAAATTATTTTTTTCCAAATTTCGATTAGCGTTGATGATTTATTTACTATTTTATCCAAAATATCTCGATAAGTAGTCTTTATGAAATTAAAAAAATGCTTTTAAAAAAACCGCATAACTTCGAAATCGCACAAAAAAAATCTTCCCAGAACTTCTTCTGTCGCCCGCAACAACTATCATGTTTGCTGCATAAACCTTGAACATTACGCGCTGTATTTCAATTGTTTCAGTATCTAGAGCCAATACAAAACTTAAATTTAGCAATCAGATTATAAACATATTCGTTTTTATTCCAATTCACAGAATCAATTCAATACAGAGCTCTATAAAACTCAACCAAAACGTCTATAAATCGTATTTTTTGTATGTTGTTTGTTGAATAACAATAGATATACTTTTCCAAAATTACCCTTGAATGTACTACTTGAAATATCCATAATTTTTCACACACAAAGGATGAATTTTATTTTGCGTATTGTCTGAGAAAAATGTTAATGTCCGAGTCTTAAATTTACCCATTCACACAAAATGATAAGTCGTTGTTGTAGAAGACAAGTTAATCACTTTTATGCGCTGTTAATGTCCGCACATAATGAATGTGCTATAAGGCACATTATTCACCCCCGGGGAAAAGCAGATTTTCCACAACGCCCTATGTGTTTATTCGTCATCAAACAATAATTTTCCGCGTCCTTTATTGCACCGAACGGACATAAAATATTTATTTATATTATTTTTCTTTCACTCGTAGGCTTTCATTATGTGTCATAAAAGACTATTGTCGGGTCGTTACGTTTTTAGGGGATGCTCTGAAAGGCTTCGCCGAAACTATCCCCCGTCGTAAAACTCTTCCCTGACTGGAATACGTCGGCCTTAATGGCGCGGCCGGAGGAAACAATAACTCGGTATACAATAAAAAGATACATTTAAAAAAGACTTCGCATACCTGCGCAGTATTTATGTTCAATTTAATGGCCATGTTTGCTCAGTGTTTTCATAAATTATGTTAATAATCTTTCAGTTTTATGTGTTAAAATTCACGACTGACGTCATCGACGGAGCAGTTAATATAAACTGTGATATAGGAAAATAGAAATAAAATTCAACCCCCGTAATAGCTTTTCAGAATGTGTGTTTACGTGTAAATATTGCAGCGCGGCACGTACAAGTATTAAAAGGTTTCAATTACATAACGTCAAAGAGAGATTTATATTAAATTCGGGATTTAATATGGAAGCAAATAAGGATGAATTTAAGAAAAAAATATCTGCCTTTAATATAATATATTGCCTTTTAGACGATTCAAAATATTTTGAAAACAGACTTTTTGATTAATGTTTCAAACAAGACCAATCAATATTAGAGGCACCTGAAAGTATTCGAAATTTTGATTAAAAATACATTAAAACTGCTTTTTTGAATTGTTTTTCTCTTGGGCTGTTCCCCAAGAAGGATGTGGTAGCAATTCCCAATTTTATTCCCGCATTTTATCCACAACGGAACCTTTTTCACAAAACGAGACTTGATTTTCACTAGGGTTGCCACATAAATATTAAAGATAATTAAAAAGTTATATCCACGTTTGTTAAATTTGAAATGTTATAATTATATAGTCTCAAAAATACATATATGTATACATATTAGGGTGTCCCATAAGTTTCTTTCGTTTTCATATTAAGAAAAAAATAAACAATAATTTGTATTACATCAAAATTTATTGACTAATATATGATCCATTTTGTTCTATTACATTTCTCCATCTCTCCGGAAGCCACATAATGCCTTCTTGCTAAAATTTCCCAGGTTTGTTGGAAAAATATTGATCAAGGTACATTTTTATATCATTTTTTGAATTAAAATTTTTACCATGTAAAGAATTTTTCAATGAAAGAAATAAATAATAATCTGAAAGGGCAATGTTCGGAGAGTATGGAGGATGAGGTAAAACATCCCAGTCAAATGATAATAATTGATTTCTGAAAAATAACGCATCCTCTGTTCGCTAATTCTGGCCGTTTTCTGGCAATTACATCCTTTAGATTGTTTAGTTGGAAAGTACCTTGCTGAAGTAGCTCATAATAAACTACCACCTTCCAGTCCCACCAAATGCATAGCAAAACTTTTTTTGGATGTAGGCCAGGTTTAGCTACAGTTAAAGCTTCTGTACCCTTGTTTCAAGACCGTTTTAAGTTGGATATTCTCATAGAGTATCCAACTTTCATCTCCAGTGACAAGTCTCTTCAAAAAAGGTTGGCTATTATGTCGTCGGAGAAGAAGATCGCATGTTGAAATACGCTGAAGTTTTTTTGAGTCAGTCAGTTCATGAGGAAGCCACACATCTGAACGATTGATGTAGCCCAATTTTGTCAGATGATTATGGACGGATGTTCGTGGAATTTCTAACTTGTTAGCAATTTCGCGAACAGGATATCGCGGGTTTTCTTCAACCATGGCTATGATTAGATCTGTGTTCATTTGCGAAAGAAACTTATGGGACAGCTTAATATCAGTGGATCAAAATTATTTTTTTTGCGATTTCTCGAATTTCTTGATATCAGCAAACAAACGGCTAAAAATCGGAATCAAATTCTTATAAAATTGTCCATTTTATAAGAATTTGATTCCGCTGGCAATTTGATTTTTGTATATCGGTATTGCTTATAAGTTTCTTCAATGTTGAACTTCATAATACCTTCTGACATATATTTTTTGAAAAAAAATATTTCGGAATTTTCCCAACCAGTTATGATAATTCACGCTATAAATATTTTGAACGATTGCTTACTTTGTATCTATTAAAAATTAATAATTTATATTTTTGAATAAGTTTGATATTTTTGACAAATTCTGTTTGTGCCAACCCTAATGAAATATTTCGAATATAGCTTAAAACAAGGAAAAATATTTACAGTTTTTGATTTTAACCCCTTAAGTGGATATGACGTATATATCCGTCAAGACCAAAGTCCATGCAAAGTGGGTATGACGGATATATCCGCATTGTGAAAACTAAGCAAACCTTAATAGAAAATGACGGATGTCCGATTGCAGTGTTGTGTACGTTAAATGTAAGAATGATTCATCTCGGGAACTGACTTGTTCTAGCTTGATGATATACTGGATATGACGTACGTATCTGCTAGCGGCGAAAAGATCGTGTCACTACGGATAACACTTTTAACAGTGAAACAAAACGTTAAAGGAATTAAAAATGATTCTTAACGTCACTGTCAAAAAATCTAAATGAATTTCCCTTTTATTTAGAGAATAGGGATCTATTTTGTTGTATTTAGTCAAGGCGTGTGATACCCATCCTATTCCATAACATCCATCCTATTTGTTTTGCCGATGAGTTTTAAATATGTTTGCACAGTGGTCCACGGGAATCCTGTTCTTTGCAATAACTCTTCAATTGTCTGCCGTGGATATAACTCGATTGGAGATATTAATGCATCGTTGTTAAAATTCGAAGATCCTCCCGTTTTCCGAGAGTCGCCTAGGAAGGTTGGATAGCCTTGGCGGGAAGACGTTCTTCTCGCGACCAGATCTCTTTCCCTCATCATCAATAAAGAAATTGGCTAAAATGAGAGTATTTATATTCGGTACTCGACGAAGACATGGGAATTCTGATCTGCGAGCGCCACCATAGTTCTCAGCTTACATGCCGCGTAATAGTAAAACCGTAATAGGAAATCGTGCATATCGAGAGTTGAAAAGCTAGAATTTAAAGACGTAAAATACCTAAGCTTAGGATGGGATCCGCAAAAAAATGTTGTTCCAGAGGAATCACTGATCTAATTTAACGCGAGCTTGATAGATGATTGTTTTCATCGTAGTGGACGTTCCCACAGATATACAAGCGATAAACGATCACAGGCGACATTTAATATTACATACGGATTGTTATTCATAAAACTGATTATGTATTTATACAATATATAAACATCAGATTGTTCAATATAATTTTTAATTATGAAGTATCGTGGAGGATTTGTAAAGTACGTTTTGCGGGCCGTCATTGAGGGTCTCGTGTATCGATCGTTCGATACACCCGTTGATGATCACATTAAAATCCTTCAATCACATTCAAATCCTCCGATCTCTTACTTTTTCATGCAAAATGGCATATCCTCGAATTACAAACGTATTACTATTACAAAACATCAATTATGCCATTTTATTTGAAATATGTATATAATGTGCTGACAAAAATAATAAAAACGATGGAAGTTTGCATCTAATTCAAACTAGCAAGCGTTGCATGTCTGCGGATAAAGCTGTGTTTTTAGTTTGATAATCAAAATTTTATCATGAAAAATTATAGCGCATTCTGCCAACATTTTTTGCCATAGTTTAAATAAGAATTGGATTTATGTATCTTGAGAAATCTGAGAAGAGACCACAGGGAAGGTGCGTATTCTCATGTTCCAAAAAGGGAGTGTTTGACATTAGACGCATTTTGCATTCCTTAGATAAGCAGGAGCAAACTTGTGTACCTGAGTGATGTGTACGTAGCTTCAAGAAGGATAAAAAATCTGAAGATAGTCCTACAGAAGGATCCATTGTTCCTTATCGCATCGTATTTTAATTCCTTAAAAGGTTAGCGCCGGCTATATATCACAGCCATGATGAGGAGAATGTAGATAATTCTCCAAGGTGGGTCCTATAATTTAATTGTGCTGTGTTTGGAAGCACCACGACTATTATGGGATGTCATACAAAATTATACTTATAAATGGAATATTTTTTGCTCAAGAAGGAATGCTAAATTTGTCCTCCGTTCAATAAATCAATCATAGAGCTATTTTCCTTTACATTCTTCCGACTCCTACGTCTATTGAAATACTATTTCTGTAAGAATGCGACAAACTCCGGCTACCATAAAAAAAGCAAAAAATCCTAGGAATTCGAAATAAATTCTATACAGATCGTTCGAGTTTATATCGGCGAAGAATAGAGATGTAATGAAAGCATATCGAAAGACGTTAACGTCTTATTTTAGCTCTTTATTTCGGTTTTTATTAGGACTCGAGCTTAATTCGCAATTATTGCAAGCCCACGTCGCTGTATAGAGGTTTTATATATACGACTTCATCATACATATTAAATCTATTGTGTTCGCGAGAAAGCAAAGAGGAGTTGTTTGTAATAAAAAGAAATATATCGAGGGTGAGTGGGCGGATCAAATGGGTGGAGGTCTTCCTATGAGATGTTTGGTTTCTTGAATACATCCAGCGCGTTCAATATTTATTCAGATCGACTGAATAATGGTGTATTTGCATTGAGAGCAAGAGAAGCTGTTTGATCAGTGTTCATCAAAACATCACTTGTTGTGGTCGTTAAAAAATAATAACAGTTAGTTGAATCCTATGGTCACATTCCAGCCATATAAAAATTGTGTAATACCGGCTTTGGAAAATATACATGTGACAGTCTGTCGATTGGCCGTGATAATGGAAACGTCTTAATAAAATACATACAATAAAACCCTAGACAATCTTTAATATAATAAGCAATATGAAATCATTTCAATAAGACGCTCGACTTTTAAATGTAAATTAAACAACTTGTGTATAAAATATCTATTTATTTTATTTTTATTTAATAGAATATTTTATGGCATTTATTATAAAATTAAAAATCGTTCAATTGTCCGCCGCAACTTGGCTTGGTGATGCGTATTCCGGAGGTCCGGAATTTTCAATGACTGTCACTTTGTGTATGTGTTGCAATGTAGCACCAAATGCATCTTGGGATGCATTTGGGATGCATTTGTTGCTAATGTGTTTTAGGTGGATTGGTATCAAATTTGACAATTTTCGACGATATCCATTCATCCAAAAATAGGCCTCGTCGCTAAAGTTAATTTTTTTTTGGGCGAAATTTGGGTCAAATTCCAACTGCTCCAGAGCCCTATCAGCGAACATACGCCATTATCTATAGTCATTTATCTTAAGTTCCTGGATCGGTTGGATTTTATACAGGTGGAAACTCGAATTTCGATGCAAAAATCGTCAAGTTGAAATCGCAAAAAAGCCAAGTTCTTATGAACGATGAGAAATTTAATGCTTCAGGGTTTTCCGTACTCTCTCACGCACAACAGCGATGTTTTCAGCAGACCTTGCATTTCGGTGACGTACGTATATTGATTTATTATTTATCGAACCTGGTTGACTCAAATTTGGCCACCCTTCGAATGTTGTGAAAATTAAAATAATTCATAAGGCATATAACAGCTGTTGCTTTAATAACATGGCTGCTATAATCTAACACGTTTTGCATTGATTTTTTTAAATATTTTTTAACGGAAATCGTTAGCTAAAAGGTGAAACTGTGTTTGTGTAATATATAATAAAATAGGCACGCACGCACAGTAGAGGCGACGCGCCTCTTGCCGCTTGCCGTTTCATTTTTCGTGATGTTCAAGAAATGGCAAAAATTGAGCTCACACGGATTTTCAGTGCCATCAGCAATGATTAGGGAATCCAATCCTGGATCCCAGGATCCCGTACAGTTTTAGGTGCTCATGAATCCCGGGATTAGTAAACGTATTCCCGAAAAATTCAGGATTGAAATTTTTACCTAATAGAAATCGTACACCTCAACAACAAGATGAAGGCTACTAAATCGAGACATTCCCGCCGAAATCTGGACGCTTGGAAACAGTGGCGTAACTACTAATTGAGGAGCTTAGGCAAGGCCTAGGGGCAGTAACTATCTAATCTTTGTATACATATATACAGTACATATATGTTTTTCAAATTGTTATATTAACCTTTCTCTACCGGTGATGTATTTACTACACCTCGACTCTAATAATGGGAATATCGATATGAAATATGATAGATACGAGGTTCAGAATTTTTGTGTTCTTCCGTAATATAATTACGAATCACATCAAAGTAACACAGTATATAAGTATTCATCTGCAGCGGCGGAAATAAATAATTTGTCGGGAAATCGGGAATTTTGCGAGTTTTATTTCGTATCTCAGCAGAAAGAAATTTTATCATTCACGTTGATGTTGTTGATCCCGGGATGGTCTAATGCAATCCCGAAATCCCGGGATCGAAATTTTGGCTCGGGATTGGATTCCCTAACAGTGACTGATATTTCATGTTTTCAAATATCTTTGAAGAAGGTCTAAGAATAAATCAAAGCCTTCTGATGACCATATCATTGTCTTTCACCTAACGCGGAGGGTTTGAATAATTAAGAAGTCGTACAATAATTTGGACCAGCGAATAAAAATGCGAAAAATCTGCTCGGGTCTTGATTTGAGATGTAATGAACGTCGATGGTTAAAATTGCATGTTTTTGAATGCATTTTGATGCAGGTTCATTAGCAAGCTCATCATCCAATTAAAAAACAATTTTAAATTAAAACATTTGGCAATAATATAAAAAAAACTTATATTAGAATTTTGATAAATCGGTAACACTTGATCTGATTATGACGTATAAGTTATTATTGGTCTGTTCATTGATGATAACATAAGACATTTTGAGGGTTTTTCATAGATAATATAGGATCAGATTTTCATTTCCATCTCATCGATTCCAATCATTTCGGTCAAAGAATAGAGTTGGTCCATTGGACACGTTTTTAGAGCTTTCTTTCGAATCTAAATTGGAACCGACATTTCGGTGCAAATATTTAAAATATTCCAACAATACCACATTGAGCGAGCACTAAAAACCTCCCACATTCTGCACGTGTATGACAAAATTTCTGGAACAACCGCGCATTTCTCAAAGCAAATCTCCTCTGGAATGTGTGCTGCCTACATTACGTCATTTCTGTACTTATTCCGATTCGATGTGCGTAGAAACATTAAAATCTTTATTATGTACGACAGAACTTGTCAATCAACTCGTACGAGCGTTCGATCGCCGCCTGGCGGAGAGGGGCGAGATCAAAGATTGGCAACCACTGGATTATAATCTTCGATGATCTCACAGTCCTATAAGGCGTCATGGATTTTTACGACGATTTCATGAGCAAATATTATGCGGCGATAAGTTTTTTTTGTCTTAACAGCAATCGCATGTTCCGTGTAGAGGAAGGATGCTATGAATAAAAGAAAGGATGTGTCGAGCCGGAAATAAATTACATGTTATTACAAGCAGGAGATAAGGATCAAAGAGAATGATATCAAGACCGTATCTTTTTAATTCGATCGTGTAATTCTCGACGTGGCATCTGTCTAAATATCGGGTTTTAACATATGAAATTGCCGAATCTATAGGTATAAAGCGTGTAATATAACACATAATTCAACAAGTTCGTAAGATAGAAGAAATCGCGAAAAACGACCCTAAATGTAGAAAAAAAAGGGCTTAAAGTAAAAAAATCATATGAAGTTATTGAGTGATGTGTTATACAAGAATGATTTCTAGTTTAGTTTCGAATTTTCATATTTTTTAAATAATATTCTAGATGAAAAAAATGCGCATTGATGAATCTGGCAAATGATGTGGATTTGGTAGAAAATCATAATTTGGAAATTATGATATTGGCTAAAACTTTGTCAAATATGTAACAATATAAATTATTCGAGATTGCGTTGCTTGATTTTAGGAAAGAAAAATCATATCATTCCTTTATTTGCCTAGCACACGCTAACCATCCTGGAGGTTAATTTCAATTTAACTTCTTTTCAAGTTTAGATTGGCTGCGGTTACGAGGCGTAGAGGGATCTTCTGAGGGACTCCAGATCGAATCCTTTGAGAAATGTTCCATTAACGTTTCTGCGATTGCATCTATTACAAGGTGTTTCTATTCTTCAAGAATTATCATCAGCTCGGTGGCACATGTAAGATTTCCAGGGGCAATGATAGTAGTAGTGATCTACGTCTCATCCTTCGCCTCGATAGAGTCTAGAAAAGCTTTTACTTTCAGTGCAAAAAGATCCAAAAAACCACCCCCGGTGGTATTTTTCGGCAAAGTTTAAAAATGGATAACCGCGCGAATAACGCCCGGACGGGAGGTAGCGGAAGCGCGCGACGACCTCTCCATTGGAAGAATTTACTATGACTGAACAAAATGGCCGACAAACGCGGGGGACTAAAAAAACTGGCCGGACAAACTGTTCGAATCCCCATTATATGCCAGGTGCACAAACTTTGAAATAAAAATAGCTCCCCGGGCCTCGGAGTCCTATGAGGCCTGGAGGCTCTTGAGTCCTTATATCCTCACATTTTGTAGATCAGAGGGGTCAAGCTCAAAAGCTAACACGGGCCAAAATAAATATGTTTAAGTTTAGGTAGGTCACAAAAAGCTCTAAATTCTTCAATTTCTATACGACGATAAAAACGAAATCATGTATTTCAAAGGATAAACTTTTTTTAAAAAACTATTTCATATACCCTTTGTATTACCCGATAAATCCCCTTGTATTACGCGCCTTTTGAAATAAACAAGTAGCTGAAACATAGGAGCAGGGGCGCTCTCAGGGTAGAGTTACCAAGCGGCTCCCCATTCCCACACGCTCGTCGGGATGGCCGCGCTAACGCACGGGTCCGTTCTTCTTTCAGATCATATGTAGCCGGACGGATGGATGAGGATAGAAGGGCGTGGAACAAAAATATTCTCTTCTCTAGATGACTCTTTATTCACACGAAAGAGAGAAATCTGGCTGTGGGAAGGACATCTTCCCGCACCCAAGGCCAATCGACCACTCCCACCTCTTGCGCGTCGCCACCCAATCGTCAGGTGTAATTATCCCCGCAGACACAGAATAAGGCACTGTTAAAATAGCACATTGCACCTAAAGAGAGACGGGAGATGTCGCTTTTAATATGGCGAATTAAATCTGCTCAGACTAACAGCGCTAAAAATAGCTCTCAAATGACTCGGTGAATTTCTAACTCAAACCTTAAACTAACTGTCCATAGACTTATTGGCTGGGCTGCAAAAATATCCGTTGTGGGCTGCGATTTTGATACATTTGTTTTAGATGACACTCGTACAATAGGCATATTAATTAAATCAATGTCTAATAGCTGAAATTATAAAATATTGCATAGAACCATCTTCAATCGCTTTCGTCTTATGTCAGATTGAAATTCGGCAAATTGATATGTTACAGCCTAATATTAATATTAGAGGGATCCGGAGTTGAAAACAATGAACACTTTACCTTTGAAAATCTGATTGTCTATGTCTAATTTCTAAGCTAAGCTCTATTATAATATATTATTTTGTAGAATAAGGCCAAGGGTTGTTTTATTGAAGCATTCCATCATTGATTA
The DNA here is from genome assembly GCA_008973525.1 of Stenopsyche tienmushanensis. Lineage (NCBI taxonomy): Eukaryota > Metazoa > Arthropoda > Insecta > Trichoptera > Stenopsychidae > Stenopsyche > Stenopsyche tienmushanensis. The sequence goes on from WACJ01000042.1 coordinate 1,347,261, forward strand.
AAACTGATCATTTTTTGTGAGAACTTATTTGATTTGCTCTAATTGTTGACAATATACTTTTGCTAGTGATATCTTAATATACTTCTACCGTGCTTCTATTGTATATGTATCGATCTCTCTAATGATAATTATCAATTTCGTGCAGATCCACGCTGACTGATTTTTCATATATGCACAACTGCGCGCGCAGCCAATTAATGCAAGATGTATATTGTATAAATGATTCGATTTAAGGTCTTATCAAGAAAATCGGTCTAATATCGTATAAGTTCGCTATAAAGTAATATAAATTTGAATGGATTAAGGATCAAAAGCATAGAGCACGCGCCGTCTCGTATAAAAATAGATCCATTCACTCCAATTAATTAGAATTTGCCGCTATCTGTAAACCTTTTATTGCCTGGCTTTCAAAGTGTATTTAAAGCTATTATCACAAAATTATAGCGTCGAGCATCGGTTTAATCCAGAATCTGCCTGGATGTTTGCTGCCCAAACACAGACAGAGATAACCCGAATCAGACAATCGCACGGGACGAAATTTCATTCATGATTCCAGCGAAGATCGAAGGGTTATGCGGAAGCGCGGCCAGCTGTGTTTGTGTCAAATTTGTGTTTTCTTACGTCAGTTTTTGGAGTGTTTATGGTTGCGCAAAGTAAAATATAAGTCTTGAAATATCAAAGATTAATTCCGACTGTCGGAGCGAATTGTAATCATCTTCGTACGCAGCTCTCGCCGAGAAACAAACAATTTCCGCACGTCACTTTCGCCGAATGTGCGAATTTGATCTTGGACCATAGGTTTTGGTGTAATCTTCAATAAACAATTATCGGAATAGCTGTGGATTTCTCATTTGAGAAAATAATCAATTTGGAAACTTCTCGGAAAATAGAATAGATTGTAATGGGCGCAACAGTTTGATCTGTGGCCGGCTCTCTGATATGGCAGTTAAATCTGAAGAAAATTCGGATCACACTGTAAATAAAGCGTGTTTGAATATCAGCTGCTGTTAAAAATAATACAAATTTAAATCGAGGAACACGTTCGATAAATATACCAGATGCTCGATTTGCGCGGTTTTGTAAAACACATTTCCCTTTTTTTAAATTATATTTACACATTCAATTTTCATGGTATTAAATTTCAAAGTTTGAAGCGAATCTATCAATTCGTCGCTGCGACTTGAAGGTTGCGTAGTTCGCAAGCGAATCCGTGATTGAGAGCATCCCGACGTAATGTGTGATCGACGGAGACCGATCGCGGTGCAATACGCAATAATGGTTCCGACCCACGAGTCGGCTGCGATGAATGACGGAACACGTTTGTGATTTCATTCGCTCGGTGATAGAGATCGAAATGAGGCACGTGATCAATAAAATGTCGAACAATCGGCACAACATATAAAACGTTCATGATACGGAGCAAGTGGGTAATGGTTTACCCGGTCAAGAGATGCTCATGGCCTTTATTTTACTCGACCATTCTACTTTACATGAACTGATTGACTCTGTGCGTTTTTATAATATATACTAAGTTTTCTAAACCCTCTTTTCTTCGTTATCACTTAAACATTAGGCCGACCCAGCCGGCATAAGCCCGCATATTTCGACAATTAACAACCCACCCGATCAGTCTTCTTCAGGCAATTTCGTTTCATAACGAGAGTTTTTAATCGTTTTGTAGATATGTTCAGGTATGGTATCCGATCGTGAGACACTCATTCGTCATAACAGCGGTCTGAAAAGCGGACCGATTGAACATACATACCTTATGACCACTCCGTCATCTTTTAGGGCTTTTTGCGGAATTTTCTATTGATCTGTTCGATCATGGAAGCAAAGTAGAGTCTAGAGTCTAGACTTTAGACACTATCATAGTATTTTTTTACAACAGTAACCGCCATCTGAACACAGAAAGATTAGGTATTCATATTTTAAAGTTAACTATGAAATATATAATAATTTATACTTTTTCATACAATATTAGCTTGAGACAACAAGTTGCCCAGTTTACTGAGAAACGCCCATACCTTAAATATAATGATGGTCATTGTGATCGAAAATTTATTGGATAATCATCAAATCAAGGATGATACTTACCTCAGGTAGATTTGAATGGCATTCTGTCAAATATCTTGCACGTTTCGGAGATTTTTTTTGAACCATCATCATCAAGTCCTAATTATACCAAACGGACAAAGCACCATATGCGTTTTATCCGTCTACACCATTTTCCTTTCATCTTCGCTGTCCGATCCGCCCATCGTCACGTCAAGTCCTCCACCAGAAAATGACGTCATACACCCTCGTCTCTCGGAGCCACTCCTGCATCTCCGCAAGCCAAGGCCTAATGTGTATGTTTATTCCCGGCGATAATCATAAAGCAGTGCAGTGATGTCGTCAGGGAGTGCTAAAAATTGAGGTTGCCACGGTGCACGTCCGCGCACGTGGGTAAACATCCTTTTTCGGCTGTTATTTGTGTTTACAATCTATGCGGGGCCTATTTCGGGGCCACCTATTCAATGGGGATGAATGAAACCTTCACTTCTTAAGTATAAATAGACTTTGATTATACTTGAAAAGCAATCTAGTTCAAACAGCCGGAGAGCCCGATACGGCGTCGGACTTCTGTTTGAACAGGCCCATTCAGGATTTCGGCCATTGAGCTGAACACGACATGGGGAGGAGAACATACATCATAAATGTGTATCGTGGGTGGAAGCATATCTATTTATATTCAATTTTAATGCCATGACATCGTCGGGAGAAGCAAGTGGGCAGCGTATTAAAAATACCCTCCACAAGAAAGTCAATACGACCAAAATGCGTCAATAAAATAGTGATACGACATGGACGAAAGACAAACTACCCCCAGATTTGTTTAGAAAAAATTATGATCTATGATACGAAACAGTAATCATTGAATGTATTTAGGGTCTTTCAATAAGAACGCTCAATTTTAAAATATAAATAAAACTAATTGTATGTAAGATATCTACTTAATTTATTTTTTATTTGAAAGAATATTTTATGGCATTAAATTAAATTAAATTATCCACAAGCGTTACTATTGAAATGCCTGTGGATATATTTTTTTTGTTTTCCACCATTAGAAGTTGAATTGATTTATGGAAATTCGATTTACTGGCAATTTTTATGGAACGTATATTATCCGTAAAGTGAGATATTAGTGCAAGAAAACTATAACTATAATATTAGCGATTATACAAAAAGCTCTACTAAGTAAAAAATATTCCACAAAGTCTACTAAATTTCATATAAATCAATCCCAAATGCAATTAATACCTAAATAATTTCTTTCATTCGATCTACGAAACAAATCAATCATGTCACCATGTCGTGGTAATCGGATTCTGATAGATACAAGTTAATCAACCTTCCATATAAGAAAAAGTCCAGTGCTTACTCAAATGACAGTAGATAATTACGCTTGAAGATTTATTAATCTATCATTTTTCAAAGATTAATAAATCTTTGCACTATTAGTATACACACCCGTCCGAGTTTCATTTTGACATCATTGCTTATAATTTTGTCTCTATGAATTTTTTTGGAAATCGCAAAACTGTGCGCTAAAAAGTTGCTTATCCTATACTGGGCTTATTATTGGTTAATTGTGGAGATGTATTGGTCGAAAATCTGATACATTGCTACTGCTGTAAGCCCTGAAGGATAGTGTTGGATTTACAGGAACCCAAATATTGTTTGTAATAGTTTTATGATTTCAAAAAAATCGGTTAAAGAACTGTATTCCGATTCAAACAATGGCTTTATATAGTCAATTATTAATTATGTTAATAACAAAATTAGTTTTGGGTAAATCTAAAATAGTTTTCCACAAGACAAGATTTAAACTGTGAATCCTTATAAAACGTAAGCATTTTTTTTAATTTCATTAATCTTGATAGTCGAGGTGATGTTATCATCCTAAATAGATTTGTGAATTCGCAAGAAGATTCTTATATAAAATTTAAAATATTATTGATATCTGTCTAAAAACATACATTTTATATTCATGAACATAAAGTCAGTCATTTATTGATATTTTCTGAATAAAGACATAGAAATAAAAATATTAAAATCGAAAAAGTTAGAGGCCGGTAAAATGTAAGGAGTACAAAAAAAAGCTAAGTTCTGGTTAACACGATTTTAACCCTTTTAGTCATTAAAAATAAGATTTTAAAAAATATTCTTAATTAGTAAATATGTTGCTATAGTCCCTATCTCAGAAGAAAAAAATATAATACATTTTAGCAAAATGGCGATTGTTTAAAAAAAATCGTTTTTGGCCTTATTTTTTCAGTTTGAATTTATTTTTAAAGTAGGTAAAAAATTAAGTTTTAAAATAAATCTGGTAGGAACGATGGAAAATTAGATAGAAAAGGTTTATGTTAAAATGTAAACTAAATTATTTAATTAAAACTTGAGATATAATGTCAACCGTGTTGAAAAAAGTAGTTTCGAGAAAAACGCGTTGTAAGATTTCATTCTGGTAGGACTGGATTAGTTCCGGCGTCGCAAAAATATTTATAACTCCGTCAATAATCAAAATTATGGAAATTTTCTTATTGAATATATTTTCAAACGTCTAAACTTTAGAAATATGTAAAAAAAACCAAAATCATTTTTTTCAAAATTCAAAATTTTTTCTAGTAAAAATATAAATTTAGATTCCCCTTTTTTATGTAAATATTCTAGTTTTGAATTAAAATGTAGAAGATTATGGATATAGTTTCATCTTCAATTCGTAATAATTTTACTGGGATAAAAATTTTTAATAACCTAAATAATTTAGCGCCATTTTAGGTTTACATATATGGAGAATATGACAAAACCTTCCTATTTAATTCCCGAAGTATAATCGTAGAATCCCTATCTAACGGAACGAGTAAAAAATAACAGATTTAAGTTTTTGAATGCAAAGCAACGAGAATTTTCCGCCAAAAGTGAGGCTTTTAACGGAGCAGTTTTTATTATATTTTCGTCTTAAAAAGGAATTAAATCTTAAAACGTAACACATTAGTATGGATATAAGATTTTGATTCAAACAAGTATCATTCTGGTCACAGACCTACTCTTTTTTCTTATTTCTAGAATACAAAATTAATGTTGTGGAGAAAATATGTGCCGAAAATGCGGCGTGGCGATATATAGACGTCAAACTATAATATAATCATGAATTACGTATTTGACGAATCTATGAGCAATTATGCATAGCTTAGACTATGAATTTGAGTATTTTTTTTTATTGCTGGTTTTAATGCAATGGCATATAATCTCAAGGGGATACAAACATAACCCGGAATTTTTCTGTAGAAATTTATTAGTGATATATAAAAATACAAATGGATTATCTTATTTTTCTACATAGTTCCTTTTATTAGAAATACAGTTATTCTATCGGATAGGAAGCTTCTTGAACCTGCCACTGAAGAAAGTAGGCAAAAAGCATAATCTTCTGTTGCGCAACGCGTAATTATTCGTTTTCATTTAAACAGCCTTAGAACCATCTAGCAGCTGGCAATTGTAGGCCGCATTCAACTCTGTCTATCAGGTAGAAAATTAATCAATAAAATGCCTTTCGAGTCCCAAAATACCATCCTTGTAGCCATTACTTTTCCAGCAGACTGTTTCTCGACTTTCAGACCTTAACACTTGGAAAAAAATATCTTCGTTTTTGGGTCTTACTTAGAGTAGTAATACCGAACTATGCTTCAAGCTTCCTCAAAATTCTACTTGTTTGAAAAAACGAATAATTACGCGTTGCGCAACAGTGGATGCTACTTCTCGCATTATTTCCTCAGTGGCGGAATCGAAAAGCTTCTTATCCGATGGATTTTTTTTATAATGAAGGGAACTTTTTCTAAAGACACGATATTGCTTGTAAATGGAATTCATGAATAAAAACTTGTATCGATAAAATTAATATCATGCCATTTGTGACCAGATCCTTGCGTGTCGCGATATGTCGAGAGATCCAAGAATGATAATAACTACATGGTTATTTTTGCCATAATTAGTCCCAATAGTCATGTTATGTTATGTTTGTAATATTGCCTTATTTTATTGACAGTTATCGCAATCAGTTCGCAATAAGCCCTCGGTTCATGATCGCACCTCAACTATTCCATTTACAGTTTTATAAAAAAATAAGGATCATTGGCCATGAATCCTATGACGTAATCCATATCAATAACCTTATTATAAGGATCTACGCTTAAATATTGATTTTGGGCGTTATCAGATGATATTTTTAGTCACGTACATATGTCATTGCTGAAATAGAAGGACGCACGTACGATAGACGTCGCAGACGATTGACTATGACATACCTGCAAGGCACGTTCTCAGATAAGGATGTTTGATCCTCTATTGACGTAGGTAGCTACGATTGTAGATACTACAATCGTGTCCTACGACCTACGCTAATGCCGACAATCATTATTTGGTTCAGGGACCATAATGGAAGTGTCTTTCATCAAGTGCTATACTTCCGCCCACGTCCTCGTGGCTTAATGGACTTGACTTTTTTTTAACGTGGAAATCGTTCTAGAGCTTTAATCACGTTTGTCTAATCGAGGACGTTATCGCGAAAAACGTCAGCGCTATACGACGTCAATTAATGCAATCCGGACTGATTCGATCAACAGCGTAATTGCTCGCATTAATTTCCATTGTTCGATGGTGGAAATATTGCATTCGAAATGCACACGATGTAAATAACACCTTGCTGAAATTCACCCTTTAATTGCGCGGTTCTCCCACGCGAGATCTAATCGACCTTTACTACATTTTCTACATTTCAGGCAGAGTGGTGAGACCACATTTAAATTTACAAAAATTATATTGCATTGCGGTGTTGAAACACCCACGACGAAACATGAAAAGATTCACATATAAATGAAAATTAAAATTTTCTCCATATAATTTCATCCCACTCGTTTCATTTTGTGTGGAAGTCAAAAGCTGCTTCGTAAACTTTCAGCACCCACCGAAAGCTTCAGATGAGTCTCGAATGACTTCACATTCTAAATTTGATCTTTTCTAGTTAATTCTGTAGCAAATTGATCCATTAATATTACTTGGAACATAATGAAAATGGATGATCTCATTCAGCAGAAGCTTGAAAATATTAGGGTGTCCTATAAGTTTCTTTCGTTTTCATATTAAGAAATAAATAAACAATAATTTGCATTACATCAAAACTTATTAAATAATATATGATCCATTCTATTCTATTAACTTTCTCCATTCCTCCGGAAGCCTCATAATACCTTCTCGCCAAAATTTCCCAGGTTTGTTGGCAAAATATTGATCAAGGTACATTTTTATATCATTTTTTTAATCAAAATTTTTACCACGTAAAGAATTTTTCAATGAAAGAAATAAATAATAATCTGAAGGGGCAATGTCTGTAAAGTATGGAAGATGAGGTAAAACATCCCAGTCAAATGATAATAATTTATTTCTGACGAGCAAAGACACATGAGGGCTGGCGTTATCTGACAATTGCGTCCTTTAGATTGTCTAGTTGGAAACAATATTTTGTTGAATTGATCGTTTCACTTTGCTGAAGTAGCTCATAATAAACTACCCCCTTCCAGTCCCACCAAATGCATAGCAAAACTATTTTTGGATGTAGGCCAGGTTTAGCTACAGTTAAAGCTTGTGTACCCTTGGTCCAAGACCGTTTACGTTGGATATTCTCATAGAGTATCCAACTTTCATCTCCAGTGACAAGTCTCTTCAAAAAATGTTGGCTATTATGTCGTCGCAGAAGAAGATCGCATGTTTAAATACGCTAAAGTTTATTTGAGTCAGTCAGTTCATGAGGAAGCCACACATCTGAACGATTGATGTAGCCCAATTTTGTCAGATGATTATGGACGGATATTTGTGGAATTTCTAATTTGTTAGCCATTTCGCGAACAGAATACCGCGGGTTTTATTTGACCATGGCTATGATTAGATCTGTGTTCATTTGCGAAAGAAACTTATGGGACAACTTAATAGGAAATAATTTCTGTGGAAATTTTCGGTCAGCAGTATCAGCAGTCCGAAAAACAGACCGTTTGGACACACAAACGGACGGCTTTTTGCGTATGTTATGGGGAGAAATGCATCTCCGGGACTTTCTACGTTCTCAATGATCCTGGAAGCCTCCCCAGAAACTAATTTACATAGGTGACTTGCGCCAAAGGAGGTCGCGAGCAAGAATAGACTTCCCTTGACTCCTAAAACCAATATATTTATTTTATTTATTTATTTAATGCTGCTAATATTAATACAATATTATTCGTATAGTATGCTTATTACAAAAATGCTAGTAAATATTTTTTTATACAAATAAAAATATTTCGAAAAATCATAAATTAATGACTCGGAACTGAACCGAAAATCAAAAAATAGTTATTTTTCCAGAACGAAAACAGCAACCGAACCGATATTAAAATATCTACATACATTTCCTGTATACGTATATATATTTATTTTTATATTTATTTATATATTTAACACAAACATGCTATACAAAGGATCGATTTGTGATAATAAACGGTATAGGGTCATTCAATAAAAACGCTCAAAGTTTTTTAGGTTATAGTGGCCACATTGTTAAAGCAACATCTAATAAATGTATTTTAAGCTATTTAATAGTATATGACAAATTATCATGGAATGTAATCATATTGAAAAATGTATGCAAATCATCAATTTTTTTTTTTCAAAATCAGTGCTCAGTTCGAGAAATGTTTCACCAAAAAATAAATCATTTTTAACGACGAAACCCATTTTTGAATGAACGGATGTATGAACAAGCAAAATTATTACCTTATTACAATAGGATGGCACTGCGTGCCAACAGCGCATGACATGATGGACATTCTGCACGAGCGATGTGATGGCATGGTTATCTCACGCGGCGTGAATTTGTCACCGAAATTATGCCATTTAACGCCTTTAGACTTCTTTCTTTGTAGTCAACTTAAATTGCAGGTCTATGAGTATAAATCGCAAACATTTGATGTCCTCAAAGTCATCATAACGAACGCCATCCAATAAATTCATTCAGATTTATGCGAAAAAGTCATCGAAAATTGGACCTCCCGAATACGTGCTACCAAGCAAAACCATGACGAATATTTGAACAACGTTATATTTTATACTTAATGCCATAAAATATTATTTTAAATGTTAAAAGAAATTGAGTGGATATCTTATAAACAACTTATTTTATTTATATTTAAAGATCGAGCGTTCTTAAAAAGCATGTTTTAAACTCGCATTAAACGAATATCCCTTAATGTGTCTTAAGCCTCCCAATGGACTGGAGCTCTTAGGCAGAAGCCTGACATGCCTTTACAATAATCCGTTTCTGCTTGGGTGAGATTAATGTGGATAAAGTGGACTTGTTGATAATATCCTATATAACACACAACAACTCAGTGAAAACCATATCGATTCTTTTGCGACAATGGTCTTATGGAAACATCAAATCAGCCCCATGGATAGATTTTGTGGAATGAATATGGAAAATAATAGAAAACGTGCTAATTTCGAATGAATCATGACTTTTGAATATAATAAGAACAAGGATCTGCTCCAATGCTTGTAAACAATGCATCCATCATTCCCGGAATCTCATGTAGCAGGAAGCTGAGCAAATTGCTATTGATCATTTTATAAATAGGCTGCGACCTTTTAAATTCGGGTTCTGATTCTTGCCACACAAGCAGGGCCGGAGCTAGACAATAAAATATGGTCGCCCGTTAAATCGGACAGATTTACGCAATCGCGCCCAAAATTCGGGTGAGATATGCGCAATGCGAAATGTAATGAAATTTTATGGAGCGAATTTTATCGCCGCATTGTTTCGATCGGACTTTTTCGATGATTTCGCTCGAAAGTTATTGGATCCGATGTACGCCGGGAGAATAGAGGAGGGCAGGAAAAAAGGCGGAGGTAGAGGACAATAGACAATAGGCGGTTGTGTCTTTCGATAATAAGGATCGATTAGCAGGACGCGCGTGGACGCAGCTAAATCGTTCGAATTATCCAACTGTCAATTAAGGTTGAGACGGGAGCCAGGTTTTTGCTGCTTACCCTACATGGTTGTATTGTTCCTTCTTTCTTGTTGCTAACACTCTGCAGATCAATGGAGCTCGTTAATTGTAGACAAACAAACACGTATTAAATTCCATTTATTTATTTTTTCACCCCGTCGAGTTCGGCATGCCAAAACCCTCACTCTTGTTTATAAGATTTGATTTGGTTCGCTGAAGGATACAGGACAAAGGAAATGACCAAGTGTAATTGACCAAACAAAAATGCTAAATATACACGCATTAAGTCGTTTAAAAATAAAACATCACTCAATTTTGGAAATAATTGCGAAAAAAATACCCCAAAGATAAAAAAAGAGTTCAAAGTCAAAAATATCCTACAAACTTATTGAGTGATATGTCTAGATTTTTAAAAATTCATATCAAAAATTAACCATAACATGAATGCATATTTATTATACAAACATTAAATTGGATAAAGCATTTAATTTTATATTTGTTGCAATGTAATTTTATATAAATAAAATCGATGTTTAGAGAACTTCAAAGATTTTCTTAGACATTTGTTGAGCTTTTGATAAAGTGTGATACTAGAACTTGAACTGCAAGTCAAAAAAATAATTACCTGAAGTAATTTTTAGCTATTATGAATTAGCGCAATTAACATAGTTTAATCTGCATGATTTATAATGTTTAATAGTGATGCATAGCAATATTATCGATACGCGAGACCCTCGATGACGGCCCGCTAATTGATTTTTATCAATTTCTCTACATTATAGCTAATCCATTTTCAAAATTAATATCATCTTAATATAATCTATAATCATTTTTGTAATATTATTGATCAAAATATGGATTTCGATAAGTGTACCGCCGCATATCAGGGTCGGATGAACCCACTGAAGCATACAATCCCATATGTTTTCTGAGTGTGGATGCTTCTAAAAATCTCGTTATAATCACATTAATCAAATAGAGTTGTTTATTTAGATTAGAATACCAGTCGTCAGTATCTATGACGTTATTCCGTATGAATTTCCCCCTTTTTATCAGTATATTATCTTAATTAGTGGGTGGTATATTTATAAATAATGTGATATATGGGATAAATCAGAATCATGTTTTGAAAAAAATCCTAATAAATCATACATAAGCTATCTTAATCATAAATTATATTTTGATTGATAATCGGATCGTAATTAAAATGTTACCAATATTTACAAAATATGAATTGAATCCGGTTTTTTAAAATTATATAACCCAGGATTCAAATATAACCCGGAATTTTGCTGTACACATTTATTAATGATACATAGAAATACAAATTTAGTATTTTATTTTTCTACATAGTTCCCTTCAATAGAAATACATTTATTACATCGGATATGAAGCTTTGAAGAAAAAATGCGGTTACTCCAAAAACCAATTGCGCACGTATTGTTCGACCGCAGCGTTGTCTTGAAATCGTTGCCCTCCTAATGTCTATATAAACATATGGCAGTCGCATGGGGCCAAACCTAAACTGTAAGATGGGCTTTTCCAGTATAATTGGGTAAGTGTATCATGAGTCACAACTACATACCAGTATTTTGAATTCTTTGATAACAAATTCCATTTACGAACGCTGCTGTGTGGTCTGACTTGGGTGTCCCCGGATTAGTCAAACAGAGTGCCTTCCATGTATCTTTGGATCAACCGGCACGCTGCATGCAGAGTTTCCACCTATTTCATTCCTCGCCTTCCAGAGTAAACGAGGTTCTACGAAGAAGACTACAACTTCTGGCTAACGAGGAACGAATAAGGTATACTAAGGTCCAAGGGAGCTATTCACGAGTCCAACTTGTCGTAGCAGTTATCTCCTGTTTAAACTGGGCTGTTGAGTATAGGTTTCTCCTTTTCATCCTATAATCGGCAGTTTCGCATTCCATTTTACGGGTGCGCGACACATGGTAAGCCACTCACCCAACTCATGTTAGCTGGGCTACGCCAGCGGCGTTTGATGAGCAAACCGACGAGGCTGCTTTCGCACACCTCTACTCTACATCGTTACCTCAGAGGTTTGACTGTTATCCACAGGCATAGGGAGTCCCCCCCCCCCTTGGGGATTTATAGGTGAAATACCCACCCGATCGTAAGATGTGCTTCATGTCGTCAACCTTCGCCTAACAGTAATGGCACGATGTGGTTGTCTCCTTGCCTATCCGTTTTAGATAGGCTTTGAAACAGCCGTGTCCTCATAGAACTTGTGTCAAACGGAATATAGTTTCTCCATGTTACCGGGTTAGGTTGGGTCTATCTTCATTTTACCTAGTAACAATTCCCATGATCAATATGATCAAATTAAGTCTCCTCAAAATTTCTCGTCTTCGTTCATGAGAAAACGAATAATTACACGTTGCGCAACAGAGGATGCTGCTAATCGTCTTCTTTCTTCAATGACAGGATCAAGCAGCTTCCTATCAGATCAGATTTTTTTCTTCTGTAGAAAAACGTAGAAAATGTAGAAAAACAAGATATTCCATTTTTATTTATATATATATCACTAATAAATTTGTACAGCATAATTCCGGTTTATATTTGAATCCCTTTTGTATTTAAAAATCGGAAATTGTATGGAATCTTCTTGGAAAGAAATAGTGGGATAAATGTTCGCCGTCTCAAATTTCAATACCAGCGAACAGGATTTAAATATTTCTTGATGCAATTCGTGAATTTTGTAGAATTTTTAAAGTACAAAAAATATTTATGTTCTTAAAATTCATCTGTTTATCGTTTTTTAACGTTTGTTGATTGGATAATCAATATGAAGCCATTAATATACAATATTTATTAAGAAAACATTCTGACCGAAAGGTTAACTTGCTGTTTTTTTTCCAGGAAAAAAATATTTCCACCGGAAAATCGCATTTTCGAAACACAGCGTGGACCAAAAAATCTCATTAAACCATACTTATGCTTAAATAAAATAAAATAAAAACACAAGGAACAAGAAGCAAATATGTTATGGATTCGCATCGAAAAAGGCAAAACTGCATTCGCGACGGCGTCAGTCCATTTGAAATAGATACTTAATCGAGACTGGTCGTTTTTTTGTCGCCGTGAGTTTTTTGCAAAATTTTCAAGGATCATTATCGAACGAAGGCTAGAAAGCTTCCTTTTCGATCATCTCGTCTTGTCCTTATGGGATGCTGCAGTTTCATTCATGAAGCATCGCTTCGCCGCGCTCATTCAAAAATGTGCAGCATGCAGTTTCTCTTTATAAGGCTAAATTCAATCGATCAGGATGCAGTTGTCGATTCCGACTAAATACACAATGATTTTTTTCCATTCGCAGTCTTAAGCTTACATATGCCGATCACAGGAGCGTATCTTCAGTAAATTGAAAGATTTTTTCCAACGGAAGATTTATGTTTTGATACACACGTTTAAGATAAATTATCAACGTTATTAAAACTTACTTTCATATGGCAAAAGCGGTCTGAATTTATTGCTCGAGATCTTATGAAGATCTTAAATATTTTATGACAGCCCAGATACGAGGAAAAGGTCATAATTCTTTAAATGGCAGCAAATTGATCGAAATGAGATTCCATCAGCAGGGAAATATAGGATCATCTAAATGTTCCAGTTTGCCCAAAATGTACCCCAAACATTGACTATTTTTTAGATGTAGACATCTTTATTGCATAACATAAAGAAAAGCCATATGTTGCTATAGCACTGGATTCATAAATAATCATTTGAGGATCAAAATCAAAATCAAAATACACTTTCGAAGCGTAAACTAATTTATGATGCTTTCAAAAAGCCGAGATAAATTTATATTAATGTATGAAATTAATTAAATGCGAGCGGATTGGATATTTGATGCGGGTGATGGCAGTTTTTTCATATACGGACTTATAGCTTGGGCAAAATGTTATCCCCACGCAATGACATTGTTGATCTGTGCAAATTAAATTCGCCAGATTCATAACAGCGCAGAAGATGGGAGTTATCGAAAGCATTGGCTGCGGGAAGATGTTTATCCACATGGCTACACAACGGTCCGAGAGCAGAACGAACCCGCGTTCGAGTGTGGCCATTTCGTCGAGCGCAGGGCGCAGCTTGGATGCTCTGTCGCGAGGGCGCTCCCACGCCACCACATTACATTGGTGTCAGAATGGGCAACAAGATAAGATTAGGCTTCATTCTGCAATTAACACAAAATAATGGATCTTAATTAAGAGGTTATAACCCTTATTTTTTTAGGTCATTAGAACGTTCCTAATAAATATAAAAATTATTCATATACGAGGTGGATATAACCCGGAATTTTGCCGTACAAATTTATTAGTGATATAATATATGAAAATATAAATGGGGTATCTTATTTTTTTGTATATATAGTTACCTTCATTAGAAAAAAACAAATCTTGATCCCATAACTGAAGTAAGAAGGCGAGAAGTAGCATACTCTGTTGCGCAACGCGTATTTATTCGATTTATTTCTAAATTTAAAGGACACTCGATTCGTACGTTCTAAAAAAAAACATCTAGTAGCTCTGGATGAAGATCCAGAACGCCATTTCCAACTGCAATAAATAAGCAAATTTATCTCCAAGCACGCAGTTTGACATTGTAACTTCTTCCATTGGTGTCAGAAGTGGGATTTTATGAATTAATTATCTAATATCTTGCAAAAAAATCTAGATATTATCTTAATCTACCAGTATATGGTCATAATCATTCCAATAAGTGTTACATTAAAGACTTTTATGATTTAACCACATTTATATCCCAGACCAATTTATAACTAAAAAGAAGTTGTAATATATTCGAGCTTTGAAGCTTTCCATCAAGATGCGGCAGGGATTTTTTTAAATTCAAAATTTAATAAATAAATACTTTAAATGTCTCTCTATAACTAAACAAATAATTAAATTCATATCGTCTATACGGTTTGTGTTATTTACTTTTAAAATAAGGTAGTTTCCCTGCCGCAACCGGTATTTCTTCAATCACTTTTTTTAAATTTCTGTGTAATTTTTCCTAATTATGGTGAGTTTTAAATTTCATTCCTTGTGGCTAACATACTGAGTTGCCAAGTTGAAGACCCTAATATTGTGAGACCCAGGGAAGTATCCCCCGTGTAAAAATCTGCTGAACGCATCTCCGACGATGTTGTGATTGTACACCAACCGTCGAGATTTAAGTCATCATTATTCAACAGCAAATCAAGCACTTGATTGACGCACAATGCAGAATCATTTTATGCTGTGGTGTTGTGTACAAGAGTAAGACTTGGTTTTTCAGCTGGAATACAAGGACTTTGTTGGAAGCCATATTGGGTTGTACACACATATTGCAAATTGTTAGTGTCTGTTTTGAGGTGTCTAAGCATGGAAATGATTGAAGGCTAACACGTTACATCCTCGGGGAAGATCAGCAATAGTCTGGGGAGCTTCCCTCAGAGAAGAGGTGTCTGCGATAAGAAATGATCTCTTGTATGGTAGGGCACTTAGAGACATGTTGTGCGGAGGACGCGTTTCGCATAGCGATGCGTGGTTGTTATTCAGGAGGAGTGTCGCGCGGCGCATGCGCGTATACAGTCGCCTAATTATAATTCACGAGCAGGCGCATGCGCGTATGTTTCGGTATGATTGTCATGCGCAACGTCCTGGGAAACGTCGGCGGCGAACAGCGACGAACGACACTTAAAAAGTTGCCATCAATGATTGCTGAACCCATTGACAAAAAGACGCGTGCTCCTCGACTTAGTATGCAGTCCGCTCTGTCCCGTGCCACCATCGGTTAAGACAATCGGTGCAAATATGGACGTAAAAAAATTATAACAGCGTTCATCTGTCATTTTCGAAATGACGATTAGATAAGCCAGAAAAGGAGCGACGTGAGGAATCGACCGACGGTCGTTAAAGACCTTTTTTTTTGGTAGACGATCCAAACTGGAGGAGCACTTTCAGCATCTAAATTGCAGGTAATGAAACTGCTTCGTCGTTGCAGTCTCATTATTTATACGGAGTGTTAATTTGGCGAATCGATTCCTAAGGATGACAGTCGATAATGGCCAAGGAAGATGAGCCAATAATTAATGTAGCAATAATTGCATAGGGACCCTGATATGTATACAAATTTAATCATTCATGATTAAGCAATAATCATGGATAACTTATCGAGCCCGTGTTACATTCGTCGCTGCGGCGGTTGATGATTAGCGCGTTGTTTGGCTGCAGAAAACGCACCGAGGGGTCACTTGGAGCACGGAGCGCTCCGCACACAAAATATTTGCGACGAAACTTTCGATCCACGCAAATAAATCAAAGCAAAATCTACATCTTACAATGGATGAAATGAACATCATTAGGCATAATTTATGGAAGAATAAAAAACCGCAGAAATAATAAAGAGACGTGGTTATTTATCCAATTTATTTTAGTAACATAAAAGGTTCAAAGATTTTTTAAGTGCGGAATGACTAAAATACACATTCAATAGCCACATGTTATCAAAAAAATGCAACGAGAATTTGTGTTGATTGCTGCGATCAAAGGCAATTTTATACGTGGAAAAATGTGGTTTTTTTTTTCTGATTATTAAACACCAATGAATCGTTTGGATTTAAAGCGTATTATAGATGACCTCTCACTGTTCGGGTGTTTGTCCTATTCAGCGAATTCTATAGAGTACTTCCATCCATCTTGGTCAAATATAATAAAATTGACTCAATCATCTTGGGTTCAAATCTTAAAAGAGATGTGGCTGGCGACCACATTTTTAAAAACATAGAACGCCATGAAAAACCATGTTAAAATGGTTGACAACAATCTCATAAAAAGGATTGCTAAAAGCCACCTCAAAAAAAAAAAAAACACGTTCTTAATCAATTTTATTTTCTGTAATCTAATATATAAAAATGAATTGGGTTTTGTTCGTTTGAAATGCGCTGCCATACAGTTCATCGGATTACAATAAAACTTCGTTCACTTATTGCTAAGGATTCCGCAAGTAATATAAGCATAGTATAATATATAAAAATTAATGCTTGTTTGTCCGTATTTAATGCGCTGCCATACCGTTCATTCGATTGCGATAAAACCTTGCTAACTTATTGTTTGTACTTTTTTAAATAATATAAGTATGTTACAATTAACTTACAGTAGATCTTATATATAAAAATCAATGTTTGTAACGAAACCAAAATCTTATAACCGGTAAAACCGTTAATGATTAAATTGGTGGATTTGGCGGTATTTATAATATAATTTATAAGAATAATACAGAATTGTGATTATATTAAAAATTTATGGTATTCTCTTGAAATCAATATATTAAAATATTGCGTTTGTCTTAAAAAAAAAAAAAAAAAAACCGTTTTTTGTGCGTCCATCAGCTCCCAGAACTATTTTTAAATATCAGGATGTAAATTTAAATTAGCTGTTGTTATATAATGTGGAACGAAGAGGTCCCAATCAATGATAGATCTGGGATGTATCTTTCTTAATAAGCTTCCCGCTGAACAGGGGCTCCCGCTTTGTCTCACCCAGATATGACGTCCACGTGCTATAATTGATGGTTCCACACTATTTTCATACAATCAAACACAAGCATATCACCATATGCGATGAGGAACTACTTATTGGCATCGATTTTATCATAAACGGAAGCAGTCTTATATAAATTATCAATGTATGACTTTTAAGGTGATTTTTTACACTCAGTCAAACAAATAGTATAGGACAAAGGGCATTGCAAAATAAGGGCATTTTGATAATCATGACATACCTGAACATCAACGTACAAACCACGTAAATTTAAAATTAAATCATAACAATATTATCAGTAAAAGCACTTCCCAAGCAAATAGCTTTTATCTATTTTTAGGTTTATAAAATGATTGGCAGATTTGACAACTGATATTTTTTTTGATAGTATCTTTTGGAGTACTCAAATGACGTCCGTATGAAGTGCTGTATTTATTTTAACTTTGATGTTAAATTCTAGAAGCATTATTGGGATATTATGTAGCGTTATCGTTTATTATAATATAATGTTGTTAAAATTACAGACTTTGAAATACAAGATCAGTTGGAAAAGAATATAAGATTACTCTGTATGTGAGACGCGCATGAGTTAGTTACTGCGGGCGGTGGAAGATGTTAGAGTAAGTACACTTTGTTTTGTCTTACAATTATAATCAATTACATCATATTAAAAATTTTACAAGCTCATAATACTGGTTTGTAATATAAAGTGTACTAATTTTTTTAAATAAAATTGTAATTTATGAGAAGTTTAAATAAAAGTAATGAGAATCAAATACGTACTTTAGTATTATGGTAAGTCTTCCATATAATTCAGCCATAATTCTTAATGGGAGAATTGCTCTGTCAAAGCACAAAAGCAATATTTCTAAATTGACAAATTTTATTTAGACACGACCTATGACCCCCCCATTTTTTCACATACACAAAAATGAAACAAAATTGCAAGACAACAATCAAGACTATCCATCATTTGAGCAGACAATAGAAATATCTGTATTCAAGCGTCATTGTTAAAACCATGCGCCGTGAATAAGAATTTAAGACCATTTTATTCGTACTGATTTATTAGGTGGTCCAAAAAATTTCGTCCCGATGCTGAAAAAAATATCCGGCAAATAAGACTATTTTAAGTGCAATTATAGCGTCAATTTCAGCTGATTTATCGGCAATGAATGATATGATACTGTTGTAAGAATGCTGTTGCCAATTAAGATAGTCGCCATCGGAGAATTCTGATGAGGCTGCAGAACTCGTGGTGCATTTTGGCGAAAATAACTCAAAAGGCAATTAGCTCTTTGGTCGAATACATTAGGGATGTCTGAAGAAAAATTAATAATTGATCATTTTCTTCTGGAAGAATAAATTCGAGCCTATCTGATCGAATCTTCAAAGGCACTTATGAAGTCTTCTGCCGTCAAAATGTCGGCGGAGACAACGACAATTCCTGCAATTCCAGGCTGTAGATGATGCGATATGAAATTTTTATTGGCTTTATTAATTGCACTGATATTATTAAAACACAATGCACATGCAATCAATTATCTTTCTTCTTGGGAGAAGCAATTTCGTACGTATTTATTGAAAAATACTTCAGTATATGAATCATTTGAAAGATTTTCAATTGATTATACGTTTATGAATCAAGGAAAAATGCACAAGTTTTCCATTTTGTATGTGTTTATATCCAAAGCAACGCTCTTCAATTCGGGATTTGTGGATGAATTTTGACACTCGTACATCAACGACAAAGTTGAGCTGTAAATGAACCCCTACACGTCTAAATATTCTCAAAATTTGTTAATTTATAGACCCAAAATTATCGATTTTAAGCTTCAACAAATTAATTATTTTGTTACTAAAACCAAAGACACACATGTGTATTGTTTTTTTTTTACGCGAAAAATTAACGAATATTGTGTGATATCGACGGTGTAAAGGTTCATTTATTGATATACAAGCTTGACTCACGTTGCGCGGTTCTAAGAGAAACTTGGATTTGTGTGGGTGAAAAGTGATTGACATATGAATATAGCATCTATGTTTAACACAATTTAAAATTAATTCGCTTATCAAAGAGTTAATATCATATAAACACAAGGAAAGTCATTGATATTGAAATAAATTAAAACTGTGAAAACATAAGGCCAAAAAGCTATTTTCCAAATTTTTTTAAAACAGTCGCCATTTTGTGAAAATAAAACTATGATTTTATTTTTTGAGGTAGGAACTATAGCAACATCTTTATTAATTAAGATTTTTTTAAAAATCAATTTCAAATGATTGGAAAGGTAGAAATCATATCAGTCTTAAAAAGTCACTTAACTTTGATTGGGTATCGCTATATGTCTTTATTTCAGGTTGAATGAAGATTGCTTGCAATGACACAAATATATTTTAAATCCATTTTTGCCCTTCTATTTTTTATAGATAAAGATAGATAAATAAAACATATAAGGCAAAAACTTAAAAAATAAATCCATAGCTCTCACATTATAATGATGCCAAAATATATGTGTTTCCTGAACCGTGTCTCAATACAAATACAAATTGTAGATGGACGTCTAAAAAATTTTGATAATTTCCCGGTCCATAATGCCATTCAAACACATTTTGCCATTTTAAGCCCAGAGAAATCATTGAATGCCTAAATTATTTTAATCTACATTTAAAGGTTACTTGCGATTGCTCGAGCGATACTAAAGTTCGATAAAAAGTGAAATAAGCCCCAATAAATCAGACTTATCTAATTGAAAATGGCTTTCATGTCAAACAAACATGCCGTATAAATATAGAAATATGAAAGTTTATGCTAATTATAATCAGAAAAACTCATAAAATTATGCGGAAAATTTTAACTTCTTCAATTTCAATGCCAAAATTGTATAGACAGGGCATGAAATTTATTCCAATAAATAAGTCTACATTGCTGATTCTTCTAAGATATTAGAACCCATTGTCTACTGAATATATCGAGGCCGTTCGCTCTCTCAATACCAAATAGACAGTATTGATTTCGATTGTACGATTGAAGCTTTGATTTTGTCCATGGATAAAAAGCCCCCATTGATTGAACGAAGCACGTTGGCCGTAGTAAAAATGTATGTGGAAAAATTCTAACTACAATGCCATATATCACTACTCCTACTTTCTGGTCGTACTTGAACATATTTCGGTTGGGCCTCTCAAGCGTGGCGCCTTGTAACTCTTTTTTAATGGGACTGGACGTTTTCTTACGTTTTATAACCCATCGCCGGGAGAAAAATTGCTGGACATTTGCCCGAAAGCCTTTTGCCAACTTTTACGGGATTATTGTGCTCATATTAGTGGCGCGGAATATGTTAAACGAACTTTATGTTGATAAATTTTTCGATGCACCATCTTCAAAATAGTCTCCTTCAATTTTTTTAGCAATAAGGACTAAGGACCCGGAATCCCGATTCCCGGGTATTAGCACATCTCCATCGGGAAGGGTATTTATACCCGTTGCGCCGGCTGGTGGTTACCGGCGGGAGAGGTATTTATACCTTTTGCGTTGACTCCACTTTGACGGCAGAAAATGTATAGATACCAGATATTTTTTTATGAACATTGAATGTCTAACGCTTTAAAAAGGTTCAAACTATATTTACTTCAACAAAAAAATAAAATATAAGTATGATATACGCTTTTAGTTTGAGTATAAAATTACGTATAAATAATCTCATGTGGCTGACATCAGAGGACTGCTCTAATGAAATAAACAATTTCAACAAGATTTAAACACTTCAAAAATATGTCAGAGAGACAATTTTTTGTTTATTTAAGTCAGTCATTAACCCCTTGTGGTCCGGTGTCCACAAGTGTGGACATTTCTTTTCAGGTACTTTTTAAAATATTCTGTAATGATTTTAGTATTTTTTTTAAACTGTGGAATGAAGCAAATGTTCTAGAAGGAATACTATTGCTTTTCTACTAATTAAATAACCATTTAAGGCGTCTTCTCACTTTACAAATTTAAAAAAATCGATTTTTATTTTATTTTAAATTTTGAAAGTACATATCTTTAAAAATGTTATATCGAAATTTCATAAAGATCGGACGAGTCTAACTACATTTTTGGGCGACCGTTAGGTGACTACCTGAGAGCACCCGGTTGCATACGTATTGTTCAGACTCATGGTGCAAGTACAAGAAAGTGGTGAAAAACAATCAGATTGAAACTTTTAAACATCCTCCTGCTCTAGCTGAGGATGTTCACGAGGTTTTGAAACCGATGTATGAAGATCTTCGGAGGAAATACCCAAAATAACAACGAGTGTTTCAACAGCTGTGTCTGGGCAATTTTTCTGCAACCAAAACTTTAAACGCGTTTATCTCAAAACAAGGTTTTTCGCTGGCTTGTTGATGAAATTTCGGAAACTATCCGGCCGATTGTCATGAAATTTGAATGACATATTTTTCATACTTATGGCTATAGCACATATCATTAAATTTTTGAAATTTTGATTTTAAGTAAAAATTTTTTACAAAAAACTGCAAAAAAAAACGCGTTTTTTTTTACTTTTTCGAAAAACGTGCGCCATTTTGTTATTTTCGCGAATATCAAAAATCTGATGATATGCGCTATAGCCACTAATATACTGAATCTAAAACAGTTTTATTTTTTTGTTTCAAATGACCCATCACGGAGATACCATCAACAAGCCACGAACATAACATTTCTACACGGGTTTTTCGATGCTACTGTTTTATTATAATAATTGTTCAAAAATATAAAAATATTTTTTTTTCATGTACTTAAAAGATGTGTTTATTACATAAGATCCATTTTATTCCATAACTTTTAGCGAAAGTCCTCGAAAAAAAATCCCGAAAATAGCCTATTTTTGAGGCGCCTAAAGTGAGAAGACGCCTTAATAGAGTAAAGGTGTTGATCTCGCTGACCAATACTTATCGTACTATAGTCTAATACGCATAGATAAAAATGGACAAAAGGAGTAGTGTTGTATTTGTTGAACTGTGTTTTTTTTTAAATTATAGTTTAAAAAAAGTTAAATTTAAATAACAAAAAAAAATATTAAGCATCGCGAAGTGTTGGAGTTTCATTCGCGCCCCAGTTGATACCGTATTGGATGAACCAGAACCAGGACCAGTCGAAATTATCACCCAAAATATGTAAAAGAGATCCCCCAAACGATTGTTAATGGAAATGAACAAATCAAGCCATAAAAATATGACAAACGGTAAAAAAAAATATCCCAAAGACAATGTCGTGTGTTCATAAAAAAATCATTGACTTACTAATGTGTAAATTTTGTGAAATTCCTTTGCATCGAGGCCAATGTTTTCATAATTATCATACAATGCCTAGATATTGAGACATTTTACGAATATTCGTATTAATTATTTTTGTATAACTTTTATAAATATATATTTATATCTTGTGAGTGAATAAGTAAATACGACTTTAAACATTATCATTTTCTTAAAAAGTTTACTAATGAAGAAGCACTATTTGGTAAGTGATTATTTAAAATTTCATTAGAAAATATGCAATACTTTACGAGATATATCGATTTTGTAAAAAATTAATTTTTTACGCAAAATGCTCTGTTTACAACCCGCCGTACGTAGCAGCGGCCTTGAACGCTCGCCCATGGTAATGTGTTAGTAAACAACGTAATCCGCAAAATTCGGGATTGAAATTTTTATCTAATAAAAATTATACACCTCACCAGCACGATGAAGGCTACTAAATCGAGACATTCCCGCCGAAATATGGACGCTTGGAAACAATGGCGTATCAATTAATTGGCGAGCTTAGACAATGCCTGGGGGCAGTAATTGTCTAATCTATGTATACAGTACATATATGTTTTACAAATTGTTATATTGACCTTTTCCTATCGGTGATGTATTTACTACGCCTCGATTCTAATCATCGGAATATCTATTTGAAATATAATAGATACGGGGTTCAGAATTTTTGTATTCCTCCGTAATATAATTACGAATCACATCTAAGTATTATAGTATATAAGTATTCATCTGCAGCGACGGAAATAAATAATTTGTCGGGAAATCGGGAATTTTACGAGTTTTAGTCCGAGTCTCAGCAGAAAGGAATTTTACTTAGATATTTAACTAGCATTTAAATATGTGATGACGATACATCCAACGAGTGTGGAGACTGAACGTGCATTTTCAGCAGCAAGTTGCCTGGCTTCCAAAATCAGATCTATCATATACTGGTCCAGTACTCAAAGGATCCTAAATTTTATTCAAACGTGACGACAAAAAAACAATGGTTAGAGCGTGGATAAAAAGCTATTTCAAACCCTAATATCCGGAGTACACGGGCGTGGTTTCTTCTGCATGGTTTACCAGCATGCTAATTACTACAGTGAAATATGAGACTTGCGAGGCATCTTTCAACATCAACCTGTTA
The DNA here is from genome assembly GCA_008973525.1 of Stenopsyche tienmushanensis. Lineage (NCBI taxonomy): Eukaryota > Metazoa > Arthropoda > Insecta > Trichoptera > Stenopsychidae > Stenopsyche > Stenopsyche tienmushanensis. Next base: position 1,371,314 of record WACJ01000042.1, read on the forward strand.
AGTGAGATGGACGTATATATACGTCCAACGTAAACTGCATCGAAATTGGTTAGGACGTATATATACGTCCTCGAAATATATGTTTAGTCCTAAAGCTGGCGGGACTTTTTTGTTTAACGAATGTGTGAGTTGTTGATACATGTTTTAACATGAATTTAAGACATGTAGCAAATTGGTTGTACTTCGCTATTGTATTTAAGTGGACGTGTACTTAGTAAACGGTTACTTGTAGCATAAGGCAAACTTATAGTTATAAAATGGAAGGACAATAAAGATGTATTGATGCTCAGTTCAGACAACATAGTAAAAAGCCAATCTATGCCTTCAAAAAATAGCATTACACCTAAACCCTCACGCTTAGTAGAATGGCATTTTCAAAGAACATACAAAACGAAAATAAATCCAGGAATTGTCGAGTTTTGAATTTATATATGGATAGCTTATGTATCTAAATAAATAAAAAATATATGTTTCATCAATTTTTTTATAAATTCTAAGCATCGTTAAAAGAAATTAATAATATGAACTCACGCCAGGTGGGCGGGACGTATATATACGTCCTAACGAAAATGTGCGCCGGTATGTAATCGGCATGGTAGTAAAACATGCACAAAAAACTATGCTCGTGTGCATCGGACATAAACGATACTTGCATTCAAAAAAGATCTTTTATATGTATGGTGAGATTCTCCCCAGGTAATGAAATCCAGTGGTGTCAAATCAGGAAATCGTGTGAGCCTTATAATAAGGGACGTCCCCAGGCAAAGAAATCCAGTGGTGTCAGGTCTGGAGACCGTGCGAGCCACGGAATAAGGTCGCCAAAAGAATTTATTTACACGACAGAGGTGCCCACAAAAGTAATCCTCGAATTGAAGTAATAACATCTTAAACATAAAAAAATGTATATTTTATACTGGCCTTGGTAAACTGGTATTTTTGTATGGGCGCCTAACTTTCTATAGCGTTTTGTTTCTATAGCGTGGTCCCCATCTCGACACTATAAAAGGGTTGACTGTATTTATGGATATCTCTAATATATTAGTCAATCTATATACAAATCCGTATATGAAAGGACACGATGTGCATACTGCAGAATTATACGAAGGCTTTCATTCGCATAAGCTGATTGTGCCTGAATTCATGGAAGTTTTCCAAGAATATGCAAAATAAATTGCGTTTGAGTTTAATACTCTGCAGTTTATTTGGGCGGATGAATTTATTTTGATGTAAATGGTATCTGGGGCCGCTACAGATTGTTGTTCTTTCTTTGCGCCGTGCTGTTTCGCCGATTTGAAGTAACTCTTTCGCGATGATCGATTTGGATCAAAGTTGCAGCCCAAATTATTTTATTTGGGTAATTCGAGATTTTACGAGCGGCGGCTTTATGCGAGAGATGATCTCGGTGCGGGAGATTATTTTGTTTGGTACGTAATTTGGAGCCGAATGTGTGTGTTTGTTTTAATTTGTCGATAGGGTAAATAAGTCGTGTTAATTCTTATGGTGTGCAAATGGAAGCTTATGGCGATAAATTTAACGCGAATGACGTTTGTTTGAGCCGAAGTAAAATATGCGTGCTTTTGTGTGTATTAGAGCATACGACGATGCGAAGGTACATAAAAAAGGACGAAAATAAATTTTATGGATGCTGGGCTATAGATAGTCTAGGAAGAAGTTCCAATGTCATACTGCGTGCTTGGAGATTAATTTGCTTATTTATTCCGGTTGCAAATAGATCGAACCGTATGGCTACAGCATGACTTGTATCCAAATTTAATACACAGTCAATGAAAACCTAAATTAATATTATAAATGTCTATTTGTATTATAAATCACTTGTGCTTCCGTAAAAATGCTTGGAAAATCATCCAGAACTGATAGATATTTTTTTTAAACGTACAAGTCAAGTCTACTTAAAATTTCGCAAGAAATCGAGTAAATACGCGTTGCGCAACAGATGATGCAACTTCTCGTCTTCTTTCTTTGGTAATTGGATTAAGAAGGTTCCTATCCCACACAAATATTTTTTTCTAATAGAAGGATCCGTATAAAAAAATTAAATACTCCATTTATATTTTCATATATATCATTAATAAATTTGTACATCAAAATTCCGGGTTATATTTGAATCTCGTATATGAATGATTTTTCATTTTACTGACATGTTGATCATTTTTATATTTATTATGACCATTCTAAAGACCTTAAAAATGGTGACCAGGAGTCAAAATAAGTGATCGTGGGTCTATTCCCCGGTGCACACGAAGACAATTTTCAAGCTAGTAGAGTAAACTAGTACCAACAAATCAACAACCAGCAACTCTAGCCTTATATAAATAAAAATAGCTTTGTTCTTAATATATTTATGCATAAATGTGTGATCACTTCACTGCAGTAATTGGAATGCTGGTAAACCATGCACAAGAAACTACGCTCGTGTGCACTGGGCATTTTGATGAATCCATCCATTTTGAAATGAATTACCTGCATTGGTTGAAAACAATGGATCTCTATAATATGATAATTGCCCAATATTTTAGCAAAGTTCAGGAGCTCCGTAACTGCAGAGTAATCAATCATTACCGCGTTATGAGAATGCAATAAATGCCAACGAATATTTCACAATTATGATTTATTATATTAATATTAACATTTTTCTTTGCTCCAACAACAGCTAATATCTCCCCACACGCCGTATAAAATTCGTTTGAATTTTTCTACAATCGACTACATCATTGTTTTGTAACGACGCCGTAAACTAGATATATTCAGAAAGAACGAGTTACTTCAAAAATTCACCCGAGTCGTTACATTGGCACTAAAGCGTATAACGATACGGGCGTACGTAAATTATTCAAACAAAATAAATTCGAAATCTTATAAAATTTTAGTGCCCCATTTCTACCCACAGGATTCAAAACTTAAATACTTCGAGCGTCCCACGGTGTGCGCGCAGTAAGATATCAAATGTTTGGGAATAATGCAGAATGGATGATAATATGGGATATTACATCTTTAGATAGCAAGTCGCTCGAAACGAATTGTGTTTGATGTGTTCGAATTTGTAAATAAATTTAAATGCGCGCGCATTCAAATTTGCTCGGGAGCGTGTGACAAATAAATTTGATAAAAGCCAACACTGCAAGACACTTTATTTTTGTAGTTGTTCTACGGGTCTATATTGAGCTAAAGCCCTTTTCGTTGTCAATTAAAAAAAAATACTAGCTAGTTCTACAAAAAAATGTAATGGTTTTATTATATATATAAACAAACATAGATTTATATATATAAGATCTACTGTAAGTTAATTGTACTATACTTATTATTTGAGAAAGTGCAAACAATAACGTTAGCAAAGTTTTATTGCAATTGAAATGAACGGTATGGCAGCGTATTAAATACGAACAAACAAACATTGATTTTTATATATTAGACTATGTCTATGTTACTTGCGTAATCCTTAGCAATAAGTGGACGAAGTTTTATTGTAATTCGATGAACGGTATGGCAGCGCATTTCGAACGAACAAACCCCAATTCATTTTTATATATTAGAAAAGAAGATTAGCTACATTCTAATGACGAAGATCTTCCTCTTCAAGCATAGACAAGGCAAGGTAATATAAAAAAAAAACCAAATAGATGACACGATAACAAGTATAGTCTAATTTAAATTATTCTTTAGGATATACATACATTTGTTGATTAGGAAAAAATGTGTTCCTAAATGTACATTCAATATCGAGCCGTATGATGAGGCAAGGATGTGATCTATTATATTTTATAGATATTTTTTTATTTTATAAATAATAATATAGTCCCAGAGTTTGGCTATAGATCTTGTTGCTATTTAAGCCGTTTTCATGCCAGATAACGACATATCGGTCATTGGTAATACTTGTAAAAAGTGCGAAACGACGATATATCGTTACGCACGCCATTGTCTCAAAATAAATTTCATACAACGATGTATGAAACTCAAGTATTTATTTTTAATAAATATTTCAGGTATCATCACAATTTAAGTACCATAGGGTGCGACAGGAAATTTTCCTTATTTGAAACGCACGTCCTAAAGCGACAATTATTCTGAGAAAAATAAAATGGCACTCATTTAAAAGAGCAAAATCTAATGTTTTTTATTATGTAAGTTTAATAATGATCATACTATAACGTTCGCCTAAGAGGCGTACTTTTCAAGCGGTCATTTAATAATTGTCCGCTGGTCATGTTTTTGATCTAAAATAGATTATTTTATAGTTATGAGTTCTAAAATCATCAGGACACTCGAAAACATCGAGCAGATTGTATTGGCAGTCAATTTTGTTGTCTCTTAAGCGATCTGCATGAGGAGGATCTTCCTGATTTATACTAAAACTTGAAGAAATAGATGTGGGGTTATCTGAAATCTTTAGTTTACGCTCATCGTTCAAGGATCTTGCTTCAATTTAAGAATAATATTCAAGCTTCAATCGACAATTATACTCGTCGATATGCTGGAAAGAGTGGAGAGACGCTGCAAAACTCGACCATCTCGATGCATTGACCAGAACGGAGATCACTTCAATGGTATAATTTTTAAAACATGAATAAAAACTTTAAATCTTGCTCTATAAATGCAAAAAAGAAATTAATTGATATCTTCTATACTGTTCATGTTATTCAATTTTAAAATAAGGTATTATCCCTGCCGCACCCTGTACATTATATGAGATCCAATGCAGCTTTTAGATATTTTTTCCGTGCACAAAAGAAAATGAACAGAAAGGCGATGCATTAAGGTTTTCGTTTAATATAAGAATTATGCGTCTTTTGAACACGTTTTATCGGTCATGAATATGTTCTGTGCATTGTAATGCCCGACGAGATTAAGGCCATAATTTAAATGGGCGATAGCGAGTTGATGACATGCAGGCGAAGTAAAAAATGGTGACAAGTACTCGATGATCATAGTTAATTGATGGTCATGCAAATGAGCCCCATTAGTAAGTAATCGGTGGGTTAATAAGCAATAAGCAGTGAGTTGATGTAATAAATCGTCGGCGGATGTAACATTCCTTGTGGTGACAACCGTCGGCCTTTATCGGTGTAATTAATCGCGTGCCTGTACTCCATCGGCTCCTGTTCTACGCAACCCTTTCGGGAGCTCCTCCGACTCCACAAACCCATTTTTATTTATTCCAATCAGCTCGCTTTATCGACGGGATGCGATGCATCATTATGGTTACCAATGACCAGGGCTTTTCAATGTGTGAATAATGCAGCAATTAATCAAGCATATTGTATGCAAATCCCCCATTACAATGGATATTGCAGATCGAATGAGTATATTAGCAGGACCGCGCAGCGTGAATCAAACTTGTATCATGAAATCAATAAATGAGCCTTTACACTCTCGATAACACACAATATTCGTTAATTTCTTAATATCTTAATTAAGATATTAAAGCAAAATTCAAAATAATTTACTACTTTATGCTTACGGTAGCAGAACATCGATTTGATATTTAAATGATTTTCCACAGAAAAAAAAATGTTATTTGTATTTATTTGCGATTTTAGCCATTTATATTAAATATTGTTAATGATGAACTATGATCAAAAAATTCGCAATGCGGCAGAGTGAAAGCGTCACGTGCGCCATTGTCCACAATAACAATCAAAAGCCGACACTTATTTCATGAGTAGGAATTATCAACTTTGGAGGATCACATTGGACATAGGAATTGCGAATAAGCTAGTAAGGCTATCGATGATGTATGTCCAGATTGGTCAGCAGAAAATGTTCCAAGGACAGGTTGTCAATTATTCTATAGTTTTGCGTTAAAAGTCGAGATACTCAATTTGTTGGACAGACCTTGGACTTTGAAGATTCCAAGAGTCGCATATCGCATAAGCAGAAATTGAAGGAAGCCTCAATTCTCTTTGACATATCATGACAGGAAATGGCTATTTCGGAGCCTATCTAAAACGGATAGGCAAAAAGACACAAGAAATCCAAAGAGGTTGTTCCCTTAACTCTACACCCGTGGGTAACAGTCGAACCCCTAGAGCCGTTTCCCAGCTTCGTTGGTTTTCTCATTAAACGCTGCTGGGGTAGCCCGACTAGCATGAGTTGGGCGCGCAGCTTACCCTGTTCTGCGTGCCCGTAAATTGGAATGTGGAACTGCTGATTATAGACTCTGTGCAATAGGGGACATTACTATCTTCAACAAATTAATGCATACAGGAGAGAATAGCTATGGCTGCTCGAACAGCAACTCGTCTCCGTAGCCAGATATTATGAATGACCGAACCAATACGAATACCATGGAGAAGTGGGAAGCCTTTGCAGTTCGTCATCTGTTGCAGCCCCCTTCAAGCTGAGATTGATCTTGTAGTGGTAGTGACCTCGCGTAGTAGTTCCCTTGTGTCGAGCATAACCTTTTCCTTCTTCCTCCATCGCACCTTCGGGTGCACCTAGTTTGAAACCAGTCTTCCACGGGAACTTCGCATTCAGACGCGGAATGAATAGGATGAGCAGCTGGAAACTCTGTGTGTGATGTTTCTCGTTTAACGCATGGATGCGAAGAAATCATCTGTAGCTGCCGGCAGAGAAGACAAAGGCAATGGTCTGCAGTAGACGGAGAAGACCAATGGTAAACCAGCTTGTCATCGACGGACGCAAGGTCCCAGAATAGCAAAAATATCCTCATAGGACTGCAAGCTGGTCTTCAACAAATACATAGACGTAGCTGCGTGAAGGCGCAGAAGAAGCCAGCTAGCTCGGATGGCTCATGCCCAATATTGGAGGGCCGAAACGTGCAGAAGAAGAATAATAAACGAAGTCATACACTCAATCCTTCTGCAAAGAGCCTTGATTATGGCATGAGTTGCTTGAATATGAGAGCGATATGAAGAAGCTGGCCAGGGTCCAACGGCAGGGGGCTTTCGGAGTCACAGCAACGTACAGAACCTAAAGATGCGGTACTCGTGATCGCTGTAGGATTCCAGGGGGGGATCTCTGCTGGACCTTCGGGCAAAGAAGAGGACCTTGGATCCCAAAAATCATGCAGAGCACGAGCAGAAACTGAAGGAAGCCCGGTAACTAAGATGAGATCAGTTCAGCAAAGGAAGAGTATCTGGACTCAAAGTCGAGGACGTGGTTCACAGCATGATGGTGAGCAAGTGGAACTGGTAACTTTGTGGAAGAAATTCTGATCGCCAAAAAGGGCAGTAAGAGAGAGAGAGACGTAGAGCAGCTCTCCAACACTAGAAAGGGCCTTATGGCCAGACTACCAGACTGAAGCAATGTGATAAACAATACTAGGGGAGACAGAAATCTACCAAGGTAGGGGCTTAATCAATAAGAATATTTCACTATTCCTGGAACCCACTAACCTCAGGGAGTTTTATGCGAGATCTCCCTCCCACATGTAAAAAAGAAGGTTGCTGGACATAATCAGGGTTTACGGCAACAGTCATGAGTTCAAGTCACTGGTGTCGAGTCAATGAGATGGAACAGGGAAGCCATGGACATGTCAATCGCTTATTTAATTCATCACCACCGGCATCACATTTAGCAGTCTATATATCACGTAATGCTAGAGGACGTTGAATTCCTGTATCTAGATGATTGAATAAATGAGGAAATTCAGGAGAGGCGTAATAGGAATTGTGATATTGGTAGTTGCGGTTCCCTGATAAGTTATATATATATACAAACTGCGGCAGAGAAACTACCTTACTTAAAACGCATGCCCTGGAGCGACAGTTATTTTGAGAAATATAAAATGGCACTCATACAAAAGAACAAGATGTAATTTTTATGTCATGTGAGTTTGATTACGATCATATAGTGGATAAGAGAGGAGTGCGCTTTCGTCTTATAAATATGATATTGTTGATGTTATTAAAGTATTATAATACAGAAATGCATCCCTAAATTTGTTTGTATGATTCAAGTTGTATCGTTTAGCTGATTTGATTTTGTATGATGTTTTCCTTGAAAATATTACTAAAAAAATATTGATCGATTGAGGATCATAAGATGCAAATGATTTTTATTTGTGGCTGAGCTTTTCGTTTGAGCTAATCATTTGACGATAACTGGTTTAAGATCTATTAGTCAACAATAATAGGTTCGCTACCGAACCTGTTCAAAGCAGCGCTCTTTTATTTTCTCCCGAAATTTGTTAGAATTTTTTTCGGACCTTTTAATTTCTCAAATTTTATATAGATGTTAATTTCTGACGATTTAAATTTTAAGTGTCATAATATGAAAATTAAATCTGCAAAAAATAGAGAAGGCAACGTGTTTACGGTTGCTATTTTAGATTTTGTTGAACTCGGCGGAATATTTTAATACGCGCTTAATATCCGGGACTTGATCGATTGAGAATTTTTCAAATCGCCGAACAATTCTCATGAGATCCCAACCGAATTATACAAAGTCGATGACAAAACATCTCCTCGGAGGATTTATGCAGACGCCGCCCGCGCGCATATCGAGCGAAGGGTTGAATTTATAAGCGTTTCCGCGCAAAAAAAATCATAATTTACGATCTCGAAACGAGGCTCTATATCTTCGGAATCATATTCATATGTAAAATCCTCGCTGCCCGTAATTTATCGACGTTGAAAATGAATCGACACAGTGGTGAGACGACCGACATTTCGGTACTAATGTATTCCTACCACGACGTCGGTGGCATAATTGTCGCCGATGAAAGAACGCCAAAAATCTGGACACATTAAAGACGCATCGTAATAAATTACTATTATCAAATGAAGAATTAATATTTGTAAATAATAAATTAGCGGAATACGTGTAAAACAACTTGCGAACTCCGTTTTTTATAAGGATTACAAGGCTTTATTGCGATATAAATCTTTATTGTCCTCGAACTTGGCATTTGCCTAAGAATGGCTGTTTTCACTTAACAGAAATAAAGAAACGTGTCACTGGGAAAGAATCCGCATTGTGGGTATTTAAATATTTTGAAAATAATTTATAAACCGGGCAAATTGTCTAATAAATCAAGGCGTCGAAGCGGCGGCTCTCATTGGCCTTTGGCGCCACTTCTGCACGAAGGAGGTGTCAGATTACACCGAGAAAATTGGCGACAATCAAATTTTCCAGCATCGACTGGTCGTCATTGAAGACAATCAATGGATCGATGGAAGCATACCTGTTGATGATCCATACGCTTTGGGTTCAAATCTGCAGGAGGCGCACTTGTCAGCCTTCACGTCGCTTCACAGCACATCACTTCTTATTATATTATCTCTTTAGGATCTATGTAAAACTCCTATCCTACAAAAACCTTTTCGAGAGAGAAGGAGTCCACATAATGTTGTATATTCTCAATATCTTTATTATCATTTTTAAATAATTTAATGTAAATATTACGTACGGGACATGTAGACACGTTCGGACATAGAGCTCAATCGCGAGACGCTCGTTCGTCGTATCAGCGGTCCGAAAAACGGACCGGTTAGACGCACAGATCTTTCGGCTACTCTGTTGTCTCTTAGATCTTTTCGCGGCATTTTCGGTTACAAATGCATACTCGAGGCCTTCTATGATCTGTACGATCACGGAAGCTCCCCTCCCTCCATCAAAAAAGCGATACTATACTTCACCCGACTTATAAAACTTATATATTTATCTATCTTATTAATTTATTTGATCTAGTTTCATAAATATCTTAGCCGTTATGTTGGATATTGAATTCAGGTTTTGCTTCTTACTGTGATTTTTTTTTGATCAGGCTGCCATGGTCCCAAATAGTGAGACCAATAAACAGGTAGAGTTAATGGAAGGTCCCCATGTTATTTTATTTCAAATGTAAAGTGATGGCCCCATGTTTCATCCATGGCTATGAATTGATCCAAAAGCTCGGCTTTATTGCTGTGAAACATCGCCAAACACTCAATTGAGACATCCCTATGATGCTGGTTTTGTTCCATTATGAGCAAATGTGGCACCCATCTTGCGCAAAGCTTTCTCATGTTCAAATCTTCAGTCAATATGCGAAATACATTGCTGCCATATCTGCCAGTAGAATAAAGTTAGTTGAATGAGATTTAATTCATTGTTGAATCTTTTTTTAACTTAGAGCTAGGTTGCGTTTACGAGCCTAGTATGAAACCGGCGGAAAGCTCACGTCTTCCCACGGCTAAGGCTATCGATCGACTCTTTTTTCTTATTTTCTGTGCGCCCACATTTTAAACTCACGTACGCGTAAGAGGACAAGAAGAGATTGCTATTAATTTCGCGTATTGCAGCTGCAAAAATGAACAGTAGTTTATCGCAGAATTTTTATATATTCCATAATGCAATACAGTGACATTTTTATTAAAAAGCCAGAACTTTTTAATAAACCCCAAGTATAACCTATCTTTTTTTAAACCAGCTCAAATTAGATAATTTTAAAGCTCGTTTCGCTTCTTTGAGGATATGGTTCGTCAAGGGAGTCTCGCAACTGAGTCATGGCAAACATACAATGAATCCCAAATGTGGTGCTTTAAGTGAAAAATGACATTTGGATGCTCGTGGTAAAAACTGAAGGCTCAATCATCTGATGTGGATCCCTGTCTCACATCAGCAAGAGAAATATTATGTAGAAAATATATTTCAATAGCAGAATTCAAACATATGCCTTTCCTCATGGTAATAATTCAAAGCGTGTAATAGTTGGTAATTTATTGAATGTTCATAGCAACAGGAGGTAACTCGTTATATTTTATTATATAATATTGTCTCCAACTGCTTTATAGAATGCATAGAGTCAGGTTCCTACCACTTTATTATACATACAAATCGTCGACTGACTTCAACAGTTACCAGTCTTCATTCAATCATACTAAGGGAAATGTCCAAGACGATATAAACCCACATCGAAATTGAATTCGATTATTTATACTATTCATATTTATTACATTATATTTAATATTAAAGAATATAGTTTAATTTGGCTTGTGACTAATATACATAATGCTAATGATCAGATTGATAGCCATTTTATTTTCAGAATTACATTATAACTGTATGATTAAAATATACGATATGACATACCATGCACATAAATTAATTAATTTGTAAACAATTTTTTGCAAGTGTCATTTTTAATGCTACCAGAATTGATAATAGCCATTAATTAGTATACTTTTTTCTTCGTTGGAATCGGTTGTATCATCATTTTATTAAAATGATTCCACATCTAATGATTCGACTTTACGTGCACTGTTTGAAAAATAAGTTTAATTAGGGCCATTGATTTGTTTAAAGAGAAAATATTAATATTCTTTCATTTGGTGTTAAGCCTAAATAAAATAGGCAGATTTAGAGCACTGTGTGTTTTCAGCTCGATACACTTTGTATGTGTTATATAGACTGCTAAATGTAGAAGGTGGTGATGGATGAAGCTAACGATTGACATGTCCATGGCTTCCCAGTTTCATCTCATTGACTCGACGCAAGTGACTTAAACTCTTGAACAGCTCTGCCAATAGATGTACATGTTGCCATAAATCCTGATTCTGTCCAGAAACCTCATTTTTTCTGTGGGAGAGGAATCTCGCATAAGACACCCTTAGGTTAGTGAGTTCCGGGGTAGTAAAAGATTCTCACTAACTAAACCCCTCCCTTGGATCGTCTCTGTCTGCCCTGGCTTGGTGTGGGACCCTACACCCGTGGAAAACTGTCGAATCTCATCTAACGCTGCTGGGTTTGTCCAGCTAATGTGAGTTGGATACGTTGCTTACCCTGTGCTGCGTACCCATAAAGTGAAATGTGGAACTACTAATTACAGTAGAGCAGGAGGACTTTGTGCAGAAGGCGACACCACTATCTTCAATAGCTTAGTGCATACAAGGAAGAACGGCTAGGGCTGCTCGAAAGGCGTCTTGTGTCCGTGGCTAGGTACTATGAATGACCGAACTAATACGAATATCATGGAGAAGGAGGAGCCCTTGTCATCTGCTGCAGCCCCCTTCAGGACTTGTAGTGGCAGTGTATATAGTAGTTCCTTTGCGTTTAACGTAACCTCTTCCTTCTTCTTCCATCGCACTTTCGGGTTCACCTAGTCTGAAACTTTGCCTACTTTTGGAGGGCGCAGAATTAAAGGGGTGAGCACTTGGAAGCTCTGTGCGTAGTGCTTTTCGGAAGATCAAAAAGCGGCGTAGAACATTCACAGTCCAAAATTATACGGAACAGATTTCATAGCAGCGCAGGACATGAACTCTGTCTTCCAAATATATCCATTCCATAGTCCAAATATATCATTAAGTCGCTCTCTGTCCAATCTCAACATGTTAATAGTTACAGCTTCAATACGTGAAATTACAATCGATCTACAGGTATCCATGTTCTTCTACACATACGTGAACTTAAAATGCGGATGAACAGGAAATAAGAAAGAAAGAGTCGACCAAAAGTCTTAGCCGCGGGAAGACGAGTACTTTTTTTTTAATACCTGACCATTTTTTGCTTGACTTCAGGCTGTCTCATAACACGATCTGTCATTACGATTCAGATTTGCAATGATTTTTAAAAATTATTTTAAAGTAATAATCATTTTGCTGTTCGATCATCCTCTTATAATAAAAATTTTTCATTCAACTGATTAAAATAATTAATAAGCTTAAAAGACAATGAAGCGCTATAAATCGCTTTTCGCAATATTTGAGAGTATTCAGATGTGTAGGGGTACCTTTACAGTACGACCTTGCCATCGATGTACGAGTGTAATGATGAGACGCAAGACACTCTCTCCAGTTTCTGTCTACGATTCACTAATATCCGCACTTAATGTGCGAGAATACTCATTCTGTATCACTCGAGTCCGAACGCACATATGCGCTATTACTCATCAACGGTGAAAACAATCAGTTTTAACTAATAACTTCAAAAATAAAATCATGTTTCAACGAGTTAATGCTAGATTTAATTCTATAAATTGAGTGCAAGAAAGAATAAAGGCGCTTAGTGTAAATCTTCCATCTCGTCTACTTTATTCACTAGAAATTGGAAATCTTTTAGATTAAAGTTGTGATTGTGTTTAATTAGATATTTTGCAAATAATATCATTTTTTTGATAGCTTTCCGGTCCTTTTAATATATTAAAACGTATTTAATATTCAATTAGTTTATGAAGAATTCATCGCACATCAGCAATTTGCAATTCACCACAAAACTTGGACCTCTTCAATATCCATCCAAGAATAAATTTATCGGATAAATAAAACATGATTTATCGATCGCCTTTCTTGGAAGGATAATAAAAAGCTACTCTTAACAATCAATTGATTCAATTAATACTAAATAAATCGGAGTAATTAAAAACGCAATAGATCATATGGAATGTCAATCATTTAAGATTTATCTTCTAACAGCCATCTAATTAGCCAATGAAATTGATATTAGATAAGCTCATAACATAGAGTGGCTCAGAATGAAATGCTCATTGGAATGAACGATATCATCCAACGTCGACTATAACGAAGGTACTTGCAAAAATGAATCCAATTGCATCATTATTTACATATTATACATAACACGAGGTTCATTTGCATAGCTATCCAAATAAATTATAAAAAGCAATATAATATACGCCTAATATAAAATCCACCTAAGTGAATTTCAATAAAAGCGATGTAATCACTTATTAAGCAATAGATAAAGAATTTCTCACGTCATAAAGGAATGACGCAGGAGGAAAATGAGATAATTTTCTTTTTGTAAGAGCAGCCACTAAATTTCAGTAGGATCATTAAACCCAATGAAGAATAACCATTAAATCATCAATGGGAGCTTTGAGTTCCGGAAATAAAAATAAACCGGCCCGAAAAATGTCGGATTGGAATGGATTTTCGGAATGAGCGTATAAAAATCAATCAAAACATTCGTTTTGATATTTTCGCATATTTGCGCGGATGGTCAAAATATTAATTTTTAAGAATTCCGGATAAACATAGTTCAAAAATTATTCAATCTTAGATCTGATATTTTAAAAATTGGGCTACGTCAATCGTTCAGATGTGTGGCTTCCTCATGAACTGACTGACTCAAATAACTTTAGCGTATTTCACTTATGCGATCTTCTTCTCCAGCGACATAATAGTCAACCTTTTTTGAAGAATCTTGTCACTGGAGATGAAATTTGGATACTCTATGGGAATATCCAACGTAAACGGCCTTGGACCAAGGGTACAGAAGCTTTAACTGTAGCTAAACCTGGCCTACATCCAAAAAAAGTTTTGCCATGCATTTGGTGGGACTGGAAGGGGGTAGTTTAGTATGAGCTACTTCAGTAAGGTGAAACGATCAATTCAACAAAATATTGTTTCCAACTAGACAATCTAAAGGATGCAATTGTCAGAAAACGGCCAGAAATAGCGAACAGACGAGGCGTTGTTTTTCATGACGATAACGCCAGGCCTCATGTGTCTTTGCTCGTCAGAAATAAATTATTATCATTTGACTGGGATGTTTTACCTCTTCCTCCATACTCTCCGGACACTGCCCCTTCAGATTATTATTTATTTCTTTAATTGAAAAATTTTTTTTACGTGGTAAAAAAATTAATTCAAAAAATGATATAAACATGTCCTTGATCAATATTTTGCCAAAAAATCTGGGAAATTTTAGCAAGAAGACATTATGAGGCTTCTGGAGAGATGGAGAAAGGCAATAGAACAGAATGAATCAAATATTATTCAATAAAATTTTATGTAATACAAATTATTGTTTATTTTTTTTCTTATATGAAAACGAAAGAAATTAATAGGACACCCTAACAAGTTGGAGAATGCTTAACCTGTTGACAATGAGTGTTTTCGCACATTGAGTGCAGAGATTAGTGAACTGGAGACAGAGACAGGTGTCTTACGTTTCATCATACACTCGTACATCGATGGCAAGATTGTGCTGTAAAGGTACCTCTACACATTTAATATGCTTCTATTACTAATACAATATATTATTTATTCAAATCATTATTTCAAACATTACATTTTGGATCTCTTTTAATATTTTGTAACGTTTCAATTAAATTTCCACCCAATTTTTACAAACACAAATAATCACTTGTATTTCTATAAGGGAATACAATATTTAAACATTTTTTTATAGAGTATAATATAGTGAATCAACACATCAATCATCAACAGATGACGACAAAATAAAATTAAAATTATAATAAATCCACATCAGCAAATCAGCATAATAACAAAGTGTTTCTATTTAAAAACGCTATTATGATCCCCCACAATATCAACGGTGTTGAGGTTCATTTATTGATATACAAACATTATTCACACTGCGCAGTCCTGAGAGAAATTGGGTTTGTGTAGACAATAAGTGGTGGACGCAATCAAAAGGGTTAAGATCTGCAATCAGAATTTCTTTGCAATTACAAGGTCATGCATATGTATATGCCCCGGCAAAGCTGATTTGCCGTACATGTCCATGACCTCTCGATTGGACCTTATGACTTCAGAGCCTGAGCGGAGAGGACCGAAAAAAAATCCCAGAATCTTTCTTACCATAACCATTACCGGCCATATCAAAGTCTCTTTAGTTTTATTAATCTATTTAATATACTAAGTATTTTAAATCCAAATAAATACTGTGCTGCTTAAATATATATATTAGGGGTATTAATAAGTCCTTGCTGATTTTTATAAACTTATCCGAATACAGTATTTCCGTATGTTCTTAATGAGTTTTTAACATATTTTTTTTAATTGAGGGTAAACTCTCCAGGGGTTGACCACCACCAAGGCCACAAAAACCATTCACGGTGAAGTGTTACCATTAAGACGTGTCAGATTTTGGTTTTTAATATTTAAATCGGGTGACAGATGTTTGAAAGACGCCCCTGGAACTGGAAAACCCTTACATTTTGATGACGACATATTTGGAAGCCACTGTGGAAATAGATAATCGATTAAGCATCGAAGGATCATCGCGGAGGATGCATTCACTGTGGTCGGCAGCTCAAGAGCATTTAAAATAACAAAGTGACGAAATACACTCACACCTCTTTTTGTGCGATTTCAGAGCTATGCGGTTTTTTTAAAGCACTTTTTTAAAATTTCATAAAGAGCACGTATCAATATTTTGGATTTTGAATCGCTAATCGAAATTTGGAAAAAAATTGCTATCGCTGAATTGCGAATCACACTCTTTAAGGGTGTATTCGAATCTAGTATTTTGAAAAAAACCGATTTTGTTTTTTTGCATTTTTTCAAAGTTACGACATTTAAGAATATAACCTCATAAGAAATTTCAATATTCCAATTACTTACGGAGTTATAGCTATTTTAGTGAGGCGGCAACTAAGCCAGTCCTACCAGAATGAAATATTTAAACGCGTTTTTCTCAATATTACCTTTTTCAACACGGTTGGCAATTTGAGATTTATGTCAAATTTTAATTTTGAACTGTTTTTAAAAAAATTAAAACTGAAAAAATATGGCCAAAAAATGACTTTTTTTAAACAGTCGACTTTTTGTGAAAATATTTTTTTTGAGGTTTTTGGGACTATAGCGACATCTTTACTAATTAAGATTAATATTATAAGAAAGAGAAAATATACACAAAACAATAATGAGATTGACTTCAAATTTTATCAATAATGCGAGACATCCTTAAATGTTATTTTGTATGCCTTATCTTTTATATGATTTTTTATTAAATGTTTTTGTGCGATTTTGGGTATATTTTATAAAGCTGTTTTAAAGTTATACGATTTTTAAAATCCATTAAACGCATCCTCTTTTTCTATTTAAGTCATAGCATTTTTGTGCGATTTTCCGCGGAATGCATCTACCGCACAAAAAAAGGTTTTTGTGTATGTTAAAAGTTTGGCTGTCAAGACAAAAAATTCGTCCTTTTTCCACTGAATTGGGGATGAAAAATGGGTTGTTCATGACAACATGAGTGGTAAACGTCTTTCGCTGAGACAGACATTAATTCCAACTTCGAAACCTGGATTGACGACTTATAAGATTTTTTTGTGCGTTTGGTGGGATATTTAAGGAATTATTTAGTATGAATTTATGAAACCTGGCAGAATAATAACTACAGATGTGTTTTTTCCCTTTTACACTTAACCTTTTTTTGTGCGGTAGGTGCGTTTCACGGAAAATCGCACAAAAAAAGCTATGAATTGAAAAGTAAATATACATTCCATGGATTTTAAAAATTGCATAATTTTGAAACAGCTATATAAAATATACCCAAAACCGCACAAAAAAGGTATAAAAAAATGTTTTGGTAGTATTTTAAGAATGTCATCCACTAGATAAATACTAAGTATTTTAATTACAAACTATCATCGCAGTATGATAATTTTCATTGCGATTTTCGATAGTCAAAACTCAAAAATAAATCACAAAATGACGACTGTTTAAAAAAAACTTCAGTCAAGTCATTTTTTGCCCTTATTTTGTCACAGTTTTAATTTTTTTTTAATCAGTAAAGTGAAGTAAATTAGTTAGTTAAAACTTGAGATATCAAACTCAATACGTACTCTTTATGAAATTAAGAAAAAACTTCAAAATCCCACAAAAAAATTTGTCTAATCCAGCCGGCATAAACTCAACCAATCACAAAAAGTATTTTCGATCAATTACAAAATTTAAGCAACCCACCCGATCAATCTTCTTCGGGCAACTTCGTTTTGTAATGAGAGTTCGTAATCGTTCTGTAGACATGTTCAGGCATGGCGTCCGATCGTGAGGCGCTCATTCGTTAAATCAGCGATCTGAAAAGCGGACCGATTGGACACACACACTCGAATTGATGCAAAAACTTAATGCTGTGATGATACTTCGCCTGAAACTCGATTGAAACGATGCTACTTTTGTTCCATTATGAGAAAACGCGGCACCCATCTCGCGCAAAGCTTTCGCGTTTTGTAAACGAGGGAACTGACTCCCCGATAGTGGAATCTAGCTTGGATTTCAAATAAAAGTATTATATTACTTAACAATAATCATTTTTTTCCATGCTTATAAATTCACCGATAACGTTCACTATTGATGACTGCCAAACAAATACTAAACAACATAGAAGGAAAGTATGTTTTGTAAAATTATTTTATTGTTAAACAATCGGCAAAGACTTTTCGATAAATAATCATTTCTAAAGGAGTTCAGTTATTCTGTGTCGAAATTTGTATCATTGGTGGGAGCTCAATGGAAGATCACCCCGACTGTGAGAGAATATTGATTCCAATTGGGATAAATTGTTTTTTCGTTATCAATTTCCTGTTATTTCGTTGATAGGCGGCATCTTAAATGTGTTTCTAGTCTTATCCATAACATCGACTATTGCTTTCGATAATCGAATAGATATGTTCAGGAATGATTTTTTTATAAAATTGCAGTATTTTGTATTGTAAAAAAATGTTTTTTTTATATCAATTTTTTTTGTTTTTGAAGATTTGCTACGTCATCGCTGCGTTTGGGGGGTGATTTATTGTCGCCGCCGTTCATCCCTTGCGCTCCGAGCGAAGCCATTTTTTGTCCATAACCACAGACAGGGTTACCACACACTGACACACACATGTATTTACAAAGCAGATCGTTAGGTGGCAGCAATGTAAATTCAGTCTTTGCCTTCTGAGCCTTCAGTGTACGGCTGAGAGCCGTGCCGACAACACGTACTGTGTTAACTCACAGAACCGCAGCTCTCGTTGACATTTGTCTCCGTCCGCGCTCCGATTTCGATATTTCGATATTAGTGAATTAAAAGTATTTTTTAAAAATAAATCCCATACAGTACCGTGTCCGCCGGGTTATCACCCCTTATATTGCGGGTCGAAATTCGCGTAAGTATATTTTTTAACGAGTGGCCCCTATTGCGAAACTTTCATGTTTACAAATTGCTCACACGCCATATTATGATCGATTATCATTTTAATTTTGTCGTTATGAATGGAATCGAATGATAAATACGTAAGGATCGATCGATCGAAAATGTCACAAGAAATTGTGTATTTTTATGCACTACCTTTCGCGTCGAATATGTCACAAATTTACAGTCGGATGCGTTTGAAATGCGCGCCATTTTTACGTCGTTTCTAGACATTTTTTAGCATTGTCCGTGTATTTTATATAATAAATCCTTTGCGAAATATCAAACGCTTACCTACTTATGAATGTCATGTCGAATAAATTCGAATTTAATTCATAAATTCGATCAAATCGTGCGGATTTCGGATGCTATAATATTTGAATGCCATCTTCAATTTATAGAGAAAGTCTTCATTGTAACGATATTAATATTAATAACAACCATGCCGAATTTCATCAATATGACATAAGATCGTCGACGCTCAATTTCGTCACGGTATCATTACAATTTCGAATCGATAAATTCGAAGCAGCGATTTTTTTGCCCGAAAAATATCAATAACGAAGACTTTCGCTTGCATTGAAATAAAACCGAATCCATCGGTGCATTATGAACGGCGAGTGCTCAAAATGAATAATGATAGAAAGTCGTTTGGCAGTACTCAATCGCGAGAAATAAACGACATAAATTCCAGATGTGCTCTATGAATAATGAGCCCATTGTACGCAAGGATCAAAAACGATATACGCGCCAAAACAATAAATATGCATATAAGGCGCCATTGTCGCGCGCGGAAAAGCTTAAAAAAAGCCGCGAAATATTTGCAAATGAATGAATCGACGCGAAAATCTGGACGCACAATGGAGTCGTTAAACCCGCGCAATTCGAATCCGCGGGACTCGTTCCGCGTCCGAAATAATTTTATAACGCGCGAGTGGGACGCGCGGAATCGCCGCCCAATTTTACGACGTTCATTTTCGAAAATAGTCCCGGATATTCGCGATCCGAGGATAGATTTTCGTTCCGATCCCGAAATTCAGTTTTTGACCCGCAGGTGTGACTCGAGTGTGTAGCATGTGATATTTGCGCGTGTTAGGCTTAAGCAGTGGGTAATGTGCGTGGCGATACCTAATATACTGTGAACGCACGATTAGCGAAGGGTTAAAAATAGACCTTTGCGGTTTTTGCACGCAAACACCCGGGCGACGCAATTAAGTGGGCAAAAGGTGCATCGAGTGTTGCAACACTATTGCGACGTGTGCATTGCAACCGACGAGCTTTGTGATATCAGTGTCGACGCTCATCCGGAGAAAGGACGCAGGTTCAAGTCCTGCGCGAGCTGCACATCCTGCGGTGAGTACAGCATACATTGTATTATATTAGATGTATCGAAAAGTCTTTGCCGATTTTTGTCCGATTGCTGAATGTGCTAAAGATCGAAAAATATGATAATCCATCGGAGTCAGGTCTGGTGAATATGGAGGACGTGGAAATTCTTCTCATTTAGTCAAACGTACAAAATAATCTTGTGGGTCGTCAATCCGGGTTTCGGAGTCGAGTCGGAAATGATTTTTGTCTCAGCGAAAGCGATCAACGTTTAAACAAAAAATAATGAACTTTTTGTCTTGACAACATGACTTCGGACAGTTCGTGCGGCATCCAAACTCCGATACGTTTTAAGTATTCTCGAGTTGTCGATCAATGTAAATTCATCCTCTGCGGTAATTCTTCAATATTCAATCAAGGATGTATTTTCATTATGGCTCTCAAATATTTAAGGGGTATTTCAGCATGCAGCAGGGACGACTTTCAAACATCGATTAGCCGATTAAAATTTGAAAGCCAAAATTCACCCTAAATACTTACGGAGATGTTATCTTCACCGTGTCTGGACATAAACTGAGCTCAAACAGACGTCTATCTAAATCGGCAAGAACTTATCAATACATCTAATATTGAGGGGACCCAAAAATATTCGCGTATTTAATTTAAAAAATGTTTTAATTAAAAACAAACATCGCTAAAATACACAATTATTATTGTTTTGAATCACTGACAATGATTGAATTGACAGTAGCGTCATCTGCCTCATTTCAATTCTCAGAGAAGTTTGAGAGTTTTTGAGCCGCTTAAGTTTGTTTTCGTTTTGATGAGTTTCGTCGATGTGAGATAAAATTTGAAATGTCCACGAATACGGTATGCATAGACTTATCTGGCGTAAAAATAAAATATTGTTTGCTGACGCATGACGGGATTTGACGGCTATGTACGTCAAAGTGTTAAGGATATACAATTAGAGCTAAATGTGTACTTATATTCGATATTATACATAGTCTCCACATTAGTCGCATAGATCACAAACACGTTACGCGCATGCGCCGTGCCGCCTCTACTGTGTGTGTGTGTGTGTATGTACGCAACATTATACAACCACTAGTAGAGTAGCAAGCCTATTTTATTATATATTACACAACGCTTGAAATTATTTTATTGGTTGATAAATTCGAATACATAACTAAATACACAGTATGAATTGATATTAAAATAAGTAGATGAAATTGGACTAAAACTCGCAAAATTCCCGATTTCCCGACAAATTATTTATTTCCGTCGCTGCAGATGAATACTTATACACTATAATACTTTGATGTGATTCGTAATTGTATTAGGGAGGAATACAAAAATTCTGTACCCCGTATCTATTATATTTCATATCGATATTCCCATTATTAGAGTCGAGGTGTAGTAAATACATCACCGTATATGAAGGTTAATATAACAATTTGAAAAACATATATGTACTGTATATATGTATAAATAGATTAGACAGTTACTACTTACTATATATATATAAACTCAAAAGCAGGACTAGTTATATGTTTGATGCAGATGATATAAATGTAATATTCCTGCAGTGGTTAAAATTTAAATGAATATTAGAAGATTTGGATCTCTAAAAAAAAAACATAATTCTTATTTATATAATTTTTATTCTCCTATCAGAAAGCTAATACCACCTATTGATTAAAAATGGTAGGCTTAATTAACTCATTCCGGTACGCTTACTTAGAAATGCGCGTCACGCGCGCTGCTTTATTGAATCTGTTCATGCCATTGAAATTTAAGACTGACCCCGAAACATCTATTTTATAATATGAAGGATATCAATATTGTTGTTTATATTTTTTTAACATAGCGTTTATTATTTTTTATGTTATCGCGGTTTTATGCGCATCATAAATTGTGCACTTATCATTGTTTTGCTGGTTTATGAATTATACCAATTTTTCACATGAGAAATGTTATTTCCAAAATTTTCGAATTCGCGCGGACTCGGGGCGATATTTTACGCGAAACACGGCGGCCCCGAATGTGTTAAGCTAATTATCCACAAGTCTTTTAAGATAAAAAGAAAACTATATTATTTTCCTTATTATAATAGTTTAATTTAAATTTTGGTCATATTATTTCAGAGCTTATCAAATTCCGATAAATATAAATTCAGGCATTATTTCCGATTCTGATTATGCCATGATGTCGTTCGCATAAGTTAGATTAATTGCATCATATTTTGAGCAATTGATTTCACTTATAATCGCTACGAAACTAAAATTTAAAAGTATCCTGATATCCGCCTTATTGCTTCTTTCATAGCCTCATCATCTTCCTCGGAATTTCCATTTCCAACATGATTTTCCATAGTTTTTCCTGAACAATCCCATCATAAGTTTTACAGAATTCTCTCAGGATCACGCAGCGTGAATAAAGCTTGTATATCAATAAATGAACCTTAACACTGATGATATTGTTGGGACCAATAATAGAATATTTTAAATAGAATGACTTTTAATTGATTTATGAGGCTTTCTACTATTTATTATGTTTCTAAGAAGACCACCAACGATCTAAGAAAACCCAATAATTAATGGTTTTCAATCGGATATTTGAGAATAGACGTGTAGTAGGGTACCTTTACAGCATGACTGCCATCGATGTGCGAGGGAAGGATGAGATGCAAGACACTCATTCACTAGTCTCTGCACTCAATGTGCGAAAATGTTCTTTATATCACTCGAGTCCGCAGATTAACACTTTATAAACCGGTTACACGTTCAAGCGGAATCGATGCATATCATATGTAGATAGAAAAGATATTCAATTGGATAATTTTGCGGTTTTACATATGCGTAATAAAAAAACATTTTTACCACTATGAATGCTTGATAGAAGCATTTAGACCAAGATTTATGTTAATTCATAAATTTATATATAAATGCATTGACGCCATGAATTTCCCAAGAAATACCACAATTTATTTGTTGCTAATTTTATATTTAATTTCGCAATGGGAAAAGAGTTCAGGCTTTATATACAACGGAGGGAAATAATTCAAATCCTGCACATTTTTAAGACAATTTATGATGATATTGCAATAATTTATGTATTTTTTTGTTTTTAATAAGCACAAAAATATTTTGTAAATATAAACACGTGTTCGTGTTATTACTCATGGTTGTTGTGGTCGAGTTCAAAGAATTTTTACATTTTTAGATATGACTTGTTTACACAATCAACGGCCTGCGATAACCCAATTCTTCGACGACAAAAAAAGGACACTGAAATGCCATGAAACGTCTATTCAAGTCGTTGCATCTGTTAAAGGTCAATCATACTTTTTTTTCTACCTAGCAACTCAATGCGGAATTCTCAGATCGGAAATATTGAATCAAGTCTTCTCTTGAGGTTCTTCTTATCAGTTATATTGTTGTAGGTAAATATTGCGCATTTCCTGAGTACTATGTCGTTAACTTCATCAACATAGCGGTGCATCAAAGCGGATATGATGATCAAAGATCTTCAAGGTTGATCCTTATACATATCCTTAATAAAATTCTAATAAGAGCTATTTTTATATAATTATTCGCATTGATTTGCCTAATTTATATCACAATGTGTATTTTTCCGGGTGTTCCGCATTGAACATCACCCAAACTCCGGGTGATTTCGCAAGGAATTCATCAAACTCTATTTCTTTCATAAAATTGATATAATTCTGAAACCGGCTAAAATATTTAAATAAAATTTTATCGGTGGATACAGAAGAGTTTACTACATAGATACATTTAAATATAACAGTGGTCATCAATCTGTGATGCGTGTACAAGCGTACTATCATCCCTAGAAGCTAATTTAAATATATATCAAGTTTGTACGACATTTTTTTAAAGTTAAAGTCACGTCATTCTCATCACGCGTAAAGCGGACACGGACTGCAAAGAGTTAAAATTTATAGAGTAGGTTTTTAAATGATGGCTTAATTCGTTAGATTTATACCTTGAGCTAAAAACGTGAGACATTCGACGTTGTTTGCTATTATTTTTGCGGATATCTTCGTATCCAAAAATGCTTGAGCTTTGCAGATCCAAATTACCAAATACACTTGACTCTGTTTTTATGCGATTTTGAAGTTATGCGATTTTCAAAAATAATAGAAGCTATCCCTCATTTTTCTATAGATGACAAACCTTTTTTTATGCGAATGCGCATAAAAAAAATGTAAGATTAACACTCGTACAAGTTGCAAACGCTATAATGTGAGTGTGTATAGGGCAAGTAAACAAACAATATGCTTGAAATCGATTCATTGTGTCATTCAAATATCATTGTTAGTCTCTTTTTTAAATCACTGGAATTCGGGCACAACTTTGTGTCTTGCCTCTTTAAGGGATTAACCAACAATAAATATGCAATGCTTTTATTTATATGAAATTTTTATAAACTTCTTTTATGCGATTTTCGGTACACTGTATCACAATGATTTGAAGTTATGCGATTTTTAAAAATAATGGAACCTATCCCTCATTTTTTATGTAGTTCAAGTCTTTTTATATGCGACTCCCCGTGTAACGTATATATCGCATAAAAACAAATCCAAGTGTATACTAAAATTAAATTTAAATTGCAAATGTGCACTTTATTCTTGAATTCTTGAAGGTATCTCCTAAAGCTGATAAAAATTCACAAACGATAATATTGAAGAAATTTAAAAAATAAAACAGTGTAAACCGATTTAATCATATATTTGTAGTTTGGCGTCTATATATCGTCACGCCGCACTTTTGACAAAAAATCTCTGCACCGATATAACACTGTTTTGCACTTAAACAGTTAAATCAATAATTATGATTATAATCCAAATAGACATGTTTCTGTTGACCAAAAATCAGTAGAACCTAAAAAAGTTACTTGGTTTTCTCTATTTTATCTTTTGCTTTGAAGCATATAAAAGAGCAACATTTAAACAATTTTTTTATAAAATTCAGCTGTTAATACTTGGTTTTCAGAGACTCTTACAAAAAAGTATCCTTGCGCTGATCAGAATGATTCATGATTACTTTATCTAAAATCAAAAAACTCAGTTATAGTGTTTGAATAAAGAATTTTTAAAAAATGAGATAGGAAGATAGTGAACCAACTTTCGTTTATCATAAAACACCGTAGCTGCCAAAGGGTTAAATAGGAATAAAACTGAGGATTTTTGAACCAGTGGGAAGTATTTTTGGAGTTTGGATTTTTCGTAAAGACACTAACACACCATTCTAGAAGCACATAATTGTGAAGTCTAATCATAAATGGGATTGATAGCCAATAAAACATCACTCAAAGCAATGGAGCGTAATCTTGCTTGAATGATGGGAGAGCATTTGTAGCTGAAGCACGCTGCCAAGCGCACTATGAATCAGGACCGCTCTCTATTCCAAAGGCTCTATCTTTTTTATTTTAACTCCGATTGACTTGAAATTTTAGAATGATATTCTTGATATATTGTAGAGTAAGGTAATATTATTTAAACATGTGAATTAAATTCAATTCCACTTAAATTCTACGAATAATATGACATTTTTTTGCTGAAGAATTGATCCAAAATATCATAGAAATATTGCAAACATTTAGGGACTTGTTGATTATAATAAATATAACTTCAGTTTCGACCGTCTATTTTGCTCCACTTTCTATGTCAATTTTCTTTGTTATATGTAGATCGTCCTTGGTTTCTTGGTAAAAATATCATATTGTTGATCACATACGTTTCTACTTAATTCTGTTTTTTATTGTGAGGACATACTGAGTAGATCTTATAAATAGGCAAAAGTTGCCTTGAGGAGTGCTCTAGGGTTAAATGGATTAGTTCTTAAGGTTCTCGAAGCCAAATTTACGATCTTTACCGCACCGGTATCTTTATGATTGTTGACGCTTCTTTTTGACGCCATTGCGGCACCGGGCTTTCAATGCGCAGATTTAAAACTTCAATACGTTTAACCGAATGTTTTAATGCATCAGAAGCAGAAGCTCACAAGCACGACATCGAGCAGTAAAACTTCATGAGATTACAATTAAAGGCAGTCGCCGAAGCCTGGCAGCGAACTCCTCGACTCGAATAAAAGCAGCATGACGCAGCGAGCACTCGGATGGAAAAAAGCTGCTTCATCTCGAGGCATTTATATTCGTGTGGACCTCAATGTGCATCTGGTATTTCCAATACAGGTTTCGCGAGGAGGAATTGCGCGAAAAGAAGTGTAAACCAAATTGAAGCCCAAAATTTAAACCAATTATCGAGCGAGCTTTCCACCGACGCACGGAAAAAAGCTCCTCCGAGCATCGGACGTCGCTCCATTCAGGTTCCGTCCGAGGAATTCTTCGAATCGTCCAAATAAATCTCATTTAAAATATAATTATGGCAGATCGATAATGATCATGTTATATACACTCGCCGTATGAAAATTAACGGGGAATGCTGTCCGCTCCTTTTGACTTATTAAATATTAATGTCATTTCTTTCTCATTGTACGTAGACAAGATCTTCGAGTGTAGATTCTTACTCTGCAAGTTCCTGTACAAAAAGAATGTTTAATTCGCATTGCTTTTAAAGCGACTGCCTTTCTCAGAATATGAACACGCGCCCGATGCAGTTGCATCCAGATGAATGCTGAATCATTATGCAAGTTGATGCAACGATCTCTCGGCTATTCATACCGTTTATTTCCATTTTTTTTTATCAACAAATTAAGTATACAGCGTATATTTCATTTCCATTTATCATATTCGGGCAAATGACGTATAGATATAGATAAATTTGCAAAATTCAAATGTGCAATAAAAATGCATCTAAATAGCCAAACAATGAATTTCGGAATGATTTTCAATATTAAAATCCATATCTATATCATTCTCATTCACTTTTCGTGCAAGAAATGGATCTGCAAAGTCTACATGAAGGATACTATTGAATTATTAGGATATATCATATGAATATTCGCATTGCATAGATGAATTTTAGCCCTTAACTGGTAACGCTAATTTTGGCCACACTACAGGCTTTGTGAGCTTTATTTGACCCACACCAGAAAATCAGTCGTTACAAGCAATTTTTGTAGCATAAATATGAATAGGGGTAAAATAAAGATTTTTGCAACATTTTGATGAAGATGTAAAGATCAAAACGTTTCAGTATACACTTTTTTTGTGCGATTTCATTATGGTAGGATCGGCCAAATTGGCGCGTCACTAAAATAGCTATAACTCCGTAAATATTTGGAATTTTGGAAATTCCTTTGGAGAATGTATTTTTAAAAGTCGAAACTCTGGAAAAATGCAAAGAAATGAAATCATTTTTTTTTCAAAAATCTAAACCAAATTATATTTTTTTCCAAGTTTCAGTAAGTGTTGATGATGTATTTCCTATTTCATCCAAAATATCTCGAGACGCACTCTTTATGAAATAAAAAATGTTTAAAAAAACCGCATAACTTCGAAATCGCATTAAAAAAGTCGCACAAAAAAAGTTTGAGTGTATATATTTGTTGACAATTCACAATATTTGGGACCCAATATATTTTAGTAGCTGATTTTCCGGCTGTCCATGTATTTCCTCGAAAACATTTTTCTCTTAAGATCAATGCAAAAATATTAATTCTCTGTTTTACGATGTAATATAAATGATGCTATCAAATTTTAACTTATTTTTCTAATAAATTTGTACCTGTTCAAGTTAAAATTGAAGAATTTTTGGTTGGCCGCTCTCTGTATCCACAGATCCATCATGACGAATAGATGAAATTATTATCTATTAAGTTCTTAATACCGTTTCGCGCAAAAAATAGACCTACAAAGTCTACGGGAAGGACGCTATTGAATTATTAGGGCGTACCACATGAACGTTCGTATCGCACATGTGAGAATTTAAACGTCATAATTTTTACAAAAACACAATTCATTCGATCAAAATAAGCTCCATTAACTTCAATCGTTTTTTTGAGATGGCTTTTGAAGGGCTAAGAAGATGGCTTTGAAGCCCTAAATTGTTTTGTTCTGGTTTCGGAACTTTTTATTTGTCGGAAAGAGATCCATGCCTATTTATAAGAATTGATCGCTTATTTTTTAGTTTTTTATCTTTTTGTTTTTTTTTTTTAAATTTGTCATGATGTATTTTAAACCGTTGATGAGTAATCACGCATATTTGCGTTCGGACTAGGGAGGCTCAGAATTTTTTTTTTTGAACAATTTTGAATTGTTTTATCACCAATCGAACCTTCGTCAAAAACTGTGTTGATATTTTTAACTGCTTTTACTGCGTTTTGACTCAATTTGAACGCCGTCGTTTTGGAAGTCATAGAAAACAAAGGATGTGGTAACAATTAATCCGCATTTAAAGACAACTGAAGTGCATTTGACAATTTAAAAAAGTCGAACTTGTAAAATTGCACTGAACATTGACCAACTAAAATTCCGAACCTTCATGTGGTACTATGCAATATTAACGTCGAAAGATTGATGATAAAATTAAAAGAAAACCTTTAAGAAATCGGTCCGTATTTTGGATACAAAACTATATTTTGACTTTGCCTCATCAAAGTATGGATCATTTTCTATTCTAAAAAATCGAATTTTGCTCGAAAATGTTGCTATGTGGCCGAGAAATAGATTCAAATAGCAGTTGGTTAAAATGGCAAAGAACTTATGCATCACCCTATTAATAATGCTGATTCTAAACAGCTGATAAATTCTTTATCTACTTCTACGGAATTCAATACCATGCTGACTAGATCATCTTTATCGGTTTTTGTAATTTCCTGAATAAATGCGCAAGATCAAGGATCCAGTATCATAATTGGATTTATAGGCGATAAAAATAGTATCCTTTTGCATAAATCACAGCGATCAAATTTGCATATCGTTCATCATATTCTCCTATATCCAATCAGCAGTAATTGAGTATGATTGTGATCATAAATATTATTGATAATGGCATTGTCTCAAGTTGCACAATATCAAGTTTTTCTTCCTTGGAAATTCTTGTTTTTTTTTAAAGGCAATCCAGCAAGGGGAGCAATTTAACATTTTATCCGACGTGGTTTAATAGTATGATTTTATGACATTACTTTGATGGCAATTGTCATAAATCTATATTAGATTACAGTATGAAGGCTGCTGAAGTTTTAATAGAGCGAGCTCAATTAAGCATCGACCTATGACAAGGCTATTATGATTAATTTTATTTTCGATCTAAATGGATGTTATTGTCAATCTTGAGGGTGAAACTTATTTAACAGGGTTGAATGGAAGGGTGAAAAATGAATCAATAAGAAACAAAGAATCCAGTTGGGAATTTTGGTATGCATATATAAGATCTTTCATTAAGGATACTCAGTTTTATTTGAAAATATATTTTATGGCATTTAGTGCGAAATATAACATCGTTCAAATGTCCACCGCGTCTTCGCTTGGTGGCACGTATTCGGGAGGTTGTATTTTCGATGACTTTGTCATATAAATCTGGCTGAATTTGCTGGATGGTGTTCGTTATGTTGACTTTGGGAGCATCAATTTATGATTTAAGGTAAAGTCGCTCGAGATAACCATATAACTCAAATCGCTCGTGCACAATGTCTATCGTGGCATGCGCTGTGTAGCACGTAGCGCTATTCTATTGGAACCATGTGACAATTTTACTTGTTCACACATCCAATCATCTAAAAATGGACATCGTCGCTAAATATGATTTTTTTGGTGAAACGTTTCTTGAACGAAGCATTGTTTTTAGAAATAAAATTTGATGATTTGCACGCGTTTTTCAACACTAAAAATGTTCATGATAATTTACCATATACTACTAAGAGTTATCTTGTTTGAATAGGAATGGTAGAGAGAATGAAATTTATTTTATTATGTTGGTTTTATTATAAATATGAACAAACGTACAAACATGGATTTTTATATATAAGATATACTGTAAGTTAATTGTACTATATCTATTTTATTTGAGAAAGTGCAAACAATAAGTTGGAAAAGTTTTATCGCAATCGAATGAACCGTATGGCAGCCCATAAAATACGAACAAACATTTTTTTGTTTTTGTACATTAGACTGTACCTATGTTACTCGCGCAATCTTTAGCAATAAGTGGACGAAGTTTTATCGCAATTTGATGAACGGTATGGCAGCGCATTACATACGAACAAACAATAAATCTTTTTTATATATAAGAAGAAGATAGTCATAACCATATGGGGTATGTATTCATACAATGACAATTTCAATAATTCGTTTTAATCATATAGAACCAACGATCCAAATTCTATAATTCATTCGCTTCATAAAATGACAAAAATACAGGTATGGAATTGAAAATTTCAATCGCGTTCCTACGGATGCATGTACGACAAACGAAGACTCATGATACTTTATTTATTTTTTATATCTAATTCATACTCGCACATCAGGGCTTCGAGTCTTTCTATTATATTCCATTTCTACTTTTTGGTGTTTACATGTATTTACAATTTATTAGGTGTATCGAAAAGTCTTTGCCAATTGTTTGACCAATGAAAGAATTAATTTAATTTATTCATTTTTATTTACAAAATCTTTCAAAGCATAATTTATTGTTCATCCTTTCCAATTGCTGACAAATCACATCTGCAGTTATTATTCCGCCAGGTTTCATAAATTCATAATGAATAATTCCTTGAATATCCCACCAAACGCACAAAATTATCTTACGGGTCATTAATTCAGGCTTTGGAATTGGAAATTATTTGTTTTATTGTTGTCACAAACAATTCATTTTTCATCCCCAATTCAGTGCAAAAAGAGACGAACTTTTTGTCTTGACAACAGGACTTCGGACAGTTCGTGCGGCATCCAAATATGTTTCCACCATGGCTCTCAAATATGTCGTTCATCAAAATTTAAGTTTTCCAGTTCTAAGGGCGTCTTTCAAGCATCGATTATCCGATTTGTATTTTGAAAACCAAAATTGATATAAACTTATCCCAATCAGACGTCTATCGAAATCAGCAAGGACTTATCGTTACATCTAATTTTCCTTATATTGCCTGTTATGCTGCCAATTTATGAACTTAAACATGATGTGTCTCCTTCATGCGCGTTCATACGGCATAAATTGTTTTAAAATGGGATTGTTTTCTGTGACTGAGATCCATTGAATTGTATTGATGACATTAGGAATTCGCTTATGACAATAAAAGTGTTTTTTATTTGTCGTCTATCGCTTAGTAAATGTTGCAGCCATGTGTCCAAAGCATGCAGAGGTGAGGACAAAAGCAGCAAAGACAGGCGATAAGCGACCAGACTGTATGTAAATGTTAAGAGCTTGAGGACAAGCATTATTTGTGGGAGATTAATCTCCGCTGTAAACAAGGTGATTTTGTCGCTGTTTTACATGAATGTAATAGCGGAGAATTATCGGCGATTTGAAGCGACCGGTTAACCGATCCTGCTAATTGAATCGCTTTTTGCAAGGACTTCATATATCACTGAATATCGCTTACGTAATTATATATATGAGAAATTTGGGTGTTGAAAGCGAAGAAGAAATATGCGCGCAAGAATATAATCTTATTCTCTTACATTGCGAACCAGTTTATTTACGACTATGCGGGTCGAATTAAAGTGCCGTGTGTGGCTCGCGAGCCAAATTCTAGTTACCCCTGTCATAAATTGGGCCCGATTGATGCGAGGGAACGTTTCCCATAATTTTGTTGTCCTCCCCGAGCGCTTTCATCCTGTATTTTAGTAAAATGACGACGTTTTCCTCTTGAAATGCATATATAATAGATACCAAGTAAAGACGATAATGTCGTCGATGACTTTGGATTGTTATTTTCTTGCTTAATCAATCTGATTTCCGTCTATTGTCATTAGTTATTGTCGTTGCTCAACTGCAGTTGCAATCTCTTCGGCGAATTTCAATCAACTTGTGTCATCAACAAGGGGGGGGGGGGGAGATTTCTTAAACATTAATATTTGAATCAAGTACTAATAAATCAGACGAAGACAATTAAATGGATTTTATTATTCAAATTATATATCGAATATCGTCTTTATTACCAAATTGGAAGAAATCCTAGTCCGAGTCTATAATATATTTATTTCCAATTTCTCGGACAGAGAGAGATCACAACTGCGAGACTCTGATGGCGACGACCCATGATCGAGGCGACGGCAAATAGAACACGACTATTGATTTGTAAAGCTTTTGACCTACTAGGAAGTATTTGTATTTGAGCCAGTCTTAGCTATGTTTGAGGTCGCGAGTTAAAACCTTGCAGCTTTTCGTTGAACACAGGATGCAGCAGGGAAACTACCTTTTTAAAAAAATGAATAACACAAACAGTATATATGACATCAGACGACAGACATCAGAGAGCGACTGATTGGATTGAGGCAAGATTTCCGCGGGAAAGACCAGCTTCAGACCATGTGCACCCGAAGGTGCGATGGAAGAGGAAGGACAAAAGTTAAGCTAAGCGTCAAGGGAATACCACCTCGAGTTCATTACCACCACGAGTCCAATCTCAGTTTGAAGGAGCTGCAGCAGATAACGGACTACATGGACTAACCCTTTCCCATGGCACTCGTATCGGTTCGGTCATTCTTAGTACCTAGCCACGGAGACGTATCGCCGTTCGAACAGCCTAAAACCGTTATCCCCTGTTTGCCTAGGTTGTTGAGAATAGTGGTGAGCCTTTGACACAGTCTCCACCAACTACTGTAATTGGCTGTTCCACACACCTCATTTATGGGTACGCAGCACAGGATGACCTGCTCACCCAACTCATGTTAGCTGGGCTAACCCAGCATTTTTGAAGCTTCTCTCCATTTTTTCAGCATATCGGCGGGTATGTTGTTGATGGCAGCTTGAATATTGTTTTTCAGTTAAGTCAGAACTTGCTGAAACCAAAAATCCCCTACATAAATTTCTTCTTTTTTTTCCAAAAGTTTTGGTAGAAAAAATCCTTGATCATATAGACATGACGAACAGAATTGATCATAACTGTCTGGCCATTTATAAAAAAAAACATGGTCCAATTATGCTTATTCTGGATAATGCACACTAAATAGCGGCCCGTTTAGTACACAGGGGATTCGTCCCACTCCAGTATTGAATTAGAAAAAATAAAGTTTGTCGTCTGTTTGTTTCGTATGCACTCCTATACCGTTCATACGATTGCGTTGTAATTTTGGTGAGTTATTGTGTGTACATTACCGAAGGTTTTCAAATTAGCACAAGCATTGTTTGTGTGCGGAATTTGTTTAGCGAGACGTTTAGCAGTTGCATCATGATGGTCCCTTAAGTTTGCACTACACGTGGTCTGAAGCAATAAACCGCGCGATTATATTATACTGCTGCGTACTCGTTCATTTCGAATAAAATCAAGATTACATTGATGTTATGCCATATGAAGTCCTTTCGTGATTAAATTCGATCGTTTGTACGAAATTGGCATCGGATTGGAATATTATTACTCGATAAAAATATACTCGTTATGCAATAAAGAGACGTCGTCTCGCTTTTTTAGCTGGGACACTGGGAAAATATCGCTTTTTGGCCGGGGCGATTTGCAATAGTTAAGATTTGTGCGGTGATTGAGCTCGCCAAAATTCTATTGAAATGATAAAATCGTATTGATGTGGCAAAAAATATCATATCATGTCTTCGACCCAATTTCGGCCGGATACTTGGGGAGTCGTTTTCCGCGGCGGATGATGGCTTCTTCTTGTTTTTCTTCCGATTTTTTGTTGTTGTCGAAGGGCCTATTTAGCCATATCTGTCGCAGACTTCCTTCATCAGTATACGAAGTCCGATCAATCGTCGCTTCCGTTTCCTGATTTCGACAGATACCACTTCTCGCCGGCTTTTCTTCGGTAGGCTCCCTGGCGACACTCTTGCTCTTTTTTTGTCTTTGCAGCGTTTCTCGAGGGATATTTTGCTTGCGAATTTGCATATCGATTTGCATCCGATTCCTGGTTATTCATACGTTCAGAGCAGAAATTCATTGTTCGCCTCCGCCATATTTATACAGGTTGAACTTAAGTGGAGTCGGTGGTACCTGCCGGTGCAACTTTTACCTCAGTATACATAGCCAGCATGAGGAAACCTTCTGCAGACACCTGGTGGTGTACCAGATAACTTATGAAGCTGCATAGCTATCGTGAATCAGGGGCTCTCGTGACTATTATGCAGTTTCTACCAAAACCATTAATTATATAATCATCCATCATAGATGGTTATCGCCATCTGACGTGGAAGTCTTTCTTGGTCTTCGGGAGCTTTTCCGGTTTTTATCCGAGACGCTGCACCAAATGAAGATCGCTTTCAATTAAAATTTAATTCCACGAAGAACATAAACAATCGCACCGTAGTTTATGGCCGTAAAAAGACGTATTGTGCTTTAAGCTATTTGCAAATAAATTATGCTCTGAAAAAAATTAAAAAATGTGATCGAGCGGACGTGTAGCAAACCCATACATACGCTGTGCATTGCAAATTTATTACTTCGTTCTTATATAATAACAAATTCTTAACCCTCCGAAGCTCAAAAATTCAAATCTAATTTAACAGTTTGAAAAACACTGATATAATATATACATTTAGTATGGCCGCATATTAAATTGTTACACAACATTCGCATTGTCACACGTCTCCCACTAACGTTCGCATTTCGCGCGTTTTTAAATATCCAAACAACAGGGCACGCACATATCACATCTTAACAAAAATCATCAATTTAATGCATAAAAACATCCATAATACTGAGGGCCATCCAAATTTGACGCCTAGATGTCTAAATATACATAATAAACATCAGACATATCAATATGATTGATTGATAACGCTCAGTATTCACAGTAACAGCATTCAACACCTTCATTACTTAAAAAAAAATTTGCTTGAAATCAAAGAATCTCTCGTTCGTTGTTCAATAATATTGTACTATCTTCTACTAAAACAAAATGGCTTATATGATTTAAATAGACGTCTCGTGTAAGCATTATACAGTTTTAATATCTAGGCGTTGCATTTGGATTACACTTAATATCATACAGGTACATACTTATTTCCATTGCATTTATTGATTGATTTATTTATAAGATTTTTTAGAAGATATAATCCAAACAAAATACGTAGTAATGACTTAAGATTACAAGCTGAAATTTGGGTATTATAAATTAGGTTTTTATTTGTAGTATTGATTTAACAGGACAATTAATATGATGAACAGACTAAAGGTTACGATATTATCAGATGAATAAAATCATATAAATTCTGCGAAATAATGGCGAAGATCACGTATTATATCAATATAAAATCAACAAAACTCTTTTGCATAAGACAAAAATGATCGTTCATCAACATCGAGAGTATGGCGAGGTGATTGCATAAATCGGATGCTTGAATGTGATACTTAGGAAAAAGGAATTCTTACGACTATTATTTTCTCGAAACAAGGTACCCGGACTTTTTTTAAATTTTAAATTCTATAAAGCCTCTTAAAAGGACAATGCGACGGAGATTTGTTATGGTATATACATAGCTATTATTAAAAAAAAACTCATGACAAAACCATAATGGGTCTTCTTCATCTTCAAGGGTCAAATTGAGTTAAACATAGAAATATTCATATGTGCACCACTTATCGTCCATATAAATCCAATTTTCTCACAAAACCGCGCAGCGTGAGTCAAGCTTGTATATCAACGAATGAACCTTTACACCGTTGATAGCACACAATGTTCGTTCTTCGCGTAAACATAAACAATACGCATTTGTGTATTCGGTTTTAGTAACAAAACGATCAAAGACGACCCCATGTCTAATGGTTTTCAATTGGATATTTCTGTATCATTCAAGTCCGAACGCACATACGCGGGATTACTCATCAACAGATTAATAGCAGCGTTCCCACGGAAAAAAAACAACAATCAGATGATTCAACCAGACTTTTGCTGATATAGTTATGACAATTGTATACAGTGTATTTGGCACATGAAACGATATTTTAAAAAAAAAATTGGGGTTAAAGGGGTGTTTTGTTACGTTTCATACAAAAACACTATGTTCTTAGTGTCAGGGTTGTCGAAATAGATTATTTTAAAAACATTTTGAAAAAACTGTATTCAACTGTACTGTACTGATTTCAACTGTAGTTGTCTGAAGTAGAATTTCCTCTTTCATTTTTGCAAAGTTGTGTCTTATTCCTTCAATTTGAATTTATTTTGTGAGCACCTCTGCCGTGTAAATTGATTATTTTGGCAGCCCTATTCCGTGGCTCACACGGTCTCCAGACCTGACACCATTGGATTTCTTTGCCCGCTATGATTTCATTCCATCCAGCATATGAGAACGAATCTTTGGCGGAATGGGAAGGATCTTCGATCCATGATAAATTGAAAAATTAATGGAGTGTTTCTCGAAAAAGAAAAGCCCACTTGTCATCTTGGCGTGTCGTCGTCTAGCTTCCGATGATAGCCAAAGGCGATTGAATGATACGATCAGCCATGGCGGATTGAATCCAACTCCAGATTGTCATTCGGAATGCGATCAACAATTTTTATGGACACTTTGTATTTAAATCGCACGCTTCATGAATTATTTACGAAGCCGAAGGCTCTACTTCAAATCTACAAAAACATATGACGAGCTGGCAGCCATCATCGTCGGTTTCGAAAATCACAAGACCGGTGAGTGGTTAAATCCTGCTCATGTTTTCTTATTACGCTCCGCGATCATTTCTGACACCCGGCGGAATGTGGCAACTTGATTAAGAGCTTTGGTGTCTCGTTTGTTCTATCTGTCCAAGGTCTGTGGGTGGATGTCTGCAATAGGCGTGTTTAGCTGAAACAGATGATTTTATTAATAG
Organism: Stenopsyche tienmushanensis; assembly: GCA_008973525.1. Taxonomy (NCBI): domain Eukaryota; kingdom Metazoa; phylum Arthropoda; class Insecta; order Trichoptera; family Stenopsychidae; genus Stenopsyche; species Stenopsyche tienmushanensis. Next base: position 1,408,381 of record WACJ01000042.1, read on the forward strand.
ATAACCGACCGAATTCACGAATCGACTCCCCCAAATGCAGAATACGCTCAAGAAATTCCTCCCCCTGAAAAGGATAAGAGCTCGAGAGAGCGATCAGTCCACTCTGTGGTCCATCCAAGATCCTCATCTATATTGAAATGACAATGCTTTATAAATACTGAAGAAGAAGACTCACTAAAGTTCGATGATCCGTGTCTGGGTGTTTGAAATGTTTGGCTTCGATCATCTGTGTAAATTTTCATTAAAATCTGCATCAATATAAGCGCGGTCCTGTTTTTGGATGCCAATATTTTTTTTATGCGGTTATATGCCTAAAAATATATTTAAAATCTCCCTGAAGGGGATTAAATGAATATATATCTACTTGGTTAACAAAAAAAAACATAGATAAACCAAAAATGTGTCCATTGGTTTAGGAAATATTGAGCATTTTTTGAGAAAAATCGATACAGGAGACTGTTTTCTATGTCATGGTCAATCTTCATCGTCAATCTGATTTATTGTGCTCACATACTTATATTCCATATTTGGCTAGTTATGGTGCAGGGAACTGTTTCCAGGGGACTGTTTAATTTGAATGTAGTACAGAACATAATTATGTTATTTTGCTGTACACAGGGAATATTCATCTAATATAACAAAATATTTTTCTATACAGCCAACTCTTCTATAGCGCTATAGAAAGTTAGGCACCCATACATAATTTGGGGTTATGTTTTTCATTTGTAGAAAACAAAAAAAAAAATGGCAACATCTTACATTGCGTAATTATGTATTTAATTACCGTCAGTGTCATCTAATATATCATTTTCTTTATTGTCGAAAGCGCCAATTATTTTCCCAAAAACGTATGCTTTAAAAGATGCCATTGTACGAAAAGACCACTGCCAACGCCATGGGAAAAAAACTCTATAGAAGGGTTGACTGTATAAATATAATATGAACTGTAGCGTGGGAATAATTCACAATTATATTTGAATAATTATAATAATGTAAAAGTAGGTAAATAAATTTGAGCATTGAAAGTTCATAATTTTTTAATTGTTTACCTCTTTTTTTGAGGATTTCTCTTTTTCGGTGTACTCAAATAAGTGGTCGGAGATAAAATACGGATTTCCGTCGCGTATGCTGCGAGTTCGTCTCGAGGCTGCGGAGCCTCATCGCTACTGAGAGGCGAACGCCCCTGTCCTTCTCAAAAAATACTTTAAATTGTCTTGGGAGAACTGTTTTTGAGCATTATAAAAACGTTTTTTTACAATAGAGTTAATTTAAATGCATACTGTACGTTGAGCACAGGAAAATTGGGTAATTATCTTTTAAAGTCAATTATAATAATTTATATGTTGCATATGTTAAATCTTCATTTGTGTTAAGTTAAATGTTAAAACAATTAAATATACTAAAACCAGTTTATTTATCTTGCATTAACTGAGGTATTTTTCCAAAGATACCATTTATAAACCAATGAAATCTTTACATCCTATGACAATCATGATAATGACTGATTAAAATCGCAAGAATTTGAAACATTCAGCTATCTGAGAATGACTATGGAGAAATCGAATTTATCTGGCTGAAGTTCAACTTTATATTATCGCAATAACTCGATTGCATTTTATTAGATCCGAACGATAAAACCGAATATTTCTGCTACCATTCAATGGTTATGGGAACTGCTGGTTAACCTGCTATATTGTCATACCAGGACTCTTCAAAAAACACATTAATTCCAGCAATATAAATGCGTATCGGAGCCGAGATGATTGCTCTATGAATTATGTAACCGTTTATGATATACGGATCGTATAAAAAGGCAAAAATGGACAGATATGAGCGTTATAATATCGAATTGTTCCATATTTCATTGCGTTCCAACATCGGGTTTTTCCCGTTGTCAATATTGCGCGGACACAAAAAGAATTCATGCCAGCAAATAGACATATTTCGGCTTTTTATTGGCGCTGTTTAAGTTTTATAGCGCCTCAGATTAATAAATCATTTTCTTCGTACTGATTGACATGTGATGTCTTCGAAGGATGCTCTGCAGATCCGTGGAAGATCGGATCAATCGTCGAATCGGACTGCCGATCGATAAATATTTTCGCCATGATAAATTGAAACGTTATCAATACATTTAAGGCGTGTTTAGACGATGTTTTATTTGAAGACGATTCGCTTGAAAGACGAGCGAAAACATAATAACGAACGTCTTCATCGGCTGTATAAATTTGCTTATGTTTAGTCTGATATGTTTCAATTAAAGTTATAACGATTCATTAATTCGGCCACAAAAAATACACATAGAAAGTCTGGCATTATTGAAGTTTACGAGTGCTTCTAATTCATCTAATTAGCAAGTCCGACGATTAAGACAATACCGTGAAAGGACTGCACATCGCACTTGCTGTGGGCATAAATTCAAATTATAGTGCCAAATTTTTAAGCTGTGATGAAAATTTTGAAATAAATTAATGAAGGATGCGATAAAAAAATCTTGGACGTTTTTGTCTTATAAGAACTAATCACACAGTATTTCTATAGAGACGCTCGAAGTTTGTTAGATCATAGCGGCCATGTTATTAAAGCAATATTTATCAAATTCATTATAAATTATTTAGTAATATATGGCAAATCATCATGGAAGTTTATAGCATTGAACAATGTGTGCAAATAATTAAAATTTAGTTTTTCTGTTTGAAAAACGTTTCACCAAAAAAATCATCTTTAGCGACGAGGCTCATTTTTGGATGAATGGACGTTTGAATAAGCAAAATTATCATATGGTTTCAACAGGACGGCGCTATGTGCCACACTGCGCATGCCACGATGGGCATTATGCATGAGCGAATTGAGGACATGGTTATGAAATGTGTGTGACACAGACACGGACCAAAACTCGCAAAATTCTCGATTTCCCCACAAATTATTTATTTCCGTCCACTGCAGATGAATACTTATATACTATAATACTTTGATGTGATTCGTAATTATATTACGGAGGAATACAAAAAATTTGAACCCCGTATCTATTATATTTCATATCGATATTCCCATTATTAGAGTCGAGGTGTAGTAAATACATCACCGGTAGATAAAGGTTAATATAACAATTAAAAAAACATATAGGTACTGTATATATGTATACATAGATTTGACAGTTACTGCACCCAGGCGACGCCTTGTTTTTGGATGTCCGCGGATAAGTTATTATTCTATTTGATGAGATAATCTGAAGACCTCCATCTTTATTGCATTAGTGTTTGATTATATCTTAACACATTCCCGTCGGGATACGCATGTGTGCACCTTTCCAATATTATCAGGAGACGCGCCTGTACGTCTTTATCCATGTTATTCATAAATTATTTTAAAAAAAGCTGTCAAGCCGGTACATGCACCACAGTTTAAAAACTACTGCCGTATTTATATATTTATATACAGAGGGATGTCCTGAACGTTTTCTCATTATTTTTCTATTGTAGAACCTACACATTAGTTAATACCCTAAAGACCGATCCCGCGTTAGCGCGGATTTGCATATCGTATTATATGACATCTCTCGGTAAACTTGTCCTACGTGGAAGTTTTGCTGTTTTTGTTACGGTCTAAAAGGTGTTAAAAAGTTAGAGTGTTTTTTTTTAATATTACAAATTCCCGCAAAATCGCCCCGCGTCAGGCAATAGACAATACTATTTATAACCCGACGGTAATGTGTTAAAACAATAACGATTTATTTTTAGGCATAACAGTTTATATAAATGATTGACGTTTCGGCCTATATAAATGATCGAGGATTAGTGATCGTCATTGTTAGGAGATTTTGGGTGTGATCATCATTACGACATCAGAGAAATCTGTCTTCTATTTTCATATTTGAATGATGGCCGGATTATAAATAGCATTCTTATCTATTCTGTTTTAGTCATTATCGAATTATTATATCAGCGTTCTATGATCTTTCATTATTTCGCAATGCATTGAAATTTCATAGCGATTAGTTTTAACCCTTTTGGTGCCGATCGAAAAAACGGTATCCAAGCGAAGAACTCTAAGCCAATTTAAGCCTAATTGATGCAGTTAAAAATAATATTAATTGATAATCATTAGAAAACAATACACTCTTCCCAGCGATGTTCAATAGCTTTGATACTCTGTTTATAGTGAGATCGTCTTTGTTGTTGCTATTTAGTGATTCGACCTCAGAAATATTTCCAAAATATATAATGACATTTGATTTGAAGGTTCTAAAAATTTTTATATAAAAATAATCATGATATTTCATAATGACTAGTTGTTGGATAACAACAACAATTATCAAACTAACATTGAGACCGTATGTACATTTCAATGTACACAAAGTTTAATCTCGAATTACAGTGCAATAAATTATAAATCACGATGGAATTTTGATTTTATCCAATAAAATAAGTCTTTCTCTATGAGATCATGTAAAAATAATGCGAAATAATTGATTTTTTCTTAGCCTACATTTCGCCGTTGATTGTTTTTTTTTTTCTTTTTGAAGATAATCAATGAAAATTATTCCATGCGTATCTCAAAAAACTGACACCATGACCTTGTCTATAGATGGAACTGCCCTCATTGGAGGTAATTCTTCCCTTTCAGTCCACTGTTTTGTTGGGTCAGTGGTATGAAAACCGGACCGGTTGGACACAAAGACCTTGGGGCCGCTCCGTCCTCTTTCAGGGCATTTTGCGGCATTTTCTATAACAAATGCGTAACCGAGGCCTTCTATATAATCTGTACGATAACGAAAGCCCCTCTCAGAGGCTAATTTACATAGGTGGGTTGCGCCAAATGAGGTCGCGAGCGAACCTAGACTTCCCCTCGCCCATAAAACCTTGTTGAGTGAGTTGATATAGTCTCAGATGTGAAGTAATGGACGCATGATTCATGCATGTTTATAAGTCGATGCAAAAACTCTGCTTTGTTGCTGTGAAACATTGCTAAACACTCGATTGAAACATCCTCATGGCGCTGTTTTTTTTCCGTCATGAGCAAATGCGGCACTCGTCTTGCGCACAGCTTTATCATGTCCAAATTTTCAGTCAATATGCGATGTACAGCACTTTTCGAATTCCTTATCAAGTCTGCAAACTCGCCCACGCAGTCGATGGTCATCCAATACATCCAATCATTTCTGGCCTGGTCTCATTTGGTCGATAAATGCGATGTTCGTCTTGGCAGCTCGTACGGCCTCGTTTAAATTCTGCCACGCAATATTTTACTGTTGTAAACGAAGGAGCAGACTCCCCCAGAGTAGAATCTAGCTCGATTTTGATATTGATTGGATTAAGACCTTTCAAATAAAAGTATTTAAATAATAGTAAAATCGACGTCCGACACTAAAAGTGTTAATGTCGAAATTATTTTATTGCCATGTTGAGGCTGTTTTAATAACACATTAAGAATTATCATGAATATTGATTGTTATCCATATGTAATTATTATGATTTATCTGCATTTGGAGGGGAACGAAATCATTGTTGGCATTTATTATGTTCAAATTGATCATTGAACGATAATGAAAGATGCAAATTGGATGTAATGCATAATAAATTCGATTCGAAACGATCTCGTTTGTATGAAATTGGATGCGCGGTTATTTGATGACCCGGAAAACGATGCATTATTGTTGCATGTCAACGATGCAGGTTAAATGATGGGTGCAGTTTGCGCTGCACAATGATATGCAAAGATTGCATTTCGAAGATTGATGCTATGTACTAAATTACTTCGAATATCTGGATATTCCTCGACTTATTTGTTGGTGTAGAATTTGGTTCCGTTTAAAATGCACTTTTTTGCATTCTGCATATCCAATCTACCATATCGCGTTCAAAATCCGCAGAAATAAAAATGTGCAATCAGCTCAATGTGGAAAGTTGACCGAGCGGTTACGGAGGAGAGCTGACATGCACCAGGTGTTTGGTTTGCTTCCGAGGAACCCATAAATTGTATGCACATCAAAAAGTGCATTCGTTCACAGCAGAAGAACTTCGAACCAGACTTCGGAGAAAAGACAGAATCCCATGATTCACGCTCACGTGTTTGGCACCATTTGCATATGACTCATCCAGCGAATGCTTAATCGAAGCAACGTAGATAAAGTCGCTACGTATCTGTGATGCAATTAGACACGAAGACGATGTCGATCGAAGATGGATCGATGACGAATGTCTGATGACAGCGACGAAGCACGCAGACACTTCAAAGATGCTGCGGCAAGTTCATTGCCTTCGCAATCAAAAATTCAGAACGTGTCGTCAACATGGACAAACAGTACAATGCGAGAGCCTGAAGATATTTTGATTGAAGTCGAAAAATCTGCATACATTAGGCAAAATTATCCTATTGGAACCGGAATCGATTCAGCATCAATAACGACTCGAGGATCTGATATCTTGACGACTGCGAACAAACAATACATTTGAATACAATATTATCTCTCATTGGAAATATAATCGTTGAATTAAATGTATTTCATAACGAGCGATACTTATTACAAGCAATGACATCAATTCGCCCAAATCTATATTAGATCTTCTTGAATGAATATCGTTTAAATGTGTACATTTAATGTCAATCTGAAATATCGCACATTGAGTGCGAAAATTAGTGAATCGGATACAGAGACGGAGAGTGTGTCTTGCGTCTCATCATACACTCGTACATCGATGGTAAGACCGCGCTGTAAAGGTACCCCTACACGCAGTATTATCACTTTGACGTACACAGCCGTCAAATCCCTTAAGTTTGTTTTCGTTTCGTCGATGTGATATAAGATTTGAAGTGTCCACGAAGCGAAGACATAGACGCATGCATAGACTTATCTGGAGCAAAAAGCAAGTATTATCTGCTGACGCATGACGGTATTTGACGGCAACTGTGCGTCAATGGTTTAAATGAGGTTATCTCGAAACTGCATTTCCTAAAACGATCTAAGTTGGGACTTAAAAAGTTTTTGATCGACCTGCCTGAATTTTTGGGAGGTTCTTCACTATAATATTGTTAATTGGATATAAATAATGTTTTAACGTTTTTGAGTGAATAAATTACTTTTTTGGGATAAAATTTGTCAAAACCATCAAGCATGGGTCCTTTTTATTTTACTCGACCATTTTACTTTACATGGACCAACACTGATTGACTCTGCCCGTTTTTATAATATATACTGAATTGTCTAATCTCTCTTTTCTTCTTAGTTTTCTTCAGACAACTTCGTTTCATAACGAGAGTTTGAAATCGTTCCGTAAATATGTTCAGGTATTATATCCGATTGCGAGGCGCTCATTCGTCGTATCAGCGGTTCGAAAAGCGGACCGATTGGACATTCAAACCTTGTGGGCTCTTTTATGACTTTTTGCGGCATTTTCTATGATCTGTACAATTACAGAAGCAACGTAGTGTCTAGACACTTTCTATTATATATTGAATTTATATTCCCGTATAATAGTACCCCCCAGAATTATTTTTTTACTAAAACTGTAAAAAAACGCATGTTTATTGTGTATATTTACGCGAAAAAATGGACGAATATTATGCATTATCAACAGTGTTGAGGTTCATTTATTGATATACAAGCTTGATTCACGCTGCGCGGTCCCGAGAGAAAATCCGATTTGTATGGATGTTTAGCTCACTAAGGGTTAAAGCCGTCAATACAATACCTTATTCGATTGAAAGGAACATCAAATACTAATTTTAAAACGAGATAAAACCAAGTCTGAGTGTTAACTTGCCCAATGAAGTCTTTATTATGTATTACATTCTAGAAGAAGTCCAAACAGTGCGTAATATCGCAAGTATTCGAACTTAGTGTTTATTTGGATTAGTTATCGGGAAGCTATTGATATTCTGTCAATATATGGATTTTAATCGGGCGCTTTTTTCAAGTTGATGTGTACAATGTCCGATAGGTATTAGTCGATATGACGTATTTGGATGTTTTGCTATAATTTTATCGATTGGCTTATATCACGCCCCTATTTTTTCCTTCTGGAATTGATTTAGATCCATATTAATTCAATAACATTCGATCGTATCAGCGAATTGTCATTGGGCACGCGATGCCAATTTAACAAACGGCTCTATCGAGCCGCTTCGCCGATTTTAGATTCTGTATAAGATAGTTTTTGATCTAATAAGCATTATCGCGGATAATCAATCATAAAAATGTATTGTTCAGAGTGCAAATGAGCAGATAATAATCTAGTGCCAAATAAGGTTTGATTTTGAAATGAACGGTTAATTAGTCAGCTTTAGGATTTATTTTTTCAGCAGTTAAATATCGGAATAAACAGATGCTACATTCGTATATCCACCATTTATCGTCCACACAAATACGCTTTTCTCTCAGGACCGCGCGGCATGAATGAAGTTTGTATATCAATAAATGAACCTTAACACTGTTGATATTTTTGGGCTCCATAATGGCGTTACAAATATAATCATTTTGATTGAGTTTTAAATATATCTAAGATGATTCTAAGATGATACCTGATTTGGACTATTCAAACCCAATGATTGTCAGACTTTTTACAGAACCGCTACACGTTCGAAAGTAAAGCTTATGAGGTTATTAGACTTGATTCGCATTGTGTTTGGAATTGTAATCTCCGCATGTAATAAATGGATCTATTGGTATTTATCTTATCACTTTTATTATCAATTCGTCACCATTATGTCATTAGAGCGTGTCCTTATTGCCACCGTTGCGGGATGTTTTGCATCATTTTCGAGTGGCCAATGCAACAAACATTCGATCCATGTCCATCGTCTCCCGATGACGATCCTTGGGGATAATTTTTTTGAAGCACGTTCGAACAACGTCGACAAACAAGCTGCATCTGAGCGTGGGCACGACGACCAGCTGTAACAATGATCGTTCTTCACAAATTTAGCGTTGCACATATTGGATGCAATAAAAGTTCATTCCTCGGCGCATAAATTTCCTCGCGTCGTTCTGTCTGTCATTCACAATGCATATTTCTGGAAGCTTTAAGATCCATTGCATTTTTGAGCATCGCAAAGCATGTAGGTACTTGTTGAGTGTTGAAATAGTGCAATGATAAAAGCCCAATATGACGTATGTTTGCGATATCATCAAGACGCACGTGGTAGATAAACATCGCTATATAAAGCAAACTGTATGTCATCGTAGCCCATCAGATCCGAAGACCTGCTGTCGAAGTGTGGTCGGGTGTTTGGACGTTGTTTTTTAAAGTGTTCGACCCGAAATTAGTAAAAATCGGCGGCCTTGTACTAATTGTGATTAATAAACCAATACACGTTCGATCAACTATCCGTTTTGTTAAATTTAGTGTGGTTTACCCGTGCGTTTGGATGTTTATTGTGATCGAGATCAAAGGTACAGATGAGAGATAAACGAGCAGATCCAGATCGGCCGAGATCTGTGTTCAACAAACCCAGCATCAGTATTTGTATGTGCATCGTTTTCATCCATATCCATAGTAGACCGAGCGTATCAAAGGTAAGAATCGAATTAGATATTTGTATTGGAATAATACATATGAATTTATAATGCATAATAAAATTATATGGCGCGATATTATCCGGGCGCATTAAAATGGATCAGCACAATTCAAAGTGCCATTATGTAAAGATACGCTGTAAATTAGCTATGAATATGTTTTATAGACAAAGACGGCCTCTCACATGCTCCGCATGCATTGGCGTCCAAATATGTCAGCATGTACACACTAATTACCATGCGTATGCTCGCATGCCATCAACCCAGAGTTGCGCATGGTTTTTATTTTACTCAACCATTTTACTTTACATGAACCAACACTGATTGACTCTTTCCATTTTTTATAATATATGCTAAGTTGTCTAATCCCTCTTTTATTCATTATCGTCATATTCAAGTATGGCATCCGATCGCCGCCCATTCGTTATATCAGCGGTCCGAAAATCGGACCGATTGAGCATTCAAACCTTATGGCCACCATTCCGTCCCCTTTTAGGGCTTTTGCGGCATTTTCTATGATCTATATGATCACGGAAGCAACGTAGTGTCTAGAAACTTTCTATTATAATATTTTTTTTACAACAGTAACCGCCATTTATACATTAGGTCGGGTACTTTTGGGATTATCTTTGTATATTATTTTAAATCAGACATTATAATTTAATATATTGCATTTATAATATTATTAGTTACTTTTAAAAAATAAATAGGATTCCACGGGGTTAGGGCCCCCCCCTAAACAATACTTATGTTAATTTAAAAACTTTTTTGGATACACATCCAATATCTCATAAAATTTTCCTCAAGAATTCTGCATAAAAGCATCGGATCCTAAACCCACCACACATTGTAATGATTTATCGGGTAAAATATAGGGAATATTTCTATCGGTTCGGTGACATTTTTTGATCCGGGAAATATAAGGGTTTTTCGGCTCAGCTCCGGTTGATGCTCGCTACTGTTTCTTTGGTTTGATTGCATCTTTTTATTTGTATTGAAAACTTATTTCCTTTTCAAGCAAGCAAGCATTCTTTAATACATTGACTCATTGATTGGAAGTTTGGGAGTCCCAGGTCTGGAGTACATAACACTAGGAAAGGAATTCAAATCTGGGAGTCCCAGTCTGGGCACATAGCAAACATATAGGACCATATGAACTAAACAAAATACACAAATGATGACATTAGTTACAAGCTATAATTTGGATAGATGACAATATTATCTGAAGTATTCATTTAACAGGATGAACAAAGAGTGAACCGAAAAAACCGATATTTTTGTTGTTAAGTTGCCACTGTCACGCGCTGTTCCAAGCTATCGATATTCGAGGATCATCTAAGAAAGTAAGATTACAAGACTCCTGAGGCTGGAGTCAGTTTGATCTCGCGTGTTTGACTGCCATTTTGTTCAGTCACAGTAAATTCTTCCAGTGGAGAGGTCTTCACGCGCTCATACCTCGTGTTATGCTTGACGACCTTCAGGAAGAATTTCCTGACATTTCTCGAAGACTCCTCGTTGATATTGTATCAGAAAAACTTGATTACAAGAAGTTGTGTGCGAGATGGATGCCCAGAAGGTTTACACCGGAACACTATCAAAATCGCTTAACTGCCCCGCCTGAATTTTTTCACAGGAGGGAGAAGCTTTTCTGGACTCGATCATGATAAAATTGTGCTGGAAACACTTGATCTGTTGGATATCGTATGCAAAATTTCAAGCAGATAAACCACAAAGAAATGTGTATCCTCGTCGATCGGCATTTTATCTATTATTCGCATAAAAAAACCATCAGTGCGAAAATCTCATTCATGCGCGTGTGCTTGACCTAAAATTGAATGGCTATAAAGATGCTAATCTTTATCTCTTGATGCATTTAATCAGTGGCTATCAATCTTTCAGCTTTTGTATTGTTCTGGGCTGAAATTTTGACGCATGCCATTCATAATTGTGCGATTATGTTACGTGCCAGTAATGCGTTAACGTTTTGCGGTTATCAGCCTAATTATTTCGTTTCGGCTGCGAAGGCCTTGAAAATGATCCAGATCTAGGTTTCATCCGAATAAGATAAATTTATATTACACAATGGCTGTCGAAATGTTCTTTGTGTCTATAGTATGCTCAATGAGACTAAAATGATCATTAGCCCCTGAAAGAGGTAAGACACAGTGTTGTGTCCGAATTCCCTTGATTCAGAAAGAGCATTCTTACACATTGAACTCGGAGAGAAACAGAGACGAAAAGAGTATCTTGCGTATATCGTATGATTGTATAGATCGTTAGCCCAAATTTATCGACTAATAATAATATGACAATGATATAATTAATCGATTTCAAGTGTATTGTTTATGTTCAGGCAAAGAAATGATCGAATATTTGTGTATCGACAGTGTTTATGTATTTATGTACAAGCTTCATACACGCTGCGATGGTCCTGATAGATAAGTGGATTTGTACGGATGAGTGGTGATATTTCTTCTTAAACTTGGGCCTGCCTGACATTGCTAATCGCCTCAATGTTCAATTTTTCAGATTCATTCAGAAATATAAATACTTTTGATCTCCCAAATCGCTATGGTGATTTTTTCTACAATCTGGATTATAACAAGCGTCCAGGATCTAATCCACATGCCAACACTCGGTCAAAGTGATCATAGATAAGCTCATTTAACCAGACTTATTTATAAAACTAATTGTAGTGAGAGTAGATCTCGCTTGCATTGATGCTGTACCTCCCGCAGAGAACAAATAAAAAATATATACAGCCGTTAATCAGAAGCTCTCATCATATCGCAGCTTTTTATTGCTCGCAACGAAAGCTCTCGTTTCTACAATATTTATCCACTCGAGTTTCTGATCAGGGCTCAAATACAGGCGCCGGTTGTAATTTATGCCGTTTTTTCCCCAACCATATAAGACAAAGTGGTCGGCGCCTGACATCCATGTGATCACTCCATTTTTCCATCCTCCAGGCTCTTTATGTGTGTCGTGTGGCGATGATGTCTTTCGCAAAACGCAATAACTCGGATCGATGTGCTAAAAATTCATATATTCCAATTTACGCACAAGAATAGAAGCATGTATTCTATTCAATTCCGAGAATATTGATCGATTCCATTAAAGAAAAACACATAAATCCTATTGAATTCGCTATAAAATCATCTTTACCATTAAAGCCTTATACGATCAATGGGCTCCCGGCAGCTATTTTACAAGCACATAAACTTATTTTGCATTGAAAACATCGTTAAAACGCAATATTATTGCGCAATTAAATTTTCCTAGAATTTGCAAATAAAATACATATGGATTTTAACGCGTTTGATTAGTTGATTAACCTGTTGATGAGTAATCGCGCATATGTGCGTTAGGACTAGGGAATCCAATCCCGAACCAAATTTTCATTCCCGGGATCCTGGCATAAAGAATCGAGTGTTTCCTCATTTAGTCTGGATCTGATTTTGGAAGCCAGACAACTTGCTGCTGAAAATACACGCTCAGCTTCCACACTCGTTGGAGGTATCGTCATCAGATAATTAAATGCTAGTTCGAGTTGATGACCGCGTTAACCCCCATTTTTGTATAACACCATCAATGTGACTGATAAAATTCCTTTCTGCTGAGACACGGACTAAAACTCGCAAAATTCCCGATTTCTCGACAAATTATTTATTTCCATCGCTGCAGATGAATACTTACATACTATAATACTTTGATGTGATTCGTAATTATATTACGGAGGAATACAAAAATTCTGAACGCCGTATCTATTATATTTCATATCGATATTCCCATTATTAGAGTCGAAGTGTAGTAAATACATCACCGGATTATTACATTCAAGAGCACCTAAAACTGTTCTGAATTGGAGACAGACGGATGTCTTGCGTCTCATAATACGATCGTGTTGTAAAGGTACCCCTACACGTATACATATTTTCAAATATTTCGTTGTCTTATAGATTCTATCGTCTATGTATCCTCTATGCTTCCGTGTATATTATTTTGTATCGATGAGAAATCTAACCCAGAAACGCATTAGCATAAATGCATGTTAGATCCGTGTCTAGGGGCCCCGCAGCTTTTGGGGCTTCCATATTAAAATGATTTAATACCAAAGTACTACAAGAATGATTTAATTCACTTTCACAAGCATATCGTCATGGAGGTAACTAAACATGTTAAATTTGATGTTATGAAATTTAATATATTTACAGGATAAAAGCTTATGATCAGACCATTTTTTTTTTTTAATAAAACCATTATTTTTATGCGGAATTTGTTTTTTGAGACGTTTGACGATTGCACCATGTTGGCGGTTGCATCAATCCTAACCCTTCAGCCCGCGCTACACGAGGCCTTAAGCAATAAACCACGTAACTGCACGTTTCTTTTCAAATAATTACCGATTTTGTAATAACATAAATATCATAGAATGCAATCAGTTATTATAATTCAATAAATTCCAACGAATTTTATCACCATTAACATGTTTTCAGCGCGGATCAAACGATCTATAATTATAATAATCAGCGATCGATCTTCAAAATTAAAATTGCGATTTTATCTCGCAACAAAAATCGCAGATTGCCATCGGCTTGCCTGAAAATAGAACAAGAAAAAAATATTATTACTAAAAAAGGCAAAACACAGTTGAATCATATCTGATGCATAATAACGCGATGAATAATGTTATACGTGCAAAACAATGATAATCGGTATTATGAAACCAATCGCAACAGAATGCGATTTAACCCTTTCGATGCGGATGTATTTAAAAAAATATATTTACAGAGTTATGGCTATTTTAATACTAATAGATCCTACCGGAATGAAATACTTAAATGCATTTTTCTCGAAAGTACTTTTTTCAACACGGTTGACATAATATCTCAAGTTCTATTCAACTAATTTATTTCAAAACTTGTACAACCCTTCTCTATATAACCCTCTATTGTCCCTGCCAGATTTATGTTTATAACTATTTAAAAATAAATTAAAACTGTAAGTGTAAGTGAAAAAATAAGATTTAAAAATGACTTCATTTTTAAACTGTAGCCATTTTGTTAAAATATTTTTTTATTGTTTTTTTTTGAAGTTGGGATTATAACGACATCTTTATTAATTAAGAATCTTATTTATTTTTTTATTATAAATTGCTAGAAGAGTCGAAATTGTGTCTATAAAGATACGCCCTTTTTTCACCCCATACACTTTACAAACCTATGACTTTTTTAATTTCAATTTTATTTTTAGTAAATTTGAATTTATTACATCTGCCCTGTGCATCGATTGACGCGCGTGCTAAATGTGGTTTGCCAGTTTTGAAATTAGTTATATTAATCTCATCAATTTCATCATTGCTGTGAAATTTCATGATTCAGCCGAGCATTATTCCTCGAATCGGTATGACTGTGACAATAGTCAGATTCATGCTTTCGCAAGCTTCAGACATGCATCCAGCGCCATTGTGTATCGGTTTATTGTAGTGTGTGATTAATAAATTGTGATTTTTATTGTTTCAGATTTGTTTGTTGATATTGAGTCTATATCTGGTGGTAGGTGGCAAGCGGTCGGGGGTCGTCAGTATGCGGGGAACTACCCAGACCCCTGCCGCCCTAGCCATTGCCACAGTTCTCCTCACCATCTTTCCCTATGTGATAACTGGCCAAGGCGATATAAGTAAGTCCTATATATATTATACAGTCAACCCTCCTATAGCGTCTGCTTTGTTTGCAGCGTTTTTTACCTAATCAACGGGTAAAATATCCATTCGCTCGTGTTAATCACTTGCATTCGTTAACAAACTAAACGCATTCAAATTTTGTATGAGTGCCTATCTTTCTATAGCGTGATCCCTATCTCGACGCTATAGAAAGGTTGACTGTTAGCCCATATTTGTAATGAATTTTGGATATATAATTTTATTTATTGTTAGTAAGGTACATACATTTATTCTTGATTTCCGATCTTATACTATTGAACATTTCTAATCATCATTATACAAAATCATGTTAAAAGTTTGGGTGAATGTAAATATTTGACAATCTGATCGAAGCATTGTTTAGTTTAAATCTTAACACATTGTCCACAGGATACTTATAAACACATTCCCATCGGGTTATGCATAGCATTGTCTTTCGCTTGACAAAAAAATGTTTCTTTTTAATCTTTTTAACTAAGAGAAGTAAATACACTTGGGTCTGTTTTTATACGGCTCTTTTTTATGCGATTTTGAAGTTATACGGTTTTAAAAACTATGGAACCTATCCGTTGTTTTTATATAGAGAAAAAAAGCTTTTTTTTATGCGAATACGCATAAAAAAAGTTATGATCTGCGTAAAAAATGAATGGTTAAATTTTAGTGAAAAGTTTAACCATTTGAGTAGTGAACTAATTTAAAATCATGATTTACTTAGATCCTATATTTGTATGTCCACCACTTATCTGTCAGGACCATCGCAGCGTGAATGAAGTTTGTATTTAAATACATAAACACTATCAATAGCACACAATATTCGGTCATTTATTTGCGTAAACATAAATAATACACTTGAAGTCGATTCATTGTATCCGTCTCTGTTTCTCTCCAAATTCAAAACGCAAGACACTCTCCATCTGTCTCCGAGCTCATCGTGTAAGAA
Source organism: Stenopsyche tienmushanensis (assembly GCA_008973525.1). Lineage (NCBI taxonomy): Eukaryota > Metazoa > Arthropoda > Insecta > Trichoptera > Stenopsychidae > Stenopsyche > Stenopsyche tienmushanensis. The sequence goes on from WACJ01000042.1 coordinate 1,424,536, forward strand.
TTATTTTTCTGAATCATTGGAATTCGGACATAGCTCTATGTCTTACCTCTTTAAGGGGTTAATCAGCGATTTCATTTTAGAAAAGACGATTTCAACACAGAAAGATAACGAATGAATGTATGCTGACTAGACTGTAAAATAGACTTTAATAAAGCAATTCTAAGATTAATATCTAGTGTATTTATTTATATGAACTTTTTTTGTGCGATTTTTTGTACATTATATCACAATGTTTTGAAGTTATGCGGTTTAGAAAAATAATGGAACCTATCATTCAGCTTTCTATGTAGTTCAAATCTTTTTTTTATGCGATTTTTTTAATGCGACTCCCCGTGGAACGTATCTATCGCATAAAAATAGACCCAAGTATATATATTTTATAATGTGTTAAGCTACCAATTGACATTTTTAAAAAATCTGCATTCATGATTACCTCTCACTGTCCGGATGCTCGCTCTGTTGTTTATTCACTAAGAAGACGATTTTCTCAATGTTTAAGAATATTTAGATGTGTAGGGGTACTTTTATAGTATGAATTTGCCATTGATATAAGAATGTATGATGAGACGTAAGACATCTGCGAGTTCGATCGCAACATATGCGGGACTCCTCATCAACGGGTTAATGCACGTCTTGTCCAACAAATTCCGGCAGATATTATCCATTTTAATCTCGACGAATCCCAATAGCTTTAATTGGAAACAATTATGGATGATATTTTAATAGCATTGAACGATTCAACAGCCTGAACATTCTTAGGCAGCCATAAAACGAGCGACATTTACGATCGTCTGAGTGCATTTTTACCAAATCGTTAACGATCCTCAACATCGATTGATTTGTTAAATCGTCGTCACGTTTATTTATAAGGGATGCGAGTGACGATGCAATTTTGTGCAGTCGGCGACTCTGGAAAACTGGCTCTCAATATAGCATCCAAAGGCATTGACCGTCGCTTTATGGCTTGTCGCTTCGAACACATGGATTATAAAATTCGGAATGTCGAGTTAATGGTGAATTAAAACTTAATTATCGACTCCGGAATGGTTAACGGCCTCGGAAGGCTGTGAAGTCAATTAACAGTCGTCCACCCGAAGGATCCAGCATCCCAAAACGCTCATCCTCATGGTGTCGCAATTGAAAAGACCTGTTGCACAACTAGAGTGCACATGCATCGAAAGGAATTGCACGTTATATTAATTTAATAAGTGCAATATAACACGATTCGCCAGATGCAAGTCACGAGTCTCCGCCATATAGAGATAATTTAAACCATCATTCTAATTATTTAGTTTATCTCTATTCGAGCGAAAGACGCTGTTGGTCCACTGCATGAATTGATATTTGAATAAAGAGCATTTTATAGCAATGCAAATGCCCATAAGAGCATTAATCAGTTTGAATGGGAAATAACTCATCGGCTATTTCTGCAATCGAATGCAAGCCAGGCTCTATGGTGATTCATAAATCTGATCTCGGATGGAAAAATGAGGACTGCGTTTCCAATAGATCCATACATAATGAAAGACCAATCATTTAATCTCCAACTGCAGAGCAAATTATTGAATGCACTTCCATCAAAATGCGGATGAATCGAGAACAAATTTAAAATCTGACAGACTTGGTAGGGGTAGAGGCATATAAAAGTGTTCAAATTACTAGACAATTATATAAGGTTGTCCCAAAAGTGTCTTTCGCAAATTAAAACAGATCTAATCATAGCCATGGCTGAAGAAAAGCCGCGATATACTGTTCGCGAAATATCTAACAAGTTAGAAATTCCACGAACATCCGTCCATAATCATGTGACAAAATTGGGCTACATCAATCTTCAGATGTGTGGCTTCCTCATGAAGTGACTGACTCAAATAAACTTCAACGTATTTCAACATGCGATCTTCTTCTCCAACGACATAATAGTCAACATTTTTTGAAAAAACTTGTCACTGGAGATGAAATTTGGATACTCTATGAGCATATCCAAAGTAAACGGTTTTGGACCAAGGGTACAGAAGCTTTAACTGAAGCTAAACCTGGCTTATATCCAAAAAAAGTTTTGCTATGCATTCGATGGGACTGGAAGGGGGTAGTTTATTAAGTTATATAAAAATATCCCTTGATCAATATTTTGCCAACAAACCTGGGAAATTTTGGCAAGAATATTATTTAATAAATTTTGATGTAATACAAATTATTGTTTATTTTTTTTCTTAATATAAAAACGAAAGAAACTTATTGGACACCCTAATATAAACATGTTCGTTTTTTATTGCTATTTGTAGATTTCCCTTTTAAAAATAATCGCCAAATCAAATGCTACAAATACAGGGCGTTTGGCACATGGACCGATAGAATTTTTAGGGGGTTAAGGGGATTTGCCAGAGTTATTCATTAAATTAAGATTTATTTTTCGGGCATCTGCCGTGTAAATTACAATATTCGATTATTTCTTCGCATAAACATAAACAATACACATGTGTCTTCAGTTCTTGTAGCATATAGCAGTTGGCAGCATATGCGGGATTCCTCATCAATGGGATAATAATTTATATGCAGCATAACAAAATAATTTCTAAATTTGTACATAATAATGAATAGATACGTTGATCGAAGAGATGTATTTATTAGCTAGCATATTGATGTTGATGAGCAATAATACACGGATATAATTTTGTCCTAAATTCATACTAAATGCTCGCTCATATAAAATTGCAAATGAGGAAATTCTCAAGCTTTTCACACCACCCAACATAGAGTTATTTATTTTGTTAACGGATCTGTAGCCTTGTGATTACGACTTGTTTATATCAATATATGAATATAGTCAGTGTGCTTTAATTTATTTAACACTATCGTAAAAGTGGTTTTCTTACGTCTGGAATTGTTATTGTCGTCGTTTAATTTTATTTATATCGATAAATAAAATTATAGTGGCATTCCTCAGTGAGTTATTGTCTTAAATTGCCTTAAAGCAGATATACTGTCGTTTATTGCTTGAAAAGCTAATTTGAGGCGAGCTTCGCCTGACAAACGGTTTAACTTTCATATTTATCATACGGATTTTATTTATATGTACTAGTCGCTAAAAAAATTCTTCGAGAGCTTTTGGGGCAAGCTTGAAAAAACGGCCATTAAAATGTGGCAATTCGCATATATCAAAATTGGAGTTTGAACGTTCGGATTGGTTTTCAGGCGTTAATATCGGATTTAATTAATGCGATGCATTTAATTTATGTATGCAATAACCAAAAAATGTTATATAATGATAAAATGCATTTTTTCCATATGAATTGATAATTAATTTCATCTAATTAGCTTATCCTAATCAATCAATTTTGTTGAATATCCTATTCATAATATACATTTATGCTGATTTTTGACATTCGTCCTTTCTGCATAATATTTAATAGGATTTAAATTATTTATTCAACTTTATAACAATGATGCCAACATGATTTTCTTGGCTATATTGTGATTCTGATGCTAAAATGGTCCAAAAGCGATACAATCTGGATATAAAAAAAAGCACCATTATTACCATATTATTTATAGACTCTGACTCTGGTGGATGATGGTCAGAAAGAGAGCTGTTTTTAAATGTTTTTATGAAGAAATTCCAGTTGCGAAACTTTATGATAGTAAATTTCTTCTTCAAGGAAAGCTGAAACAAACATTCTCGAATATTTAATTGCATTCGTCGCCGCGAAAGTTACCGATTGTCACCTTGTTCGGCTGCGGAGACCGCACCGAGGGGGTCATTAGAAGCATCGGAACGTTCTGTACCATGATGCATATGAGGCGCATCTAATCTTGCAAACTTCTACTACTCTCTAACATAATTCAATCAACCAGGTCTTAACAACCAGATATATGGCCAGCTTCAAGCGGATATTCTAGTCTAGAGACACAAAATTTGGGTGTGTTTTCAGGTTCGATAAAAAATAAATAAACAATATTTTTGATATGCATTCATTCGCCAGATTGATACTTTCAGAATATTTAAGAAACTAAATTTAAAAAGTTAGGATCGAAAGAGCGTATCCTAGTTGACATGATTTTAACCCTACTAATCATCTAAAATAAATTTATAAAAAATAATACTTAATTAGTAAATATGTTGCTATGGTTCCTACCTCAAAGAAGAAAAAAATAATTTTACACAAAATGGCGAATGTTTTAAAAAAAATCATTTTTGTTGGCCTTATGTTTTAATTTTTTTTAAGTAGTTTAAAATTAAATTTTGACATAAATCTGGTAGGAGCGATAGAAAAGCGTATATAGAGAAGGTTCGTACTAAATTTGAAATTAATTCAATTAATTAAAACTTGAGATATCATGTCAACCGTGTTGAAAAAAGTTGTTTCGAGAAAAACGCGTTAAAAAATTTCATAACAAATAGCTATAATTCAGCAAATAATTGTAATTTTTAAAATTTATTCGAAGAATATATTTTTAAATGTCTAAACCTTGCAAAAAATATGCAAGAAAATCGATTTTTTCAAAATTCTAAATTGGAATATCCCCTTTTTGTCCATACAAAAATCATGTAAAAAGTTGTTTAACTTATATATTTTATTGTTTAAAGATGACTTATATATCCTAGCATATGCTTGAATACCACATGCTGTCCCGCGGGATAATTTACGGGTTTTGAGCATTTTTTATTCAGGATTGTCACAACACATAATGGAAATTTGGTATTAATATTACGCCATTAAAATTGATTATTTATTTAGGGTTGTCTCAATTTACTGATAATACCAATTAAATTGGCAGCCCTGATGACTTTTGTTGAATTTATTTTTTTAAGGTCTTGCAGTAACACACGACTTACATTGATTTTATTGACTTTTATCATTTAAGACCCTAGATTTGAAATGTGAATTAAAACTTATGAAATGTTAAGGCCTTTCACTGAAACTCTTCAATGCATAAAATTGTTGTTAGCTTAAAAAAATTACATGGTTTGCCAAATGCAGAGCAAAACGCATTGCATTCCCCAATTGCAGATCATGGTCTTCATTATGATTCTTGGATGTATCGATGCTTAAAAAAATCCTGTAAATTACGATGTTAATTTTAATTACACACGCACATAAAATTACTGCAAAAACAATGAATATGTTGCGCGGGGAACCGGTTTTGTCATCCGTCTTTGAAGTGTTAATGCCATAAAAGAAATTGCAATTGCAGCAATTTCGAGAGGAAAACTTCACTGTACTAAAATTAAAGTATGCGAGAGATTTTAATTGCGAAAAATGCTTGATGAGCCATCAACTCGCGGACGAAGATAGAGCCATAAAAGTCGGAATTGATGGTTTTCGAAAGAGAAGGACTTCAACTTTAATGTGAAAAGACTGTTAAAAAAATCACTTCGACGTCGTTAAATTTTTACACCATGGAATAAATCAACTTTAATACCGCGCTCGAACCACAATACTTCTGATTTCCTAAAATTCTACGCCCGATCCGACGGCGTTATTGTGATGCGAGCAAAGAACAAGGATGCATATTTTTCGATCACGTTCGATTCCGCACATAAATTATGTATTTTATGCAGAAATCTAATTTTTACGAGCGAAAACCGATCAGAAAATTAATTGGATTTTTTTTCTGGGACGCATCAGGTTTGAGAAGCACCGGTATGGCGCTCTGTCCAGTATCTTTATCGTCGAAATAAATTTCATAACAGTTTGTGGAGAAGTTAAAGGCACACTCTTCGATGGTACCTGATGAAGCAATAAACACGCGTAAAATCGCAATCAAAATGACTACTCTTATTTTATGGGAAATGTCTTGGAAGGCCTCGGCTATAAATACGTTTAATAGATATATGCGTGGATGTTTTCATTTTTATTGTTCAGGGCCGCATCGTAGAGAAAATCTCGTAGGGCATGGGAAATGCTGCACCGCAGTCTTGCATCAGGCCACGTGTAGCGCGGGCTGAAGCCAATACGCGCACACAAACGATGCTTGTAATAATTTAAAAACGTTCACATATTTGCTTACAATCATTTTCCAAAGTTTCATCGCAATCGGATAAATAGTATAGGAGCGTATACGGGACAAACGTATCACAAACCACAAACATTCATTTTTATATACACACATAGATGATGACTGTTGAATAAATAAAGATATTGGAAATGATTCTATATTTCGCTGAAAATATCCTTATTTATTGATTATCGACAGTAAATATTCAAGAGACAATTAATCACAGTGTAAAGGATCCGTGATAACAAAAAGATTGACAACCACAGCTATAAATATTGCAAAACTGAATAAAAATAAAAATGCAGCTGAATGCATACAAACCAAATGGTTCTTCTAATAATTATGAAAAATGTATTTGTTGATGAAAAATTCTCTGAATCCATTAAAATTTGTCATCTAGGAATCCAATTTATCTTTTGTAAAAAAAAATCTATGATAGAAAGTCTCTAGACGCTACGTTGCTTACTTGATCGCAAAGATCATAGAAAATGCCGCAAAAAGCCCTAAAAGAGGACGGAGTAGCCATAAGGTTTGTATGCTCAATTGGTCCAGCTTTTCGGACCACTGATATGATGAATGAGCGGCTCAGAAACAATCAGAGTATTCACACTATCGGATCGTTCCAATCCCGTTTTTTGTATGAGAATATTTGACCGGGACCGATACCGAGAGCGAGATCGAACCGTTACCGGCACCATAGTGTGGATCGGGCCTAATAGTGTCTCATGAGTGCGCGCACTCAACATATGAGTGCATACTCATTAAAGGATTAATGCTTAAAAAATCGATCGTAAGCTTGTATGAAACTAAATTTATCAGTGATTTCTAGGGGTATTGGATTGTGAAATAAATTGGGTTCTTCTGCAGTCGGTTAAAAGTTTCAGTTTGGGGTTCGGTTCACGGCCATAAGATAACCTGAGATAATAACAATATTTTAAGACACATAATAGATATTGCATTTTACCGATTCTAAATCGAGAGGTCCGTCTAAATATTTAGCCGGAATGTCTTCATTAAAAGAGTCTTCATCGGACTCAGATATTGATACCATGAATCAAACGATGAAGAATGCTAATGTATGTAAGAGATTTGCATTATAATGTCGTTTCAGGAATTTCGTTTGGAATCTATTAGCGCGTATAAAGTAGCCATTGTCAAAAAAAAAAAAAAAAAAATTAAACAGCATCCAAAAATGCACATCCTCGTGTATTTGCGATGCCCAAAATATATCTGCAAGCATATTCATTTCAGGATGTTTTGCAATTCGCAGTTAACATTTCTCCTTGTAAACATCCGTGTGTAGATTTTTCGGAATCTCAGCTTCTGACGCAACAATCGTAAATTTTCGTCAATTTCTTGAGCATCAGGTTGCTATCCGCTTTTCTTCTCACCCGGCTTATTATCACTCAATCAAGTTGGCATTTCAAGAATTTTCGTCCCGAGAATGATCCTCTAATTATGTTCGCATACTTTGTTATTATCAATTGTTGCTAGCGTTTTTTTTTTTCGACGGAACGACATTCCTTTGCATTTTTTATGCGCGCGCAATCGGATCGAACTTTAGAGCGGAACTAAAATGTGCCACATGCGGTACTGCGATAGGAACTGCGGCGTTTGGAAGTCCACTCAATTTACGGTTCCACAAAAAAACGAGTATACAAATTAGATGAGTCAACGGTCATCCGTGGTCGACTTCTTCAAATATTGAGTCATTTTTATTGCTCCGACCAATTAGCGGATTCGCCTCTGATAACACAAATTTTGTTCCACTTAATTATATAAACAACAACAAGAGCAGAGGACCTCGCCGCGAAGACATAAATCGATCGGATGGCGATAAAAAACGAAACGTTCTCGCTCCGGGTCTGCCGGAGTCTGTAGCTGCTGTGTAATAAAGAAACGGAGTAGAAAGACGAGCCTCGAGTACCCACCTGTCTCTAGTATCTAATCAAGTACTTCTCCAGCTAGAGATTCTGGTGAAAGTCCAATGGCGCACCTGCGAACTGTTCTCGAATAGTACTAAATCTGTCCACGCAATCGGAACCAAAACCCAACCAATCTCCAAATATAAATATTCAAACAAAATGTTTTAAATGATTGTACACAAAACAAACATAAAACAATAGACAATCATGTTACAATAACTAAAACCCACTGTATCAATCCTGGAACTAACAGGATTGCGATTAGGTCGATTGATGCTGTGGAAGCGGCGCATCCCCTAAAATTTCATTCGGTTGAATGCTCAAACATGAGTTTGTGGTACCATATCTGAAAAGAGGTCTCCACGATCATATTTTTTATATACTGTGGCTAATGTCTGTCTCGATTCCCTTTTGTTTTACTAAGCTTGGCAAACCACAGCAATCGACCAAGCTTATCGCTCTAAGATAAACCACAGCTGACAGTAGATGTGCCACATGTTGCCTTCTTAGAATTCGTATTTGTTTGATTTTCGAACTTCAGAAAACAAATTTTGCGGTTTGCCATGCAATTTCAAACGCGCTAAATAATTAATTAAAAAGAAACGTAGCAGTACAGTTGCGTGGTTTATTGCTTTAGGTCGCGTGTACTGTTTACCTCTCTCCCGTGAGCGGAGCTCAATCGCCGTATTGCGCGCGCATCTTTCATCACCATGGCCGTCGATTCACCGGACCAATACGCGCTAAAATACGTCTTGTATTATTCAAAAATGTTCACGGAGGTGCGTACAATAACTCCCCAAAGTTTCATCGCAATCGGATGAGTGGTATAGGAACGCATACAACACATACAATACATACATACAAACAGTCATTTATATATATAAGATATTAATTCTAAGATACTAATTATTTTACTCAACCATTCTATTTTACATGAACCAATACTGATTGACTCTGTCCGTTTTTATAATAAATACTAACTTGTCTAATTCCTCTTTTCGTCGTTATCGCTATGTTCAGATATGGTAACCGATTACGAGCCGCTCATTCATCATATCAGTAGTCCGAAAAGCGGACCAATTGAGCATACAAACCTTATGGCTACTCCGTCCTTGTTTAGGGCTTTTTGCGGCATTTTCTATGATCTGTACGATCACGGAAGCAACGTAGCGTCTAGGGACTTTCTATCATAGTATTTTTTTACAAAAGAAAAATTGGATTTCCTGGAGGGAGGGGCGTTAAGTTAGATACTTGCCACGGGCACTTCATACCCTAGTTACGGCTCATAGTCAAATATACATGTAGACAGAACTTCGAAAGATTCGATGATGATACTGATTAGGAACGTCCCCACATTTTTTTTCTCCAGCTCATGTTAACCTTATTTGCGCATATATTTGCGATCTGATAGCGGACGGACCCGCGTAGGCTATCCATTTTGAGGCGTACGCGCAGCACCATATCCGTTATCGCATGTAGGCAATCTCCATTAGAGATATTTCTGAAGGCATTATCGCATTGTTGAATTTTTCGGACTATAAAATACTGCTCCCTGATCCCTTGTAGTCTGGAACTTTTTGGAAAGGAATTTAGCATCATCGAACGTATTCCATGACGATTAAGATTTAGGGGGTTCAAAAATCACACTTTTGAATTTTTTACATTGAGTGTCGGATTACTGGGATGAGTGAGATTAGATCGAGTTCGGATTACCGCGGGTCTGCTTTATATGAATGAGTAGCGAATTTATCATTATTTTATTATTATATTTTAATTATTGTTGCAAATCTAGCAATTCATAGGCGTTTATTATTTGCATCAATATATACTTTTTTAGATTCAGGAAATCGAACCCGATTTAACCCACCATATTAAATTGAATATGTAATTGAGTCCATATTGGTTGATATTTTGGATTTGAGCAGTGCGATGAACTCGGCGTGCCGCTTGAGATGGCAATAGTTTGTCGCGGTCGCTTGAAGCGGTATTTGGTAGCGTGTTGTTGGTCGGTGAGCGCGTTAGCGCCATTAGTGTCACATAAGTTTTGGTTGCACGCACCTGTGACCGGCGCGCACCTGTGCTATGCTCAATCTGCAAGGTCGTCGGCTCGCCGTGTCGTACCATCGGATCTGCCGCATTCGTATTCACCCTCCGCTTCGGCCATAAATCACCTTCTCTATCATCCGGCGAGGAGTCTTTTCTTCTCGTAGCTGATAATCAATTATCTTTTGTCGTTCTTAATTTATGTCCGAATCATTTATTTTGCCCGCAGCAGAAAGATCATCATCGAGTATAATAAAATTGAATTAAAATATTGGCGTCTTCCGAGTCCATCCATGCGACACTTGCCTGAGAAGAAAAAAAAAACAATCAATAAAGCAGATATACATGATATATAAATCTGGATTTTGAAAACGCCATAAATTAACATTTATATCCACAGCAATAAAAACTAAATGACAATTTTTATACCCGCCGATGTCAACTCTCATATTTATGATTGCACCCCTTGCCAATATATTTTACGGCAATTTACGCCAATACTTTTTTTTATATCCGCGATCCAATAACTTGTCAGCTTTTTTATTGTCGAATAAAAATATTCTGCTATGGTCGCATTCCCTAATAATTTTAGACGCAAATGAACATCCAATCCCGCAGAAGGCAGACAATTGGCAATCATCATTCAACGATGCCGATCGATCGGTCCGAGAAAACGGGAATCGCTCATGGAATTTCGTGGGCATTTCAGTATTATTTTACGCCCACTGTCGCAAGGTCGACAAGTCGGTAATTTATCTGTTGTCATTTATTCAAATCGAACGGCCGGTGGTGTTTCGGTAATTTCTCTTCCATCAGCATCTCGAATTACCATCGCCGGAGCAGATTTCACAAGCTATTCGGCGCCAGGCCGACTATGGCACCTCGATCGAAAAATTATTACCCAATCTTGGATGTTCATGCTCGAATGCCAAAAAATCCCCAAACGGACAATCGTCCAAAATTGCCTCAATTTATTAATACATATAAAAACGAAAAATTCCTCTGCTGAACGACACCCCGAGTAGTACACCATAACAGTTTTTGTTCTCAGATAACCTATAAATTCTTTCAAATAAGAATGACCGAATAATTGAGACCCGAGCTATGAAATGTATCCATGCACGCATAAATAAATGTCGAAATGTTATCATCACGCCTCTTTGCAAAATTTTAATTCAAAATTAATTTTATTCGAATATGTTATATCTCAATTTTAATAATCATCTCGTTTATGGCCCTTCAGATTACGACAGCTCGAGAGATCCTCTACGATTTTATATCTTGTAAATGTCATAATCATCAATATTACAGCGAAGCCACACACAGTTCACTGCAGGAATAGGGCCTCTTCAATATCAATCAAACACCCAGCGGGTCGCCTGGGTGAACGCATCGAAGGGCGTTTTTATGGCCTTTACGATAAGGAATTTAGTTACGAGTAATTTTGAAAATCGAGCAGACTTTCTTCGAAGGCAATAAAAACTATTCGATTAAATTTCGGAATACATACAATCTAATCTCCCCTTTCTTTGCTTATACCAGAAGAATACTAGATATATATTTATTTTATCACAGGAAAGGCTACTATATAGATATAGGGTCTTCTTAGATCGTTAAATTAATTATATACTTAAAATCAGCGTGGTAACAACAGGGATTCTATTTGAAATGCTTTTATGGGGTCCAACAATATCAAAAGTGTTAAGGTTCATTTATTGATATACAAGCTCGACTCATGCTGCGCGTTTCTGAGAGAAAAGTGGATGATAAATGGTGGACATACGATAAAAATAGCACAACTGAGCTTGGGGCGCAAAACGCAGAATACCGACCCGATCGAGAGTTGCGCATGGATTTTATTTTACTCAATCATTCTACTTTACATGAACCAACACTGATTGGCCCTGTCCATTTTTATAATATATACTGAGTTGTCTAATCCCTCTATTCTTCATTATCGTCATGTTCAAGTATGGCATCCGATCGCGAGCCGCTCATTCGTTATATCAGCGGTCCGAAAAGCGGACCGATCGAGCATACAAACCTCATGGCCACACCGTCTTCTTTTAGGGCTTTTGGGAGTGTCTTTGTATATTATTTTAAATCAAACATTATAATTTAATATATTGCATTTATAATAGTATTAGTCAATTTTAAAAAATAAATTGGATTCCGGGGGGGGGGGGGGGGGTCATCTCTTCTGGTTCTGGAGTCGCAGAAACAGTTGTTTGACAGTTGTTGTGTTTTGTTTACTTGAACAAATACCAGACCAATATGCACCAACATGGTGCGTCCGTTAAACGTCTAGCGAAACAAATTCAGCACACAAACAATGGTTGCGCTGATTTAAAAACCTTCTTGGATATACGCCCTATAACTTATCAAAGTTTCATCGCAATCTGATGAATGGTATAGTAATGTATACGGGACAAACGGACCACATACCACAGACATTCATTTATATGTAAACATTGAATTTGAAATGTAAAATATCTAATTTGATTTAAGCGTTTAATTTTGATTTAAAAAAAAAACTAGGGTAAACGTTTCACTTTCTGTGACGTTCAATCCGATTTGCGCTAAAGAATCTATGAAAGCTTCACTTCAAAGAATAAATAAATTCTAATTCGTAATATTATTAAAACGGAAAGTTTAAATATCAAGAAAATAAGACTGTCTTTTGTATTCTGGGGGTGTAGTGTCACACCTACGCCTCATTCCCGTCACGATAGAGTCCAGAAAAGCTTCTCCTGTGCAAAATTATTCAAAAATTCACGAGCTGCGGTCACGGAATTTTGACATTGTGAACATTCTGGGCTCCCATTTCGCACACAAATTCTTGTAATCAAGTTTTTCCGCCACAATATTATAGAGGAGACTTTGAGAAATGTCAGGAAATTCTTCATAAGGTTCGTCAAGCGTCACACGGTGGTCATTTCGCTTTTGTTCTTCAAATTTTTGCACAAATTCGTCAGAAATCACTGATTGTCATCCGTTCCTTGTCTCGTCGTGAACATCAATATCGGAACTCTTAACCCATTTTGTGACATGTTGTAGACTCATCACATCACTACCATAAACTTCCATGAGCTTCCAAGATGGATATTCGCTTTGACATATAAATGCACTGAATTTGGTAACATATGACCTGGCGAATCTTGGACTAAATTATGAAAGGCATGTTATGATACAAAGAATAGCTTGTGCCTTTACCATTGCTGCAATGGTTCTTCTTCGCCATGTGTCAAGTCAGTAAGGTCATACACCATGCAAGTGTTAACATAAGAATAAAGAGCTTTGTTCTCGGTTGCAGTGAAAGCTCTGTGATTAGTGGGCTCAATCTGCGACCGCAGTCCTCGTTTTGTAACACCTGTTCCAGGTTACACAATCTTCACTGCAGGTGGCTCACGCCGACTCATTGTTTATGTAAATTCTTCGATTCCTTGTGTTTCTTTGCTGACATATTTGGCATTCCTAATTCCTAAGAATGGTGCATTCCGATGCACATGGAGTCGCCGCGTGGAATATATATCACCGTATCATTCGCATTCAAATATGTTATCTCGTTGCAATCTCTGCTCGCTGAGATATCCCATGGTCTGTCGAGGATGCCATCGAGCCACTGCTACATCCAACGGAAATTGTTTGGGATGCGAATATCCTTCGTGGGATTCTTCGATTCGAAACCATGGCAATTATCATTAGCCGACGATTTATATTTAATTCTTCCTGGTGACCGTCGTATTTACGATCCATTATGTCGCACATTAAATGGATAAACACTCGACCTTTGATATCATATTTACTTTGAATTATTGCTAAGGATCGTGATCTCCTTGAATCAATCCCTCTTGGGATTGAGTCCTCATTATGGCGCTTTCCAAGCTACGATATAATTTCAATCATCTTTGAATGTCTACAAGCGGACGGAAGATGAAGAATGATTGAAATGAAGAATGATCTGGAAGCATCAAGCGCAATCGACAAGAAATATCAATCTAAAGATGGATATTTATAGTTATCATTGATTGCATTAATAGATATTTTCAGGTGTTCATAAATCTTAATATGAACTTATTTTTTAAGCGATTAAATTCTTCGAATGCTTTCGATCAGATCAAAATAACAGGATTATCATCATCATCATTATTTTTATTGTGGGTTGATAGCCAAAAATGGAATGTGGCCGAAAGACCTATTGATTGTATTGGCTTTTAACTCTATTTACCGTCCGTTAGCACTTTATCTTATCCATCTTTGCATTGGAATTCGGAGATAAAAATAACTTGCAAAAATTCACCGAACGACACTCGTTGAATATAATTATTTTGTGCTTGTATAAATCAGTATTCCCTAAGCGTTTTGATAATCAGCGATTCATCATCAGCATCATAGTACAGGCCATGTGCATGTAATTTCCATTTTACACGTTAAGCTAATTAATTCTATGAGATATACGCTTAGAACTGCACTTACGGGACCGGTCCTTAATGTGTTAATATTCATCACTTCATGCGCTCGATGTTGACGGCAGCATGACATATGAGCTATATTTTTGAACCCTTATCCAGCAAATTGCTTGCGGACATCTTTATAGGGAGTGTGTGTGGTTTTTAAAGATTGAAAAGGTTGTTACATATTTGAGACGACTATATCGATTTTGCTATAAAAGACTTTCTGAATGAAATTATGCCTATATAAATACTTCCTAATATAAAAAAAATCACATGTATGAATAGTAAGTTGAATTTATGTATGTCTGTTTGTTCGTTTGTTTGTTTCATATACAAACCTATATTTATACTCCTTCTCCGCCATAAGAGACTTTACTGGGGAAAGGATTTTAATGTAGTGGTTTCCCATTTGTCTTCTACATCTTAACAATCCTTACTTTACCACAAGTAAGGCTTATTTGGATAGGATTTTTTTTGTTTTAGGTAGGAGAGAATCTATAAATGAGAAGCAAATTTATCATTATATCAGTATAAATCCGGGAAAAAATAGTTTTTCCTATCATTAAAATCTGTGCATTGCAAATTAGTTCGAGAAACGTTTTGCCAAAAAAATCATCTTTAGCGATGAGGTCCATTTTTGGATGAATTGGCCCCTCTTTCTTTGGGGTTATCTTAAATCGAAGACTTATGCGTATAAATTTCAAACAATTGATGCCCTCAAAGTCAACATGACGAACGCCATTCAGCAAATTCAGTCATTTTTGTGCGACAGTAATCGAAAATTGGACCTCCCGAATACGTGCCACCAAGCAAAGACGCGGCAGACGTTTGAACGATGTTATATTCCATAATTAATGCCATTAAATATTCTTTCGAATAAAAATAAAATTGTGTCGATATCTTCATAGAACTTGTTTTATTTAAATTTAAAAATTGAGCACCCTTATTGAAATGCCCTATATAAGCGATACATTTTGCATAAATTCATAGCTTTTATTGATTAAGAACCTCCAGTCTAAGACAAATTTTGTACAAAAGGCACCCTCTTTCGGGACAATTTAACCCCTTCCATTTGATATAAATGATTGATCAATTAGGGTTTATAAAGCCAATGTTCTCAAGAGTGACTATACAAATTTGAATGGATGGTAGTCGGCACAAAATAATTTCTTTAATTATTACCCTTTTCTAAAAGGCTGGTGGCAATTCGCCAAAAGTCCAGATATAAAGTCTAATATTACCCGGCCATTATATTGTCTTCATCTATTACATTATACGGTGCTTCATGTCTGACGATGGTCTGAAAAAGGTCAAGGATGGGCCGTAAACGTTAAACAAGGAATGTTGATTACGATACGAGA
The DNA here is from genome assembly GCA_008973525.1 of Stenopsyche tienmushanensis. Lineage (NCBI taxonomy): Eukaryota > Metazoa > Arthropoda > Insecta > Trichoptera > Stenopsychidae > Stenopsyche > Stenopsyche tienmushanensis. Next base: position 1,440,316 of record WACJ01000042.1, read on the forward strand.
ATATCCCACACAGTAAGTAATCAGTTTCGGGTTCAATATTTTTGGCAGGAATTTCAACATTGAACTTAGTCCTTTTGAAGACAGTCACAATAATTACTCATCGAATTCCTGCCGAGATATTCATCCGTGACGCAGGAGCATGACAAACATTGTAATAAGTCATTACGCCTTAATCAGATTGCTGTGTGATATATTTGATTCTTGAGCGTCCCCGCAGAATTGTCTGAAGAAAGTCGGTCATTGTTTAGCATAATCATAAATCTCCGAGTTAATCCTAGCCCCGTGGTCAGATTGAAGATGGTCCTCGTTGAAAAGTTTCTTTGTTGTCTAGTCTTCGGCGGCGTAGCGCCATCAAGTCTGCATGGAATTGAACATGTGAGCTGAAAACCAAATGAAAAATTGTGATTCACATGCGTAACTTTCGTCTATCAGAATTTTATGGCTTCCGCACAAAAAAATATGAGCTATATGACGTACGCAGATTTATTTCTAGATGAGAATATTCGTCGTTTCGGCGAGAAAAAGTTCACTTTCTATTCCGAAACGGCGTTTTCATCGCCTGAAGCCGGATCTGAACGGTGCGAAGACTCGAACCAAGAAATTTTTAAATAGAAAAAAGAAATTTCTTCGATTGATGACCCAATGACGGGAGAATAACACCCAGATATACTCGGAGCAAATCGGAAAATATATGACATTAACCCTTCTATCAATGAATGTTTCTTTGAGTCTTATCGTTTACCAGGTCAATTTTGCATGGCCATTTCTAACATATTTATTTCTATGTTCATCTTTTCTTCTACATTATTAGATCAAAAATGAAATTAAAGATACCACTCTCTCAGCGTACCAGAAATTGCTTGCTCTACTAACTTGAAGACTAGTATCGTGTGCACCGGGCATTTGTCTGCCGTTTGTAATGCGCACGCAAATCTCCTTTTGTGCGACTTTTTTTGTGCGATTTCGAAGTTATGCGGTTTTTTTAAAGCATTTTTTTTTAAATTCATTAAGAGTACGTATTGAGATATTTTGGATAAAATAGGAAATAAATCATCAACACTAACCTTTTTTTGGAATAGGAATTATAGTGACATCTTTACTAATTATGAATTATATTGTTAGAAACAGAAAATCTACACAGATCAACGAAGAGAGCGATTTTGATTCATGTCGAAAATTGCAACGAAAATTATCATACAGCGATGATAGTTAATTGAAATAATTAGTATTTCTCTAGTGGATGTTGGGCACTTAAGATGTCAGATGACAGACATCCTTTAAATTTCACTAATGATGCAAGACGTCCTTTACCTAAATTTTACCAAAAAAGTTATTTTTTAACTGCCTTATTGTTTTTCCGTTTTTTTATTAACTTTTTTTTATGCGATCTTGGATATATTTTATATAGCTATTTTAAAGTTATGCGGTTTTTAAAATCTATGAAACGTATCTTTACTTTTTCTATGTAAGTTAAAGCTTTTTTGTGCGATTTCTTTTACTACCTTTCTTTTATCTACCGCACAAAAAAGTTTAAATGTATACAGGTGTTTGGCAAAGGGATTGACAAAATATTTTTGGGAGTTAGGAGGGTTTTTTGCTATGTTTAACACATAGTCCCCCTTTCCAAATGCTACATGTCATGTACTACATGTCATATACTACATGTCATATACTGCATGTCATATACTGCATGTCATATACTACATGTCATACAAATCATTCAATAAGTTGTTAAATTTGAATAGGTACCAGTTTGGTAGGGTCTGGAATAAGAAAATACTTTTTATTCTCAAGATGCTTTTATTATTATGTTTTGTTAAATTGGCCACATCTGTTTCGTACGGCACGTTTTTCTTAGTTTAATTGTAGTTGTCTGAAGTAGCATTTCCTCTTTATTTTTTGCAAAGGCGGGTCTTATTCCTTCAATCAGGATTTATTTTGTGGGTACCTCACCTCTGTCGTGTAAATTAATTATATTGGCAGCCCTATATATTATGTGGCTCGCACAGTTTCCAGATCTGACACCACTGGATTTCTTCGCCCGGGAACGTGTCCTATTGTGTGGCTTGCACGGTCTCCCGAGCTGACACCACTGGATTTTTTTGTCTGGGTACATGCCCTATTCCGTGGCTCGCACATTCTCCAGACCTGACACCACTGGATTTATTTGTCTAGAAAACTTTTTAAAATTAAACTAAGTTTAAAATAGTTATTACTTTTTTGTTTAAAGAATTCAAAAGTTGACATTTTTCATTCATTTGCACATTTTATGTGACTCAGGACTAATTTTCCTTAAACCACAAAATAATTATTTATTTGGATTGAAAATACTTTGCAAAAGACAAAAACAGTTATTTTGGGTATTTTTTTTTAAATGTTTAAAAAAATATATATCTGAAATAGTCTCTCCATGTGCCAAACACTGTATACTTCCCAAGCATCTGGTCCATAATTTCAACACCTCCCTTATGCTTGTAATAAAATAACATTATCTGAAACTTTTGGGCTTCTCCAACAACTTCGCTACATTAATGGACAGTTGACAATGGGATAACAGCTTTTGATCTTTTCAGAACGTATGAAACAACTGAAACATTGTCTGTCATTGATGTTTTGGACACATTTCTTTCGGATTTTTTTTTATTCCGGCGGATAATCTCAACAAAAGCCTGCCCTGCCTGCTGAAGCTTTTCTACGATATATAAAGTTATGAAATAGTTGTCAGCAATAACCGTCTTCTCACTTTCTTTGTACTTGACAGTTAATTCCAGTAGCATCTGTTCACCTAAGTTGACTGCTCTCTAGCTTCCTTCTTCTTTTCCAGTATACAGGATATCTTTACAAGGATATCCATTTCCTGAATCACAGACCCACCATCTGGTTTTTACAGACGTATGATGCAAAAACATTTTCTGCGGCACAGGTAAAAGAAAAATATCATAGTAAATATAGATTTATGAAGCGAATAGATTAAAATTTCCTTACGGAACATGAAGATAAAACCTGATTTTTTATATAAAATCTATGAAAAAAAAAATTGGGTTTGGCCAGATCGCTTTAAATGATTCTTGATAAAAAAAGGGAAATATCCTTTTTTCTCGAAACACAAGGATTCCGAACTTTTTTTGAATCATACATTTTGTAAAACCCTTCAATGAACAAAGTCAGGGAGATTTGATCAGATCTATACATAGCTACTATTGCAAAAACAAAAAGGTCTGGCCGGACCATCTTATTGAAGGCTTAATAAATAGATTCGAATCAACGCCAATCCTTTTAATGGATGTAATCGTTTGTGATGTTTACCTTAAAGGGCCATGAACCGATTGTCCGTGGGCAGCCTGCGGTTAACATACCGATTGCAATTCTCCTCGTTTATGCAATGATTTAGAATTAATTATTGCCATATTTAATTGGTAGATTAATTATTGATGATTAGCGGAATGCGAGTGAGTTTGCGCACGCTTTTGACATGTAATTTGCACGCTGTCAAATTCAGATAATACATGGTGTTTTCGAGCGAACTGATGACATATTATAAAATACGACATATGCCGCATAAAGTGGCCTAATAGATCGATCGATTTCATGTTAAGATTGCCTCAAAATATTCGATTGTTATCATATAAAAACAATGCCCGGATAATTGATTTAGGGCCTAAAATGTAAGGGAGCTATCCAATAATTTGTCCTATTTACATATATCGAGATAAATCTTAAAATTATATCTGACAACGTGATTTAACACATTACAAATTGTTATATTAACCTTTCCCTACCGGTGATGTATTTACTACACCTCGACTCTAATAATGGGAATATCGATATGAAATATAATAGATACGGCGTTCAGATTTTTTGTGTTCCTCCTTAATACAATTACGAATCACATCAAAGTATTGCAATCCCGAAATCCCGGGATCGAAATTTTGCATATAAAATGTTAAAATTTATAGCTAAAAGTATATTTCCTTTGCTCTTTTTAGGATGATTTGGGTTTTAATGATACGCAAAAGGCAATGTTAATTCATGAAATTTAAATATTATTTTCCATTAAATATTCCAAATATTAAAATGATAATAATCGGAGCAATGATTGATGAATACGGGGGATGTGGAAGTTATTCTTAGTTCAACTTTTGATATTGCGTCATTATTCTTGTCTGAGATAGGAGTAATTTGTCTTGAAGAACACAACAAACAGCCTTTTTCTACTGAAAATGATTTTTTTTGACCCTTTGCGCGCACATCTGCAAAGATGTAGGATGTGCAGAGATAAAAATTACATTGTTCAGGGATATGACCCTTACTCCTGATTAGTAAAGAAGCCTCAGGGAAGGAGTAGGGATTATCGTCCTTTTAACTGGCTTTAACCATATTTAGTAAGAGGTGCATCGTCAACGAAAAGTTTCGCAGTTGGGATCTCTTTCTGTCTAAATTCGAAAATAAATATTTTTAATAACCATTGAATTTAAATAAGAATTTGTTTGTGATAAAATCTGAATAGTTTTCTGTATTATTAATTAAGATTTAGGCTTAAATTTAACAAAAAAAAAAAAACGATTGTGCTAATAAATTTGGGTGTTCATTTCAACAAAATGTGGTCATTAACCACACAGCTCACGTTGATTTGAATCCAGGATGTTCGAGTTATAATTCCAACCGCTAAATCCCGGGACAGTATGTATATTGTGTGCGTATATTTCGCTCTTTGAAATTTTGATAAAACCCATTCTTGATTTTATGCATACGTGGTGTTTAGTCTTCAATGAGTTATCCACGATGGGTATTAAAAGGCGAGTTTGAATTGCAATTGCAAGATTTGTATGCAGGATGGTGTGGCATGCCATCGATCTGAGATTGTGATTGAGTTCTTGAATAAAAAGAATATCAGTCTATGACTGGTTTAGGAATCGTTGTAAATTACGCTGCAGATAAACAGCAATGTATTACCAAATAGCTGAAAACGTCTAGTCAAGTATGTCAAGTCACTTGGATCAATATTTAATTCAGGGTATATATATAATACTATACATCAACACTTTGCAGTCCGGGTGCTCCGTACTAACTTCATTCATAAAAGTATACTTATTTCGTAAAATTTATATAATTCTTAATCTAGTTAATATATTGAAGTATTTGAAAAAAAAATAATTATATCAGCGGTCCGAGAAACGGACCGGTTGGAAACAAACCTTGTGGCCACTCCGTTCTATACGATCATGGAAGTCCATTCAGCTCCCTATATATGTAGTGTAAATGGCCTTTTGAAGCTGAGAATAAGCATATCATCGCGGATATGCTTATTAAATTCAGATTTTGCTTTGCACTTTAACAGCTCGGGGCCGGGGGGAAGGGGGGGGGGTGTTTTATTCATGGTTATGAATCGACGCAAAAACTCGGCTTTATCGTTGTGAAAGATCTTCACGGCGCTGTTATTGTTCCATCGTGAGAAAACACGGCACTCATCTTGCGCACGGCTTTCTCATGTCCAAAATTTCAGTCAATATGCGATGTACAGCACTTTTTGAAATATCTATCACATCTGCTTATTCGCGTACTTTCAGTCAACGCTCATCTAATACTATTTTGTGGAGTTTCTTTACCATTTGTGGTGGTGAAGAATATCTTTCTACTTTTTTTTTAAATATAATTTGTTATATTTTTCTGACGGTTGACATTTACGATTTTAAATTATTTATGGCAGAAATTAGTATTTGATATTTTTGATCCAATTCCAAGTGTAGTCTTAAATATTTGATCAAGACTGTATGCTAGCTAGCTCAGTGCTGTATGTCGTTCTGGGTACAAGGAACATGTTATCAGCTCTTTGTTTATTTTTTTTGGAATTGGACACGTTTTGATAGATACTAAACTATGAATGAAAAGAGAAATAAACATGGTTGACCCCATATTTAGCGAGCAGGTGACCCCTGTTTCCTGACCTATGTACGATATCGAGGCGCAGAAACTGCACACTGCTGCTAGATTCTTCGTTCTAATTTTATTATGCTTCTCCGGGCAATGGAAGACTTGGACGTCCCGGCTTACGTCCGTCTATCTTCCTCGGCCATCTGCTCGTTGCTTACGAACGTCTTGCACGTACTCCTATCGGCGATCTGTGCTTGTCAATTGTCTCCCGTTGGCTTTCGTTATGGTGGTGTACGTGGGAGCGTACAAGAAAGTGAACTATCCGCTTTTGTTGTGAATATTTAGCATAGCTGCTGGTTAAGGTCGCAATTGGTGCAAACTTACAAATATAAATAACACCTTCGGCTGATAAACTCATAGGCGAGTACAATAACCTGTTTATGAGAGCTTGCATTCCTGGTGAGCAGCGGACACCTGCCGTCCAACTGTAAAATATATGATTCACGTGTGAGCTGCACCTGATTTATCTTTCGCTCATCGCTCCACCACTCCGAGGCATCCAGCAAACCTTGCAGACTTTCAACAGAGGCAGCTTTTGCTGGAGGTGAATAAATCAAGACATTCTTGGGTAGCAAGGAGGAGCAAGATGCAGCTACGGCGTGGCAATGAAACTCTAGCACCATCAGGCTTGGACAGCCGAAAATAGACATCGTCTGCTTGACTCATCCATCTTCTTCATCCTCGACCTATTTCCGTTCCATCGACGAGTGCTCTCCAAGTGGAAAATTTCAAATAGTTTTCCACCCAAGATCTGCTGCATTTTCGCTCGAGTCAAGCGTCTAGTCAGCTCATCAAATGCAAGTGCACTTCATTATCCGATTTTGACGTACGCAGAAGCAATGACCTTTTGATGCACACTAGAAATGAATTCATCATTCATAATATGCGCTTTAAATCACTCGCCTCTCGATAATGTATGCTTGATTTATTGCTCCGAGTGCACTCGGTGCAATCTTAAAGAGTGAATTTGTAATGCACATATGCATATTTTGAGCGCCTCGATCATTACACATTGTGCTATTTTTATGTATCGTCATTTCTTGATGCTCAAACCCCGAGTTATCAGCGTCAACAGAGCCATTTATTATGGCGTGTCGGATAAGTTCTGTCCACCTTCTCGCACATGCTATCGCAGTACGAAATGATCGATAAGCGGATGAAATATGGCCGCGTATAAATAATTCAGATCGATCGTGTCGAATCAGGACTAAATCTGATAATGTTGATTTGGAAAATAAATATTGGGAGAATTTATAATATAGGGCAGGACCACTTGAAAATAGTGATAAACGTTTGAGATTCCCCATTAATCCTTTGATGTCTACCCTTATACTCTTACACGTCTAAATATTGCAAATTTGCTTGAAAACCCGTTAGGTATGGGCTCTTTTTAAATCGTTGGTAGATCTTAGAATCATAATAAATAGTAAATAAAACTCAGCCTGACACCAAAAATGATTCTGTTTGAAACGCTATTATGGGGCCCAGCAATATCAATAGTGTTAAGGTTCATTACTGTTATACAAGTTTGACTCATTTGAGACAATATTATGGATCCCAAATGTAAGCTTGAACAATGTATTCCTTTGATATAAACCGAAGACGCATTGTCCGCAGCATGTGCGGGCGTACTCATCAAAGGGATAAAGCTGTATATTGTCCATTTAAAAAAAAACGCTTTAAAATCATTTTAGAACCACTCCTGTTCTTTTCTTTATATAAATGTAAAAAACAAATATTTTGCACTTGCTTTTATAAAGGACAGAACTTATCCGACAGACCCAAATATTATCGTTTTTATCTATGTAAAATAAATATTTTGATTTTTAGCATATTTTTGAATTTATCCTGCATCATTTGATGTGGTTATTGCGCGTGTATCTCTAATCGATTCATATTTTTGCTTGGATTTGTTTCGAAATGCACGGGCATTGCTTCGTGTGGTCGGTCAATAATATAAATACATAATGCAAAACTAATTTCTCGGTATGCATTAATTCATTCAGCTCATTGAACAGCCTTGATTTTTCATAGAGTTCCTTTGATCAAAGAGCACTTAATGGAATTGGGTTAGAAAGAGGCATTGGAACATGTCATCCTCGAACTGGGTCGACCTCAGTCAGCACTATCAATCTTGGCTTGACGCAAGAATATCAATCTTGAAGCTGTGTTTTGAATGCAGTGTAACCTCTTTAATGACCCTTAATGAAATATGGATGAAACGAAGAGATTTTGCAAGTGGACACTGTTATATCATTGGAGATTTTTGCGCTCGTCCATCACGCTCCGATGCGTCTCTTTGATTTATTTCTGCTGCGTCGTATTATATGAGGCGAAGTACTGAATGATTAATACCGGGATGCATTATTTTCCCGGTTGCATCGGATGGAACAACCTCATCGATGGTAGCTATATGTTGGAAGACGTTTCTGGTTCTGTCGATAGAGACGTCTGGGTCTTCGACTGGTGAGATTAGAGCAGGGCGTGACTGCGCAGTGTGTCACATTTAATTACCTCGAAGCTCCTATCTGCAAGTGCAGCAAATTGAAATGTTGCACATGGTCTGCAGAAATGCATTACATTCACTCACCGCGTGTTAACATGGATACTATCATGGCTCGTAATGCGTCACGCATACGTAACAAGTTCCGCCGATTATTATGGACCAACGAGTTTCTTCTGATACCTAGATTAGCAATCCAGTTTATACATCTATATGTTGCCTTTTTTTTCTACAAACACAACTTTCATACACATTTTATACGATAAACAAGCCGCGTCTGCGTCGGTAGTATTTTTGACGCGGTGCTGCGTCGTTACGACACAGTGACGTAAAGAGAATCGCAGACCTGTCTAAAAATTTTGATAACAACTTGGCTATAAAAACATCTTATCTTTACATTGACCAGACGATATTTAGTCATAGTGGCACACTTACGTCGCTCGTATCAAATGCATCTCACAGGTGCCGCACGCACATGATCGCACAAACATGACAGCATACACAAGCGCACAACCCTGCATATACTCATTTTTTAAATTCGATTTTATTGACAAGATATCTCAAGTTCAAATGGACCGATTTACTTCAAACTTGGTACAAATCTTCTTTATATAACCTTCCATCATTCCTACCAGATTTATGTCAAAATTTCATTTTTAACTATTTAAAAAAAATTAAAACTATAAAAAAATAAGACCATAAAAATATTTTTTTTAACAGTCACCTTATTCCTTTGAGGTAGTGACCATAGCGATATATTTACGTATTAAGAATATTTTTTTAATAATTTATTTTAAATGACTAAAAGGGTTGAAATTGTGTCAACCAGGACATGCCCTTTTTTACCGCTTACACTTTACCAGCCAATGGACAGTAACTGTCTAATCTATGTACACATATATACAGTACATATATGTTTTACAAATTGTTATATTAACCTTTCCCTACCGGTGATGTATTTACTACACCTCGACTTTAATAATGAGAATATCGATATGAAATATAATAGATACGGGGTACAGAATTTTTGTATAACTCCGTAATATAATTACGAATCACATCAACGTATTATAATATATAAGTATTCATCTGCAGCGACGGAAATAAATAATTTGTCGGGAAATCGGAAATTTTGCGAGTTTTATTTCGTGTCCGTGCAAAAAGGAATTTTATCAGTCACATTGATGGTGCTATATGAAAATGGGGCTCACGCGGTCATCAACTCGAACTAGCATTTAAATATCTGATGACGATACCTCCAACTAGTGTGAAAGCTGAGCGTGCATTTTCAGCAGCAAGTTGCCTGGCTACCAAATTTAATAGCAATCAAATGCAAAATTTTGGATCGGGATTGGATTCCCTAGTCGTAACTGCTTCATGCAGAGAAGCGATAGGCGCGCCCATTTCCAAGCATCAACGGGGCTTAGCAGCCTCGATACGGACTCGCAGCATACGACGGAATCCTTTATTTTTTAATATTATTTTAAATAGTAATAGAGACACTCCAGATGATGAACTTCTTCCTGAAGTAAGACCAGATCGATAACGGTAGATAAAAACGTCTTCACTCAGCCGAGACGTATGGCTCATTCATACGCTTTCAATGGTGTCAGAAGTTAAATGTCTTGTTTTGCAGCTTTTTTATTTTATACAAAGCGATCTTTGGAGCATATGATGATGCGATTTTATTAATGATAATTACAACGATCATTTTCTATTAGCTTCCGTTGATTGTTGAAGGAGCTTTGACCTCAATACCGAAGCTTTCTTTGATTAAAGAGCTTTTCGTAACATCTGCTTATTTGAATTCTCTAATCGGATGCTTTAATGAAACGCGCTTTGTTTAATGGTTTTCAACATGTTTGGGAGTGTGTACGCTTTTGGGCGATTTATTCGGACTCTATAATAGTTTCCCGTGGCCTCTTTAAGCAGATCTCATTTGAAGGCTCTCTCGAATTTAATGAGGCGATAAAAAATTCCGATTCAATGTTACGCAGGAGTAAACACGGAAGTGGTCCAGACTGGTCTGGATGAGTTTTGAGAATCTCAGATGATTCACAATGGCTATAGATAGGACGACCTTAGTGGCTGGAACCTTTTGTGCCGTGTTTACACCACGTGCTTCGGATAAATATAGCGAACACCGAAGCCGATGACTGATCCTCAAGATTCTACACACGAAGACTGTTTACATGCTGCTGGCGATTATATATTGCATTTTTTTCTAACTGCTTTGTATTGTCTGCATGTTTGACAGCTCGCCATGAGCTCGCCGTTAAAGCTGCTTATTATCACATCAACGGCTGCAAACGAGATCGGTTTCTTAATGCCGCAAAACTATGCGAGAGTCTCTCGTAAATAGACACTTGATAGGTTTTTTTCTATTTTTTATTTTAATCTGAAGGATGCCGGAGGAATTTTAAAATCGATCCGTACGCCGAGGAGTACTCGCATTCCTTTCTGTATCAGGCCATATTGTTAATTCAATGACTTCTATTTAATTTTCGCAACGTGAGGCTTGTGCAGAAATGCCAATCAATTTTCTTTGAACAATCTGAAAAATATCTCTTAAATCTTATCCAACCCTGCAAAGTCTAAATTTCATCGAAGGATAATATATAATATTTCAAATAATTTAGTGAGTGGCAAAGAAAGACTATTCTCGCACATTGAGTGCAGAAATTAGTGAATCGGAGACAGTGATGGAGAGAGTGTCTTGCGTCTCATCACACACTCGCACATCGATGACATGGTCGTGTTGTAAAGGCACCCCTATACGTCTAAATATTTTCAAATATTGCGAAAAGCGATCCAGAGCGCATTATTTTCAATTCACATCAATCATCAACAGATGACGACATTCATATTAAAATTATAATGGAATTTGTCCGAATCATCATAATAAATAGTAGAGATCGATGATGGCTACTAAATCGAGACATTCCCGCCGAAATCTGGACGCTTGGAAACAGTGGCGTAACTACTAATTAACGATCATATATATGGTACATATATGTTTTTCAAATTGTTATATTAACCTTTCCCTACCGATGATGTATTTACTACACCTCGACTCTAATAATGGGAATATCGATATGAAATATAATAGATACAGGGTTCAAAATTTTTATATTCCTCCGTAATATAATCACGAATCACATCAAAGTATCATAGTCTATGAGTATTCATCAGCAGCGACGGAAATAAATAATTTGTCGGGAAATCGGGAATTTTGCGAGTTTTAGTTCGTGTCTCAGCAGAAAGGAATTTTACTTAGATATTTAAATAACATTTAATATTGAACAAATGGACTTATTGGTAATTTTTAATCAAATTTATCAATGTAATTTCATAAAATGTTGAAAATCTTGGAAAATCTCCGGATTTCACTTGAAATGAAAAAGGTTTAACTTGGCGTAAAAATACTGTATATTTGACACACTATTATGAGGCCTAAAAATATCAACAGTGTTAAGGTTGATTTATTGATATACAATCTTTATTCACGCTGAGCGGTCCTGAGAGTTCTGAGAGAGTGAATTTATATAAAAACAAAGCATATGCGTATTAAACACACGATTAAATTCATATATGTATATATTGCCGGGCGCCGATATATCGTCATTATAAACACTTGCGAAAAATGCTGAAAATCGATGTATCGTCGTGTATTTAATAAATAAGCTTATTAAAAAGGAGTAATTTAATGCACAATTGAGATCTTAACCAGTAGTAAAATTGATATAAATGTATGTGTGTCTGTCTGTTCTCCATGAGCTCTATTTTGTAAATATGTCCCCAAGATTGTTAGACTGTTATGATGACTGTAATTAAATAGATATTAATAAATAAGATACATACAAAGGCTTACATTCCATTCCATCGTCGACGGAACAAAGAAAATTTGATTGTTCAGCTATTCAACAGGTCTCTTTGTGTTTGTTTATGAAAAGGATATTCTGCCAGTTAAATTTTCTACCCTTTGAGTATGCTTGTAATCTTCAACCCTTATCTATGTCATATCTATCACTGCAAAAAATAAGGACTTGTTGCATTGTAAACCTATCCATTCATTCATAAATACAGAGTGCGGCATATAATAACACAAACGGTATAGGAGATGAAAGTTTAATTATTTTTGTTATATTACAGAATGATATTTAAAGTTTATTTACTTTATATAAAAACGTTAAATTTTGCGCTTTTGAATGAGCGTCATTTCACTCTTCTAGAAATAGGCATTGCTTCAGGGCGCGCATTTCAAATAAGGAAGTTTCCCTGCCGCACCCTGTAGCTCTTCCATATTGAAGTTAAGTGGACCCATATTTCAAACGGCGCACATTATGAACATGAAAAATATAACTTGATTCATAGTTCATTAAATGTAAATTATCTGGTGTTAAAAGCTCACATGCATAAATTCTACGAGAGCCCATATATTTATGGTCGCTCTTATCTGACCTTTTCACTCCGAAACGGTGATTCGAATAGTCCCGAGCGCGAATTGGAGCACTAAAGACCTCCACAGATTCATCATTGTTAGAAACGCTTGGAGATAAGGAGTCACCTTTAATTTAACAACGAATGCCGACATTCAATTAGCCACTATCCATTATAATGCCACAATTCTGACGATAGCAGTCGGCAGTATTTCATCCCGGCTATCGGACCACTCGAAAAGGATTTTGACATTAGCGTCACAACTATAAAAGGCTATGGAAGATAAGGAGAGAATAACGAGTCCTGGTGGCCATCCAACGTCCCTTGCACTCGTCGCGGCGAACAAAGTCTTTCAATTGGAGCTTTCGAGGGGCTTCTGTGATGAAGGCTGTCGATCCAGTTCGGACGATGGAATTCATCTCGTGGAAGGACGATTTCTATTTTGCATCGCGATTTTATCTGCGATTGCATGCATTAAATGCTGTCTGCTAAATATCTGCCTGCGATCAATTCATATTTATAGCGCAATAATTTGCTGCTAAGTAATACTCACGCTTGTTAGTTAAATTGATCTCCAATAGCATTGGCTTTATTATAGGCGCACAAGTATACTCCGATGATTTGTTGTTTAATTTATAATTTAATCATGCCGAAGAATAAATATTTATCAGCAGAAGCAAGAAAGTGGGCGCATTCCTGAGATAGATGTGGGAAAAATTAGATGCGTGGATAATGGCACTTAAAAATCCTACTAAAACACTCGGCAAACATCATTTTACAGAGCCAAATTGATCGAATTTATATTCGTACACATTTGCAATCATTAATTATTGTTTGATCTTTATAAGCGTAGGCGTGAATTTTATGTATTAGACGTGGCTATTAAATAACGAGACTCAATGTTAACTGGTTGACACGATTTCAACCCTTCTAGTCATTCAAAATAAAAAAAATAAAGAAGACTCTTAATTGGTAAAGATTTCGCTATAGTCCCTACCTCAAGAACGAAAAAATATTTTTATAAAATGGCGACTGTTTAAAAAAAAATAAGTCAATTTTTGTCGACTTTTTTTTACAGTTTTAAATTTTTTTTAAATAGTTAAAAATAAAATTTTGATGTAAGTCTGGTAGAAACAATAGAGAATTATATATAAAAGGTTCATACAAAATTTGAAGTAAATCGATTGATTAAAACTTGAGATAACATGTCAACCGTGTTGAAAAAAGTAGTTTCGAGAAAATTACATTTAAATATTTTCAATATAATATTGATATAAAATTAAAAATATTAATCTAAACTACTTTTTAATTATACACAATACGTATTATTAAAATTAATAGGGAACGATTATGTTTATTAAATATTTTTACCTTTTAATAATAGTCATGAAAGCAAAAATTGCTGTAAAATTTGCTTCACTTATGGGCTGCACACATACGATACAATGTCTGGTTTTTTATTTTTTGTTGTTGTTAAAAATGCATATTTTGTCCTAGTAACATAAATTCAGATCTGATTAAAAGGATACATTTTCAAACATTGATACGTTTGTCTTAATCCCACTATTTGAATTGGTATATGGCCGATGACACAACATGTGTGCCATAACTTGGAGGACCGTTTACGGTATATCTTAAAAACAAGTTACCAACCCCAAAAATTATGAATGTTTAAGCCTTTATCTTCGATAACGTCTATTTTGGGCTTCTTCTCTTTCATTGTTTAGGCTTATTCGGCATCTTCATCGATCTGATCGTCTTGGCTTGGACTTGATCTTCCGATGTCATCTTCGATTTGTCCATGATCTCCTGATTGGATTTAAATTATGAGCAAAAATCAATAGTGATTGAACGGAGCAGCTTTTTTTTTTGGATATTTTATTGAGGATTTATTGTTCATGGAGCGATTAAGCGGTCGAACTATTAGCTCAATTATCATGAGTTCAAATCTACAGAAGATCATGTTTTTAAAATATATATTTACCATGAAAAAACATGAAAAATTGCTTGGAAATATTTTCATAAAAGGATTGCTATAAGACGATTATATGAGATATAAATTTTATTATTTCATGTTACAGAGAGACATTTAAAGACAATCCTCTGGATGATCGTTATTAAATCTGTATAATAAAAAAACGTTACTTTTTGTTCTTTTAAATGAGTGATATATTATTCTTGTAAGATTAACTGTCGCTTTAGGGTGCTTATTTCAAATAAGGAAGTTTCCCTGCCGCACCCGCATAATCGACTTATATTATCGCAATTTAATAATTGGTCATCGTTGTCTGCATTATTTATATAATATCACATTGTTTTGATGTATTTTATGTAAAGATGAATGGCCTATCTATTACCATTGTTACTGTTCATCGATTATTAGAGCAATGGCACATATGTTGTGTCATCGGTCATTATGATAATAGTGATACACACTATATTGAACCATTGCGATAAAGCATGAATATTTAGCAATATTTGTTAAGTCAAAAACATAATAAAATATCCATCAAAAATAATTTAATATCGAAAAACTATTTGTGGATTTTTCGCACAGAGTGCGGCAGGGAAATTACCTTATTTAAAAAATGAAAAACGCAAACTGTATGGGAGATATCGGTTTAATTATTTTTCCATATTAAACAGAGACATTTAAATATAGTACTTTGTGTATTAGATACTCAATATACATGATAGAAAACGTTAGGGAATCGTTTATTGGCGCGCGTTTCATATAAGGAAGTTTCCCTGCCGCACTATGTACATGTACACCCTTTTATCACAAGGGCAATTTCGGGCTTTATTTATATAGCGTATCTATCTGTCGTTTATGCCTTGTCGCTTGTATATCCGCGGGGAACGCTTCTTTATTGCAAATATGCAATTTATCTTGTAGATCGCAATCCGGAAGCGTTTCGCTCGCATGACACGGATCATGATTGATACTGAGCCGTGAAAAAAGGGTGCATATTTGTTGCGCACCATTTGAGAAACACGTACTAATTAAGAGCGGCATGAATAAGTAATTATCGGAGCTATTTTATTTCATTCGTCTCCAATGAAATATGATAATTCGAGGTAGCGGACTTGCGTAATGAGCGGACCGAGGCGTGATGATACATTTGTTTTGTTGGGCCGAGAGCAATGCGCGGTGATTAAATGTAATAATTTATTTATCTCGATGTAAACATTTCCTCGGCGTACAACTCACTAATGAATATGTTCGAGGTGCGCAACGGGAAAACTGAGCCCGTCGCAAATTCTTGTTTATGCACTCTGTCATTTTCTTTCTATTGCTCACTTCATTGCCTGCTCTCATATTTCTCTACAAATATGGAATAGCGGCTTAACGATGCAGCCGAATGGAGTTGAAGAAAGGTGCTCGCCTGCAAAAATGTAGAACAAAGCATAACACCCATGAGACGCTCATGCACTTCAATACCTCCATTAAGTCCAACAATTAGATTGCATTCCGTTACAAATGCCTCCTAGTTGAAACTCTCCATATCGACATCATAATTGCGAACGACAGCGGTCCTTCTTGCATTCCTGTTTAATTAGGAGCAAACGACTCGGAGCGCCATCTAGTGACCGCCCATCAAACATCAATAAACACTTTAAACGAATGCAATTTACATATTCAACTTACAATTGCAGATTGATTAGAATAATTCATTCTTATATGACGATTTTATCAGAAATATTTGATGGTATCTTAAGGACGACCGGTGTATCCGAATAACAAATTTAATCTATTCATCCATGCTAAAAATGCGTGGTTATTTATTAAATATGGGATTGCATAAAGTTTGTGCGGGCGGCGGCAATTGGCAGATTACCCCTTCGATTAGTGAGTTTAAATTACCCATTTATTATGATTTTAAGAGGACCACGAACGATCTAAGAACGCCCCATACCAATGTGCGAAAATGTTCTTTTGTATCACCAGAGGTCGACCGCATATATGCGCGATTACTCATCAACGGATTAAATTGCACTTGGGTACAAAAAATGATGCTTTGCGAGAGGCATGATTTAATATTCGTTTAAGTATCTTTATACAGAGTGTTTGGCACATTAACCGATTCTTTTTTTGGGTTTAGGGGAGTTTTTGCCACATTTTACGCATAGGCCATATATCCTTGTGTCTAAATAGGTTTTTTTTTAAATATTTAGAAAATAGACCCAAAATTTCACCTTTTTAAATTTTCAAAAAGTGTGCAAACGAATGAGAAATTTCAATTTCCAAATTCTTTAAAAAAAACTAATAGCCTTCTTCATTCTTTCAGTTAGGATTTATTTTGTGGACACCTCTGTCGTATAAATTAATTATTTTGCATGTCCCTAGACAAAGAAATCCAGTGGTGTCAGATATGAAGACCGTGCAAGCCACGGAATAGGGCACATCCACAGGAAAATTAATCCAGTGGTGTCAGATCGGAAGACCAGGCGAGTCACGGAATAGGGTACGTCCTTAGACAAAGAAATCCATTGGTGTCAGGTCTGGTTGATCATGCGAGTCACGGAGACAAACCTAACATAACCTAACCTCCAAGAAAAAAATATTGGTCCATGTGCAAAACACTCTGTATTTATGGTATATTTATTAAATCTTTAAATATTTGTATTTGTATTAAAAACTTATTTTCTAGCATAATTTCTGAATTAAAATCTGGGAGTCCCAGTCTGAGTACATAGCAAATATATAGAAAGAGATAACCTAAACAATATACATAATAATGACTTGCTGACAAGCTGAAATTTGAGTTGATAACAATATTATCTGAAGTATTGTTTTAACAGAAAAATTAAAAGGATGAACAAAGAGTAAAGATTACAGTTTTATAAGATCAATAGAATCAAACGAATTCTGCATAAGAATAGTAAAGCTCATATATTATGCCAGTCATGAGATCAAATCGAGAGGCCATGGACATGTACGGCGAAGCGTCGATTACATTGGGCAGGTCATGTAGCGAAGATGCCGACGCACAGAGTCCCTCTTCCCATATCAGATTCTGGATCGAGTGGCAATAGACCTGTATTTCTGGGTTTAGGCAATTGCAGGGAGGTGGTCCAGGAGAGACGGAAATTATGGCAAGCGTTGTCGATCCGGTTGAGTATCCCAGTCTCTATTTCGCGTGAGACATGTACCAAACCGAAAAATACCAGATATTTTTGAACCGGTTCAAGATCGGTTTTCTTCACTACAAAAATAACGGTTTTACTGATTTTCGGTTCAGTACCGGCTCGAAGCGCTCATTTTAACGATTAACGTCTGTACACTGTGTACCATTGTATAAGTGAGTTAATTTTAAATTGAGTTAAACATAGATGCTATATTCGTATGTTCAGCATTAGTCGTACACACAAATCCACTTTTCTCTCAGGACCGCGCAGCGCGAGTAAAGCTTGTATATCAATAAATGAACCTTAACACTGTCGATAGCACACAATTGAATTTTTTGATTTTTTTTAATTCCGTATCTGTCTTCGATTCACTAATCTCCGCAATCAATGTGCGAGGATGCTCTTTTTGTATCACTCGATTGAATATTAAAATGGTGTTAAGTCGTTCATGTGCTTTATAAAGAAAAATCAATCGACGATAGTCTTTATGGTTAACAAAGCGCCATATGTCATCATTCAAAATGTTATAAATCCATATTATGTACACTTTTATGGCAAAAGTTGTTCTGCTCAACATACAAATCCGTATGTTTAATGGATACGATCATATTGTCTCGGGGATAATGTACTGTAAACACATGGGATGACATCCAGACGTACAGACGTGTCTAGGGGTGGTTTTTAATGTAATTGTTAGCGAGAACACACACAAAACAGGAAAACATAAAAAGCAACGCCGGCAATAAATATTTACGATATTGCCCGAAGTATTTTTGCATGCAAATAATTGCACACACACACGAATAAAATTTTACTTTCATTTCAATGGCAAGTCTTAGAATGTCGAGGATGATAGTTTTGATTCATTCGGATAGAAAGTGCGCTTCTCTTGGTCGTCTATTTCACGACTTTCGATATCTATTATGTTGCAGTTCGAGGAGAGATGTTTTATAACGTCGTTCGAATCGCAACCAGTTCAGCCATCGGACTTGCATAAAATCACATTGTTAAATACTGCTATTTACCAGTTTCCAGCCGGGGAGCAATCATCTCCGATATGTCGTATCATTACGCATGTTGATGAGATAAAACATATCGGTCGAGCCTCGATTAATGATCTTTAATCGGCTGTAATCATACTTATTTAGAATATTTTTCGGGTTGGATAAGAGGCCATCCGTGACCGGCCACCCATCTTGGTTCGACCAATACTATGTGTTATTTCGTTTTTTTCTGGGTCTCGGATGTAAACATTTGATTATACGAAGCTTACAGCTATGTTTATATCTAAATTAAACCTAAGAATCTTATACATCAATGTCGTTAAAAAACGACAAGCAATTCACCGAAGAAATAGGGGATCCTCAATAGCCATTCGCAGATAAGGATAAAGGGGGTATTCTAGTCTAGAATTTAGAAAAAATCTTTTTTTAAAGTTTAGACTTTTAAGAATATATTTTTCAAATGAATTTCCAAAATTCCAATTATTCTCAGAGTTATCAGGTTAAACGTCAACTTTTTTTATTTTAACTGCTTTAAAAAAAATAAAACATAAGACCAAAAAATTATTCTTTTAAACTGTCGCCATTTTATGTAAAATTATTTTGTTTGAATCATTATTTTTTCTTCTATGGTAGGGATCATAGCGAAAATTTTACTGATTAAGAATCTTTTTTAAAAAATCTTTTAGATGACTAAAAGGGTTAAAACCATGTCAACCAGGACACGCTCCCGTTACAAGTATATAACTTAACGCCCCCCCCTCCGAAAATCCATTTTACTTTTTAAAGCTAACTAATACTATTATAAATGCAATATACTTAATTATAATGTATGATTTAAAATAATATACAAAGATAGTGGCCATAAGGTTTGTATGCTCAATCGGTCCGCTTTTCGGACCGCTGATTACTGATTAGAATACTCCCTTAATGATTTTTCCTTGTTTTTATTTGGGTAGATCATGAAGATGACAGTGTCGAATTTTTACTTACGAAAAACTACCCATAGCATCTAAACGCTGCAGAATTTGTGCAATGCGAGAACTGCCTAAATGGCAAATTTCTCTGTACTGCGGGGCTCCGCTCTTCACATTGTCCCCGAATAACAACGACCATAACCTCTTGGAAAGACGTAAAGGCATCTTAAAAATAATTCATATTATCATATTGTATGAAGCGTAGATTTATTGTACTTTTTTACTAACATCTGCCATCGGTCATATCAACCACCCATACCGCATTCAATTTCTATTGGCATTGCAGTATTTAAATGCTTTTTTTATTTTTTTAAATCGTCAAATAATCTTAACACATTACACACGGGAAGCATAAGTAATATGCTCTATATTCGACTGATGGCTGCGTACGGGAAGCATTTTTTATTTAAAAAAATGTCATTATAAGATGTTGTCTTATGAGCTTTTATTAAAATTATTTTTTTAAAATTGAATACATTTACAATACACAAAATGACCAAAAACTATGTTTAATTTTCGGAAATGTTCTATTTAAATCCATATGTTTAAATATTATTTTGTGTTATATACGTATTTGTATTGGATGTTGAAAGATTGCACGCGCTAGAAAGTAAACGCACCCAAACTTCTCCCGTACGCAAAGTGTTAAAATCGTTTTTTACTCCATTTTTATAATAATTTAACTAGTTGAAAACTGATCTGTAAAGGCGAACTTCGACACACCTCACTCTGATGGCCGAGTCCGCGTGTTTGTCGGCCTATTTTGTTCAGTCGCAGTAAATTCATCCGATGGGGAGGTCGACGCGCACTCCCACCATCTTCCATTCGTGCGACATCCACACGGTCATACATTTTTTGGCTTTGCAGAACAATACCGCCGCGAATATCCATCAGAAGCTCGTGGATGTTTATAGTAGTGATGTGATGAGTCGACAATATGTCACGAAGATGATGACACAACAACATGGGTTAGGTTGCTCAGAGAAGCCGTATTTCATGAAGAATTTCTCGAAGTCTCTTTGGTGATATTGTGTCGGGAACACTTGGTCACAAGAAGTTGTGTGCGAGATGGGTACTCAGAATGCCCAGACCGTGCATCATAAAAATCGGTATTTCACTCTATGGTGCCCACCCATTAAATTCCAGCAGGGGGGTAGGGATATCCCTATGCCTGTGGGTAACAGTTGAAACCCTGAGGTAATGATGTAGAGTAACTAAACGTCTGCTCAAACGCTGCTCGGACGGCATGGACTTACCACTAAGCCACTATCTGTCCAGTCTCAACACCCTTGAAGCTCACCTCAGTGGCCCGCTGGGTGAGCGTTCTTCAATATATAATCGGAGATTGTACCGCCTTCAATATATGTTGTTCCATGATAGTTTTACTTTGTCATAAAATATATCTAAGTAATGTTTCTTCCACAGCCGGAGACAGGGCTTCGTGTACGAACGAGGGAGAGGCTGTGGCCGTTGACTCCATCAAGGATATTGCCTGCTTCAAGTGCATCTGTAAGGTAAAATAGCTTTATTATTGATTAATGTTGTCTTTATGTTTAGTGAAGACTAAATGCATCTGAAGACGGTGACACTCGAGCTTCCATCTGCTCTCGAGGAGCCTTTAAGTCTCGCACCGCTCTTGATTTACTGCTTTTTATACGTGCCCATTTACTCTCGATATATTTATACATATTTTATTATTTATTTATAATTGACTCCGAGCTGCCCGTTAAACTGTTCGCCGAATTTTATGCGTGTTTGAAAATGTCGCGTTAAATTTAACGAGCGAAAAGCTCCGTTGCAAGTTTAATGGCGTGCCGAGCAAGGACCAATTTTTTGCAACAATAAATCCGCGAAACTACGAGTGTAATGTCTTTATGCGAAAAAAGTGAGTCAATTAATGGAGCTGTTTAAAACTAGACTAGAGTTATTTATTGCCGCGCTCCGCCATAAAAGATTCTGGCCTATACGGAAAATACAAAGAGGCCTGCTGGAAGACCCACAGTCTTGTTTCTTTGCGCGTGCTTCAAATTTACACATAAATTTAGAATAGCTTCATAATGGTCTTTGGTATTTTTTTTAACCCCGTTGAATATAATTAATTGGATTGCTCCGATTCCTATTTAGAAAAAAAGTATCATTAATATTGTTTGCGTTATGAATAAGAAACGTTCGTTGACGCAAATGTTCCTGAATTATATGAATATTGATTAGCATGCCATATATATTTATTGCTCAAAAATATTGACCTCATTTCATATCTTGGGTCTTCAGATTGAATGTATTTATTCGATTGCAGCATTAGATCCGAAAAAAATCATTGATAAATGGGAGATAAATCCATATAACGTTTAAGCGACCGGATACGTATTTTTGCGTTTTTGTTGTTATTCAAATCAATGCATTGTTAAATGATTCACTCGCTCGTTTATTGCTGATATTGATAGCCTCATTGCATGAGGAAATATTGGAATTAACCGCGGTGGTTGTAAATTATTAAAAAGTCCGGATCGTTGAAGATCAATTTACCGGAATCGATTTCCTCGATCGAGCACCGATTCTCGGAACATTTCGAATGGGATCAGCGCGCAGAGCCGCCGTGCCGAAATGAGGCGGGTTTTTTTTGCAAATTAGGGAGCCGAATAGGCGATTGCTTACGTAGAAACGCGTTCGTTGAGTTACGACGGGTGTCGTAATTGAAAAGAAAGTGCTTTCTAGATTGGAAAGGCAAACACCTGTAGTTGGCGGGCGCCCGTGGGCACGCTGCGCTCCGAATACCTGCAGCGGCCTTCACGCGCAGCCTTCATAGGCCACGCGGCTAACGGGGCTCGCTACCGTTACTCCCTCTCTGCTCTCTACTCTGCTCTGCTCTGACTCTGAGGGACGACTCCTCACTTGCCTAAATCACTTCCGAGGCGACGCCTCGTCGACGAGCTTCAATCTGCGAGCTTTTATCTCTGCGCATTTCGGATCTACACCCTATAAATCGAGCATCTTGCCACAATCACACTTTATCATATTAAAATATTTTCGATGGCAATCATATCAATACATACATAATATTCTAAAATAATAAATTACATGCAAAAAAATCATATATAATTAGAGTTAATCGCTTTGACTACATAAAAATATCAAACATAGCTAAATATTCATGTTTTATTAAAGTGATTCAATATAGTTGCATCACTATTAATTCGTTGATGAGGAATCTCACATATGCTGCGAGTTGCGGAAAAGCGAAGAAGAAAGAGTATTTTTACACACTGAATACGAAAATTAAATGTATTCCTACACATATGAATATTTCTAAATATTGCTGTTGAAAACCATTAGGTATGAGCTCTTCTTAGATCGACAGTTATCTTATTTGAAACAACAATATCAACAGTGTTAAGGTTCATTTATTGACATACGAGCTTTATTCACGCTGCGCGCTCCTGAGAGAAAAGTGGTTTTACATAAGAACACAGCGTATGCATATTAAACTCACTAATCAAAGGGTTAAGCTTAATGCAACTTTTAAAAATGAATAATACGAACAGTATAAAAAATAGTCTAATTTCATGTTACAGAATGATGGTTAAAAACAATCCACTACATGATTGTTACTAAACCTTAATCGCTTCAAAGTGCGCTTTTCAAATAAGGAAGTTTCCCTGCCCCACCCAGTATAATTGCCTCATCTTCATTTTTTGTATATGTATTTAAAAACTTAAAAATCCCCTTTAAGTTAGCTAATATTATTATAAACGCAATATATTAAATACTATTATAATGCATGTTTTAAAATAATACACAGAGATAGTTCAAAAAGTGTCTAGATCGTACAGATCATAGAAAAAAAGAGGACATAGTGACCATAAAGTTTGTATGCTCAATCAGTCCGCTTTTCGGATCGCTGATATGACGAATGAACCCCAGATCGGATGTCATATTTGGATGGCGTCCTTTCGTGATCGTACATATTATAGAAAATGCTGCAAAAAGCCCTTAAAAAAGGACGCAGTGATCATAAAGTTTTTATGCTCAATCGGTCCGCTTTTCGGATCACTGATATGACGAATAAGCGCCTCGCGATCGGATGCCATATCTGAATATAACGATAATATAAAAATAGACAGAGTCAATCAGTGTTGGTTCATGTAAAGTAGAATGATTAAGTAAAATAAAAATCAGAAGATTACCCAAACCTGATGGTTTTCGAACATTGATGGATCTTGCCATCAATGTACGAGTGAATGATAACAAGCAAGATATCTATCTGTCTTTGTCTCCGATTCACAAATCTCAACACTCAATGTTCCGGCATACTCTTTATGCATCGCTTACAAAATCTTGTCGCGCTGCACCCGTTGGGAGATTGCGTTGTTAATTTTTCTCCGGCGTAATTGAAATGTCAGAAAATGACATCAGATTTTCATCGAGGATTATTATTTTACCCCAAGGAAACGCTCACAGGCTAATGTGGTGGCCTTTCGCTTTTCAGCCGACAAATATGGTATAGCAATATCGAACAAGTTGCAATTTTATTTTCGAACGGCTTCATAAGTCAGCAATATACTTTGCATATTGCATTAAGTCACATTTTCATATGCAAGCATGTGTGTTAAGCAAGCTCTGTGCAAGGCTGTCTCAATCATCGTTTCGGGCTGAGGTCCTGAAATCGCGAAAAAATTATGCAAAACAACGGGAAGCGGATTCGTATGATAGATCGACTGTCGATCTTTGCTGTGTTGAATTGGTTGGTATGGATACTGTTTGTTTTGATCATAATAAACTTGTAACAAATACCATATGCGCCTGGGTTACACCTCAATGTCAGCTTTCTAGTCGGCTACCAGGCGATTTTATCGCCAGCCATTAGAAATTGCATAAAAACCTTAATTAGCCATTAGTTGTTCTCACTAGATTAAAGAGGCTAGATATATTGAGCGTTGTGGGCCTGAGGCCATCTTACGTCCACAACTAATTTACTCATAGCTGCAGGTAACGAATGCTCAATCGCTGAGCAAAAAAATGATCCATTTGCACAGACGGCCTTGTTCCAGTTTTGTGGTGGAATCTAATAACTCGTAAACAGTTCCGGTTGAACGGCCGGGCTTTGCTTCTTTTTTCAACCAGTTGCAGAGTTTTCGTCGGCAATCCTTCGGACGTCCCGTCGGACGCGGGTTGAATGTGTTTATTTGGGTCGAAATTTCCAATTTATGGCCCCTTATTTATTAGGCTGTTAGACGGGTACCGCTCGCCATTATACGGAACGTGTGTATCAATTATTTTTTATATGTTCGATTTTTTTCAGAACCGCGCTACTAAAACTTTTTTTTTCCGTTTTTATAACACAGCAATAATAATTCGACGAAGTTCAACGCGCAGAGCTTTGCGCGGTCAGATACGATTGGAATATTTTTGCGCGGGACGTTCAACCTTCGCGCAAAAATATTTACACGCGTTGAATCGATTGCCATCGATGCGATTGAATGATCATCGAATGGAACGAAATTAACGCAGTAATTTTCCACTAATGGCGCTTCATCGATTTGTTCGACATCAATGTCATATTTGAGCATCATTCGCCATTCCCGATATGACTAAATGATGGGATCACATCAAGGAATAACGCAATAAATCTATGGAAGCATTTTATCAACACATTCCAGTCCGCTAAAATAATACATCCTTTGTAAAATTGGCATGATTATTAAATTAACTGACGAATAAAAACGAAACTTTATGAGTGGCTTCGTCGTACATGTCCATGACCTCTCGATTGGACCTCATGGCGTCTGAGCCTGAGGTTTCATTCCAGAGAGGATCAAAAATCAGCCAAATTTGCCCTATCGTACCTATAGAAAAAATTCATATCACATAACACTCGTTTTTGCGTGAATAGAATGAAGAGGAAGACAGTACAAAAGGAAAATTCCCGATTTTCCGACAAATGATTTATTTCCGTCGCTGCGGATGAATACATATATACTATAATACTTTGATGTGATTCGTAATTATATTACGGAGGAATACGAAAATTCTGAACGTCGTATCTTTTATATTTCATGTAGATATTCCCTTTATTAGAGCCGAGGTGTAGTAAATACATCACCGGTGGGGAAAAATTAATATAACAATTTGAATAATATATGTACTCTATATATGTAAACATAGATTAGATAGTCACTGTCCCTAGGTGTCACATAAGCTCGTCAATTAGTAGTATACTAGAATTTTTCGAGATTACGGGCTACGTATAGTGCGGGCTGAAAGACTAGGATCTAAAAGCATGCGTGCGTTCGCTTTCGCTTCGAAGATTAACTGTCTCCCTCTATCCCGTGAGATACGTACCCCATCACACTTCTCCAGATCGATATATGCCAACATGGTGCATCCGTTAAACGTCTCGCAAAACAAATTCCGCACACTAACAATGGTTGTGCTAATGCAAAATCTTTCTTGGATTTATGTCCAATAACTCACGAAAGATTCATCGCAATCGGATGAATGATGTAGGAACATATGCGGAACATATCAAAGACATTTTTACATATATATATTATAGATATGTCATATATTATTAATACAATTTAAGACGTAATTTAGGGGTTTTCTGCAGTCACTTTTTGCAATGTACGTATCAAATTTAACGACGACGTGTTTGAATATTTTTTAAACGATCTGTTAGATCGCCTACACTTACTCCACATAAGTACCTAAATGGTGATACTGGTGTACTATGTTTGATTTTTAAAATGGTTTTTTACGTATTTTTTTTTGTGACAGTTGCAAATTTGCAAGACCGAAAGATTAAGTCTATCGTGTAATATTTTTTTGTATCCCAAATCAGGATATGTCATATCGATAATTTAATTCGATCCGAATGCCCGACTTCCTACCCGGTGCAGTTTATTCTCGTTCTTGTCTTATTAATCTATTCAGATAACGATCTGCAGGATAACAATGTGGACATAAATTATGTGGTGCCTTTGTGTGAATGCATTTGCTACCGCGATTTATATCGCACAATTAATGGAAGTCTTTAGCATTTGACATTGAGACGACAAGTCAGTATGTCTAAACTGCAGTTTCTGCATTATCGAGGCAGATAGAAATAGCCGCCGTTAATTATCGACGCATTTATTGCTCATGCTTCGCTTGTCCGTTATTGTCCGTAGAGCTGGATTCGCTATGCGTCGGGCTAATGGCTTCATACATGGAAAACCTATCGGTGCTAATGCACGCTTTCTTGGAAAATTGTGGTTAAAAGATAATGCATTCGACGTATTGCAGAAATCGATCGATGACGCAAAAAGAGCAACAGGTGGTGTTCATTGAAAAATAAACGATTCATAAAGATACTTTGTCGATAATTCGACAGGATTCGACAGTTAAAAAGTATTTATTCTACTTCTTAAGGTGCCATATCTATTCAGGGATAAACCATTTTAAGTGGTGGTTTCAATTGCCTCTCACATATATTTAACCCTTTGGCATCGGAAGAAATTTCGCAAATTATTGCGCCTTTCTCCCTATGAATTTTAAACATAGGGACTCAAAATATAGTTTCGATTCGAATACGAAGCAATAAAATATGAAAATTTCGGATTTGAATTACATTACTAGTTAATTTATATTTTATGAGACGTGACTTCTTCTTGAAATAGAACGGGTTATGCTTGAAGATGAGATGATCATTTGATCCTGTGTATGCCTTCCTTATCTGTGAAAATGTTTCCACAATCAGGATTTAAAGTCGAGTATTTATAACAAGGATAAGGATATACAGTTAAGCGCTCAAATTCTCACATTAATATAAAAAATAGCTTGAAAGCAAAAATGCCTGAAATAACATTAAAGCATTGAGTGAGACACGAACTAAGAGTCGCAAAATTCCCGATTTCCCGATAAATTATTTATTTCCGCCGCTGCAGATGAATACTTGTATACTATAATACTTTGATGTGATTCGTAATTATATTACGGAGGAATACAAAAATTTTGAACCCTGTATCATTTATATTTCATATCGATATTCCCATTATTAGAGTCGAAGTGTAGTAAATACATCACCGGTAGGGAAAGTTTAATATAACAATTTGAAAAACATATGTACTGTATATACATAGATTAGGCAGGAATGTCTCGATTTAGTAGCCAAATTTTTATCTGTTAGATAAAAATTTCAATCCCGAATTTTTCGGGATTACCTTTACTGATTCCGGGATTCATGAGCACCTAAAAGTGTCCGATTGGATTCCCTAATTGTGATTCATAAAAATATGCTTCCCGCAGTTTTACGTAGTCAATATAAACATTAACACGTTCGTGGACATGTCTACAATTCCATCGTCACTTTTTGTATGTTGCATGGAATGCATTCTCCGTTTTTTTCGAATAATACCTATTTTCAAAAAAAAAATCACGATTTATATTAAATGGCAGGGATCAAATTTTGAATAATGTGCTGATCTAAGGACTTCCTTTTTAAATCTCCATGCTCAAAAGATTGACATTGATCCTAATGATTGATAATTGACATTTGTTGACAGTTATCGCTTCACTGTACATGTTGTTTATGATTTTGTTAACCTTGCTTGCTGTTTAGCCTTGATTGTAAAAAAGTAGCATACAATGTCGGTTATGTGTTTCGTCAGTCAATTAATATTTCAACCCTTAATCCTTATGGAGTTGATGGAGATTTATCATAAATAATAATGGATCCAATAAATCACACTAAGGATATAATAATGATTTATTTACTATAATGAATAGATATTTATGGTTTTATTAATATTTTCATTAAATATGATACTTGAGTAAAAATAAAGATAAGCATGTTGTGATAAAATGCACAGATCTGTGCGCACGGTGTTTATAAGGTTAATATAATAATCACGTATATATACACGTAGTTTGGATGTTTCAAATTCGTTTTTCATTGAAATATAGCCTTTCACTTCTTAAAAAGCCTTAAGGAATAGATTGAATTGAATCTATTCAGCTTTGAGGTCCTTCCGATCAATCTCTTTTCATTCGCATTCGGGAAGGAAATCAAGAAGCACCGGGCGATAAATCTTATAAGAAAAATCCTCAGCAACCATCAATACTCCTGTCGGATCTGCGAAACTGCTCCCATTCATTGCGCCCATCGAAGCAATAGGAGATCGCTGATTTATAGCATAATTCGATTTCGATTAATTAGAATCGGCAGGCTGCAAAAGTCGACTCCGATACAAACGATTCGGCATCAATAAGCGGCCATCTCCTTATAAGGACAAATCGAGAAGGATACACGTGCCTCTCATCTCATTTCCTCGATCGATTGTCGCAGAATAGAAATTCTACCCGAGAAAAATGATCAATTCCATATGCGGACGAAGGTCGGTCGTTTTGTGTCCAGTGTTGCGTGTTCGAGCACATTAATAAAATGAGTTAATCACGCTACGTGTAAAGATAAAATTAATTGAAGTATAATGATTTGTACATTTTCCGAAAGCCGATAGATAATAAAACCGGTCATTTTGTGAACACACCATTATATAAATGATAATCGAGCGTGCGCTCGGACGTCGACGGTTCCACCGCACTGACGACCCGAACTCGACCAATCAACATATTTCATTAACGACGACAATAAAACGACGTTAAAAACATAATAGTGTCTTTTGCTGATCATTTGAACTGAGTATTTGGCTGTGCGCATATGCGTCCATGGAAAATAAGAGGGTGCGATTTCCGCGTCTGAACAACGTGGCCCCCGGCTACAGCGTAAATCAATCAACTCAGCGACCCATTTATGTTGCAATATCGTCAATTAATAATTCATATTATATTTGTCGCCTATATAATACCGTTAAAATTGTGGATATTTTTTATAAATAACCAAACCGATATAAATGTTAGTGGTTTGAAACTCTTTAAGCAGTCCGGGTATTTGCTTTATCCACTGAAAATTTCAGCTCAAATAATTTCTAAGACCGGACTGTGAGAGATCATTACGTTGATTTCGGTTTGGGTTAATACTTAATTATAAATATGCATTTCTGATGTTTGTCAACGGAAATTTTTTGGTAAAAAATTAAATTGTGATTGTGTAATATATAATAAAATATGCATGATACATGCATACAGTAGAAGCGGCGCGGCGCATGCGCGTTGCAATGTATGCATCAGCGAATGGAGACATAGACGGAGAGAGTGTCTTGTATCTCAGCAAGGTCGTGCTGTAAAGGTACCGCTACACGTCTAAATATTCTTATTAGGATTTAAAAATCATTAGGTATGTGGTCTTCTTAGAATTATAATAAATAGTAATAATATTAGGTTGTCCCATTAGTTAATTTGTTTTTTTTTTTTTTTTGTAAAAGTTGGATACTCTATGAGAATATCCAACGTAAACGGTCTTGGAGCAAGGGTACAGAAGCTTTAACTGTAGCTAAACCTGGCTTATATCAAAAAAAAAGTTTTGCTATGCATTTGGTGGGAATGGAAGGGGGTAATTTATTATGAGCTACTTCAGCAAGGTGAAACGATCAATTCAAAAAAAGATTGTTTCCAACTAGACAATCTAAAGGATGCAATTACCAGAAAATAACCAGAATTAGTGAACAGACGAAGTGTTGTTTTTCATCATGATAACGCCAGGCCTCAAAATAAATTATTATCATTTGACTGGGATGTTTTACCTCATCTTCCATACTCTCCGGACGCTGCCCTTTCAGATTATTATTTATTTATTTCATTGAAAAATTATTTACGTGGTAAAAAATTTAATTCAAAAAATGATATAAAATTGTACCTTGATCAATATTTTGACAACAAACCTAGGAAATTTTGGCAAGAAAACATTATGAGGCTTCCGGAGAGATGGAGAAAGGTAATAGAACAGAATGGATTATATATTATTCAATAAATGATGATGTAATACAGATTATTGTTTATTTTTTTTCCTAATATGAAAACGAAAGAAACTTATGGGACACCCTAATAGTATCGATTGTATACACATGTATAAAATTTATGCTTACGCGAAGAAAATGGCGAATATTGCGCGCTATCAACGGCGTTGAGGTCCATTTATTGATATACAAGCTTCACTCACGCTGCGCGGTCCTGAGAGACAAGTGGATTTATTTTACAATTTAAAATTAACGCACCAATGAAAGAGTTTATTGCACACCTTTTATATGCATACCATTATTATAATTCAAGCCACACCATTATATACTTTTATGGTAGGTGTTAATGTCAAGCAAAAAATTAAATAATTAATATGTTTAGTATACATTTGTTTACTTGGTGTTTATTAACATTTTTTTTTTCAAAAATTTAAAAAGTTATAGCCTGATAAAATGTAAGGGATAAAAAGAGCTAAAAACTATAAAATTTTATTTTCACAAAATGGCGATTGTTTAAAAAAATCATTTTTTAGCCTTATTTTTAAACAATTTAATTTTTTTAAAAATAGTTAAAAATAAAATTTTGACATAAATCTTAATAAATCATAATTCTTACAAATATATCGTGTGCCATCAACAATCTAAAGTTTCATTTATTTATATGAGTTAAGAGGTATTTTGCGTTAAAAAGAGCAAACAATTCAAGAAACTCGAAGAAATCTTCGAAAATGCGAATATTATGGCAAACAAAAAACGTTTTCGCTTAAATTTGTTCATCGTCATGTTTTGTACAAAACAAATTTATACCGGGGTTTGAATGGCGTATACTTTTTATTAAAAATCCAGAGGCCAAAAACACAATATATCTGCATTATGTATGATTTAAGACAATTCTTGAGGGATTAACTTCGTCAAAAATTATTTATAAACGTGACTAAACGCTGCTATCGCCTCCGACACAACGAAAATCGGATTTGCACGCACACAAACTCGTTGCGGATTTTTTTTTTTAATTTTAAATATTATTTATTGTTTCGTGAGCCGGTCGGGGAATAAAAAAAATATTTATTCGCCGGTGGATTTAAGTCCGCCATGGCCTCGCCCTGCGCGCACCGAATAACGGGATGAGGCGTCGATGTTTTGTTTTTCTCGGCTCGAATTCTCTTTTATGGCACAAATTCGAATATATTAATTGAATTAAAATGAGAAGCGGTCTTTGTTGAGTTATGACACCGAACCAACTGGGCCAGCAAGGTCGTACGCCGGTTTCGGAGGTCGCCGTATGGAACAACGCGCCCAAGTATTGCCGATTTGCATGTTTATTCAACACATTGTGCGGAATTATCGCCTGCCGAAGCTTACGAAAATCGATATCGATCGATGGTTTTGGTGGAAATTCGTTGAAATGCCCTAAACGCGAGCCCCACGGGCGAAAGCTCAAATCGGGAGCTTTCGTCGATTGAGCGATTATTCCTGGATGAAATCGTTTTGAATGCGTATTTGATGATTGGATTGTGTTTAAGGCGATTGATTGTTCATAAAAACGTGTTGTTAAAAGCAAATCACATGTAAATTCCACGCGTTGATGTTGTTGTCTTATGAGAGCATTATCGCCTTAAGAGCTTTTTTTTAGAAGACCTATTAGGTGAAGCCAAAAGTAATCAAATTTTTTTCGCTTGTGAAAAACAATTCATCAACAAAATAATATCCATCATTTTCTATAATTTTCTGCTGGCGTATAATCCTTTTTTCTTTAAATTGTTCATAATAAACGATCACTGCAATAGTCTAACCGGGTTTGAGCAATTCACAATGAAAAACTCCAGAAAAATTCCACCATACACAAAGAAGGGTCTTCTTTATTTTTAAGATTGATCGAGGTGTCGAAACAGGCACTTGTCCGGAAAAAAGTCATTGTTATTTCATACAGGATGATTGTATAGCACCCACTTCTCGTATCCATACCGAGACAGAAGATTTGCACAGATTATTCGCCGTAGATGAGGGATCAAAATTATCTATTTGTGAATTATCAGTTTACCAATTTAAGTCACCAATGGTATTTTTTGGTAAATTAAGTGCATTTTCATTCGGTTTTCCATATTCCAGGAGCACCCAAGGCACGCGTTCGTCCGCGGCCATCAGCTCGCTCGTACAGACTTCCGCATTTTTCTAAGACCGTTTGCAATTTGAAAATTGAAATTATAAACCGCAAGGACGGCATTACCTCCTCGCATTATGATTGGAATAATTTTGAATGTGATTATGTGGCGTCAGATGCGAAAGTGGCATACCAAAGAGCTCGTCGCCCCGCGAGGAGACTGCAGCCACTTGGAAGCGACGCTGGCAGCACGACTTCTTCAGCTGGCGGCCACGTGGCCCCCTGCCAGCATCAGATTCAATATTGAACTTGACCAACCACCGAAATTTTAATGCAGGGAGGTCATTGACTGCCTTTGCCTCCATCGTTTGGACGATTGTTTTTTCCGACTCCTTAAATAGAGACGTATCCCCAGCCCGCCTCGATGAATATGTATTCTCAAAGTCGGTGATCTTGAACCAACAGACGACCAAAACGCTACAAAAAATTATTGATTATATTATAATTGGGTATTTAAAACTCCTCGTATAATTAAAAATATGCTCAAATTCATCCGACATAGAACATCTGCCGTCACCCGCAGCAACTAATAATTCAGCATGCATTTATTACGCCAAATGAAAATATGCGATCGACCTATTCCATACTAAGAACACGCCTAGCATGTTCATATGCACGCTCATTTTTATCTCAGGACCGCTCAGCTTGTATCAAATTTGTATATTAATAAATACACCTTAACACTGTTGATATTGTTTTGCATTAGCACGCGATATTTGATAGAATTTTATAGAATAAACTAATCACATATGGAAAATTTAT
This sequence comes from Stenopsyche tienmushanensis, assembly GCA_008973525.1. Taxonomy (NCBI): domain Eukaryota; kingdom Metazoa; phylum Arthropoda; class Insecta; order Trichoptera; family Stenopsychidae; genus Stenopsyche; species Stenopsyche tienmushanensis. The sequence continues at coordinate 1,474,110 of WACJ01000042.1, forward strand.
TGAACCAAAACAAAATTTTACGGTGGTATAAGAAATTCGTAATTTTCATCCATTGAAGAAAATCCACAAAATGATATTGGATGACCGTCGATTGTAAGTGCGTAAGTAGCGGACATGCTGTACATGACTGAAAAATTGGACATGAGAAAGCTGTGCGCAAGATGGTTGCCGTGTTTGCTCACAATGGAACAAAAACAGAGTCGCGATGATGTTTCAATCGAATGTTTGGCGATGTTTCATAGCAATAAGGTTTTTGCATCAATTCAGAATGAAACATGTGTACATCACTTCACACTTGAAACAAAGGAACATGGGGACCCTCAAGCTGTTTATTGGTCCCGCTATTCGGGTGCACTCTGAGCCCAGGGGAGAAACTAGCTAGATTTTATAATTTAAAACAAAAAAAAACTAGTTATCAATATTTATAGTATAAAAGTCTAGACTCGTTTGTGACCTCATTTGGCGCGAGCCGCGTATGTAAATTAGCCTCTGAAGGAGTTTCCGCAATCTTATAGACTATAGAGGGCCCCGAGTATGCATTTATCTCCGAAAATGTCGCAAAAAGCTCTAAAAGAGAGGTCTGTGTCCAACCGGTCCGCTTTTCGGACTGCTGACATGATGCATGAGCGCCTTGCGATCGAACGCCATACCTGAACATGTCAACAGAACGATTACGAACTCTCATTACAAAAACAAAGTTATCCGAAGAAATTTGATTGGGTGGGTTATTTACATTTTACAATTGGTCAATGTTGATCTATGTAAAGTAGAATGGTCAACACGGCCTCGCCGTAGATATATGAGTGTACGATGAGGCGCACGATATCCATCTTCATTTCCAGCATTCAGAGCGGTGACGCCTCTAAGGCGAACATCATCAAAATGAGGAAGTTTCCCTGCCGCATCTTGTATTTGAAATAGATGGATCCAATTTATTTTATATTGACAATGTAAATGCAACCGTATTGGTTTCATTTGAACTCAACAGCACGTGGAATGAATATCATCAAGCCAGTTGGTAACTGCCGATGCGTGCTGCTAAAGATAATGAAAAAACCAGCTCCACGTGCGCCACGTGTGACGTCATCTTTATTATCCTCAACGACACGCAAGAAAAATAACGTAACATCCATCAAGTGTTACCACACCTCGAGATTCCTCGGGATTAGTTAATCTATCCACAATCAACGGCTTTATTAGGGGCGCCCTCTTGTTTGCTCCCGGTAGATAAGGCAAAGCCTCCGAGATGCATCTTGCGCAATGCCAGATTATGCATCTCGCGTTTGGAATTGGACATGCAGATGTCGGCTTGAGAATAGCTTCTCGTGGGAGTGCTCGCATAATCATAAAATTGAGTACAATAAGTTTGCTAAAAATAGAGCGGATCGGGTGTCATGTGCCAATATTGAGTGGTTTATCCATCATCAGAGTGAGTGTCATAAATTACGGTAGTATGTAATCCAATAGGTCGGTCGCAAAAACGGAACACTGGACTCGCAACGATAACATACCAGAGAGCTGAGCATGCGAAAACATTCCATCGTCAGGGTGATCGCTTCTGAAAGTTGCAGTCCCTGTTTTTACTTCTTACGCATTCTGGCTGATGAAGGTGACTCAATGAAATCCGAAACGCTGCTCTCTTGTGTGTGCATTTTTTGCGTACTAATCCGTATGCAAATGCGAATGTCAACGGGTTGCTAAAGCATTAATCCGGCACAGCTGACTTGGAACGACCAGCTTTCAAAGCAAATAAAGCAGCATGGATTCGAAGCTTTTTTTGCCTTAAGAAAGTCCTACGCAGATCTGTCTCAATCGCTTCTCTCAGCGAGAAAATAAGAAGTGCAGCTCGATGTTGAAATGTGTACGAGCGCAGCAACTGACGTCCACTGTGTGTCAGGACTTTACGACGTGTTAACTTAAATGTTTGGACTCGAATATTTTAGATTTTTGTACTTTAACCGCAGGTCTCTTTGTTTTCACAGCGAAAATAATTGCAAGTCATACTATCTGCTGCCAAATAGCAAAGTTGAAATCGCTATCTTCCTAATATTAGGGCGACCAGCTTTTGTATGCCAGCATTCTGGGCACCCATCTCGCACACAACTTCTTGTAACCAAATTTTTCTGACATAATATCACAGAGGAGTACTCCGAGAAATATCAGGAAATTCTTCGTGAAGGTCGCCAAGCAACACACCGCGGTAATTTCGCACTTGTTCGTCAGAAATCATTGATGGTTTCTTATTATTTATCTGAAGAACCTAACCCACTTCGTCATATACAATATTATCGACTCATCACATCACTACCATAAAATTTCATGCGTTTCCGATGGCTATTTGCGGTGGTATTGTTCTGCAAAGTCAAAAAAAACGGATGACGGTGCGAATATTGCACGAATGGCAGATGGCGCGCGATGATCTATCCATCGGAAGAATTTACTATGACTGAACAAAATGGCCGCCAAAGATGCGCCAAATTCGAAACAAAAAATCCCCTGGTTTCAAGCGCCTTATAAGCTTACTTTTTATATTAACATTTAGTAATAAAATATCAATAATTATCAACATTCATCAACAATCAACCCTTAAATGCAAATTGCCTTGTCGGATTTAAATTTAATTAAAGCGTTAAGCGTCATTAGCTAAAAACACTTCTTATTTATCGACTAACTTATTAATATCACCCCTATAAATATCGACTGATTTAAGGGCAAAGAACCCATAAAGGGGTATTAACATTTCTGCGGAGTTAAAAAAAAACTACCATTGAGACTTAATATTTTTAGGCTTTTTAATTATTTCCCGCTTTAATTTTGCGATCCACTTTTGGCCACTCGTTATGATTCGATCTGAAAATGATTCCATTTTTGTTTTGTTAGTCGAAGATCTGCATTTATTAGAGCGTATCACATGAACGTTCGGAATTTGTAAGTGAGAATTAAATGACAATTTCTACATAATATGATTTATTAAATCAAAATGAACTACATTATTTAATACGTTTTTATGCGCGGCTTGAACCCAAAATAGTACTATTTCCCACAAGTTTTCGCGTTTTTCCAATAACGTGTTAAATCCAAATTTGTCCACTATACAGCAACCATAAGCTTTGCTTGAGGCATTGAAAGCTTTGATGACTATCCTGGAGATTCATCGGCATTCAATCACTACCTCATTATAAGTAATGATGCGTTTTAAAAATAGGGTTTTCATCACGTCATCAACAGTTTTCACAAGTTACAACTAGTTCGTGTTTATCGCGTCTGTCGCGGAAGGAAAAACGTAAGTCAGTTTGCACGGAATTAAAAGATCGTCTTCAAGTACAACTATACTTTTTAATTGAAAATCATAGCTAACAATATATTAGGGTGTCCCATAAGTTTCTTTCGTTTTCATATTAAGAAAAAAATAAATAATAATTTGTATTACATCAAAATTTATTGAATAATATATGATCCATTCTGTTCTATTACCTTTCTCCATCTCTCCGGATGCCTCATAATGCCTTCTTGCCAAAATTTCCCAGGTTTGTTGGCAAAATATTGATCAAGGTATATTTTTATATAATTTTTTGAATTAAAAACTTTACCACGTTAAGAATTTTTCAATGAAAGAAATATATAATAGTCTGAAGGGGCAATGTCCGGAGAGTATGAAGAATGAGGTAAAACATCCCAGTCAAATGATAATAATTTATTTCTGACGAGCAAAGACACATGAGGCTTGATGTTATCGTTATGGAAAACAACGACTCGTCTGTTCGCTAATTCTGGCCGTTTTCTGGTAATTGCATTCCTCAGATTGTCTAGTTGGAAACAATATTTTGTTGAATTGATCGTTTCACCTTGCTGAAGTAGCTCATAATAAACTATCCCCCTCCAGTCTCACCGAATGCGTAGCAAAACTTTTTTTGGATTGTAGGTCAGGTTTAGTTAAAGTTAAAGCTTCTGTAGCATTGGTCTAAGGCCGTTTATGTTGGATATTCTCATAGAGTATCCAACTTTCATCTCCAGTGACAAGTCTCTTCAAAAAAGGTTGGCTATTATGTCGCTGGAGAAGAAGATCGCATGTTGAAATGGCTTTGATTAGATCTGTGTGCATTTGCGAAAAAAAACTTATGGGACAACCAGCCAATAATGACTCTAGATTTAAAGGCTATTAAAGACTATAACATCATTGTCAAATACAAATTGTTAAATTTGTAAAAAAATTACTAAACCTTTCTCAATCACGGTCGATCTTGGACCAATTGAAAATCCGAATCTTCATGTGATACGATGTAATAATCAAAGTTTACATGCCATTTGCAGATTTTTTCCATGTAATTATTTTGCATTCAAAAAATATTAGTCAACTCGTTCTTCTTTGGGTCATTTCGTTCGGATCCGCTCTTCAATTAAATCTTAAAATGTGACTTTTTCCCCATGGCAAATTGAAATTCATGTTGGCGACGGCATTCACGACGGCGCCGCCTGCTCTTAAATGTTATATAAGAACTGAAAGTGTTATATTCGAGTGGCAGCAGATATTTGGCGGGAAGGCATTAGATCCTATTGACTAATCATCGCCAGCATGAGTTGAATTATGTGATTCAATAGGCGACGTATCCGACCAGATACTCCGGATTCCATCGTCATGTTTTCAAAGTCGTAATGAGCCTTCCAATGCCGGACTCGGTCCCGATCAATTTTAATTATAATTTTAAATTTTGAGTCCATTAAGAGCCGATATTATAAATTATTTTTTTTTGCGGCGCGCCATTTTGTAGTTGAGGCTGTGGCGCCGGCTATGAATATACACATTAACTCGATATTAGCTATTTCATTGCAGGGGTATGAAATGCGGGCCCGCAATTACATCGCACTGACAACGGTATTATAATACACACATATGCCAAAAAACGCCTCCATACACAATCGACATAATTTCACTCCATCGGAGCGCATCAACCCCATAAATCATTCCGCAATAATTGCCACCGAAATGGCGCCGAAACTTTAAATTCCAAAATTGAACATCGGGACCGATCAATGCGATATTTCGTCCATTCGCTTCGCCACATAATCTGCCAATTTTATGAAAACGATTCGATTATAAATCGATAAATATTTATTATCATTGCGAATTAAATTCATAAGACCTAGCATAAATGTACATAAATAAACAAGTAGCATAATCGCATATATTGAACATTAATAAATGATTAATTTTAATGAATATCAAAGCTTATGTCTAATACGTCTAGACACAGCGTCGTAAAAAATAATAACTCTTCGATTCGGCATTTTAATCAGATCATTAATCAATAGCATTATCGCGAAAAGCTTTTATATCCGTCAGCTTTTATCTCGATCGCCATTCCAGGCACGTGTTTGCGAATTTACAAAAAAAACCATACGTAAACATAAGGGAAGCTTTGCGAATCGAATACTTGCCTTCTGATTGATGGATGTCGGAAGAAAAATCTCTTTGCGGTCCTATGTCGAGTCTGGCTCGACATTTTGTGTCTACATTTTTTCCCCGCTATTATAATCACACCATATGCACAAAATTACATTTTTATAATCAATCTGGGCATAGGGGTTGGAATTTGGGGTTCTTATCGAGAAATGAATCATGAACCATTCAAAATGCAACTATTTTTTGTGTTATACAAGGCTAAGCATGCGTTTCGTCGCTTGTTTTTGTTGTGTTTGGTCAAGGCGTGCGGTACCCATCCTATTCCATAATACCCATCCTATTCGTTTTACCGATGAGATTTAAATGTATCTGCACTGTAGTTCATGGCGGTCACAGCCTTTGCGATAAATCCTCAATTGTTTGCTGTTGTGCATCGTCATTAAAATTCAAAGATTCTCCGGTCTATTGTCCGATTTAAATTTTTGGGATCGATATTGGCATCCCCGGACGCTCGAGTGAACTCAAATAAAAATCCAGAAAGTAAGGTTACAACCTTTTTGTGGGATCGATAAATGCTTGTATTTAGTTATATATAAATATTTTTCAACATAATCGCCCTCGAGATCGAGACATTTGTATGCTAGTGTCATATTTCTCTGCCTCCAACTTATTGGATTGGATTGTCTTTTGGATTCCGGGATGTAGTGACGCATCCACGCTTCATCGCCCATCACGATATAATCCAGAAAAGCTCTTCCCTCCTGTTTCGGATGGGTATTTCACTGTATGATGCTTACCCGTAAAACCACAATGAGCGGCATCCCTATGTCTGTGGGTAACAGTCAAATCTTCGAGGTAATGATGTAGAGTAGAGCTTGGCGAATGTAGCCTCGTCGGTTTGCTTATCAAATGCTGCTTGGGTGGTTCAAATAACATGAGTTGGCTGCGCAGCTTATCCTGTGCTGCGTAAAGCGAAATGATCGATCACAGAAGAAGCTGGAGGACTTTGTGCAAAATACTGAGGAGAATTGCTATGGCTACTCGGACGTTTCAAATTTTCAAATTGTTATATTAACCTTTCTCTACCGGTGATGTATTTACTACACCTAGAATCTAACAATGGGAATATCGACATGAAATATAATAGATATGGGATTCAGATTTTTTGTATTGCTCCATAATATAATTACGAATCACATAAAAGTATTATAGTATATAAGTATTCATCTGCAGCGACGGAAATAAATAATTTGTTGGGAAATCGGGAATTTTGAATTTTGCGAGTTTTAGTCCGTGTTTTAGCAGAAAGGAATTTAATCAGTCGCATTGATGGTGTTATACGAAAATGGGGGCTCAATGTAATTTCTTAACCTATTAAAAATCCCGATCCCAGGATCCCGGGAAGTCGCTATCTGTCCAGTCTCAACTTGTCCCTCATGTGCAAAACGATCTAAAGCACTCATCTCGCACACAACTTCTTGTAACCAAGTTTTTCCGACACAATTCGAGAAAGGTCAGGATTTTTTTTGTTGTGTTGTTTTTGTCTTTGTGTTTACGAGCTTCCGATGGATATTTGCGGCAGTATTGTTCTGCAAAATCAAAAAACGGATGACCGCGCGGATCTCACACTGATGGGAGGTAGCGGGAGCGCGCGACGACCTCTCCATGGGAAGAATTTACTGTCACTGGACAAAATGGCTGACAAGCACGATACGAAATGTAGGTTTGAATGGCGTACAAAAAAATGAATGAAAGCCTCTGTTCCACATTTATGATATGCATATTTTATTTAATGTTGTTCCGCTCTATCGACGTTGGAATGATTTAAGGCTTTAGAACTAGGAGCACGAGCTTAGCGCGAAAAAAATTGCACGTGTATGAAAATAGGGTGCGGTCAGAAGTGTTCCAGTTTTTATTCATTAATTAATCAATCGAAATATTTTCAATCGTTAATGTATTATCAGGCTCGGCATGCGCGAGCTTCACTTCATATTTAAAGTCCATCGAGTTTATTTATATCCAATTTGGCACTCGTGTTTTTATTGCATTACTTGGGCTGTTCTTTTTGTATAACACAATCGCATCCAAAGAAGATGTTTATGTTGAAAAAAAAAAGGAGTCGAGCTCTTGGATAATTATACGCGGAATGTTGTGCGATATAAATTACGCGATTATTCCCAGATACCATTTCGAATCGCTTTTCAAATTTACGACCTCGGTTGTAAATTCAGAACCACCGGTACATTGTGATATTTTTATTCGGCCGATCTGGGCATCGTTAAAGAGATGCCCAATCCTAGAAGATAAATAACGCGTTCGGCCGTAAATCAACGCGCTAGACGCGTTCTGGGAGCGACCCCCGCAACGGCGGAAGACAATCAGGTTTGATCGCATCCGGGGAAAACCCCCAAAGCTCATTTCACTGAGTCAACACACTTGTTTATCTATGTTAATTAGTTAAAACCGACGAAAAGCAGCCTTAATGAAAGCCTCTTGTGTGGACGCAGACGTGTTTACGCGTCGCGAGCACATATTTGAGGTGGCTATGATAGGACGTCAAAGACGGACAGAGTCAACAGTCGAGGATGGCCGTAATTATATTTGCCCATTCGGATAATAAATATCGGAAAGAGTCAATATTTTACAAACAAATCCCATCCGAGTTTAAACAGGCCGCGTGACGTGCATGCACGCACTTCAGCCATATAGCATATTTGTGCGCGAAATTGATCGGTTTTTATTTGCATTGGTCGAGGGGCGGGGCCCGCGATAAATTTTGAGAAGTTGTGTCCCGCGGAATTTGTAGCTATATTTGTACCATTAGTAGTATCGGCACGGAATCTCAAATATTCATCTCGAAATAACTTACGTTATTTCAAATAGGCGAAAAAAAACTTACATTGAAGTGTTTCTCAAACACATTAAGTAATTTATTTAGAGAATACTGTCAACAGTGCGGAACCATCAATTAACTTTTCACAATCGTTATACAAACCAAGCAATCCGTCTCAATCACCGTATTTCTGTATTTTTATGCACAACCTTAGCTGTATGAAATACAGGTGAACTTTTCAGCGAAAATTTATTTTGTAAGCATTCCCACGGAAACATCTTATATATTTGCTTAGTACCCAGACTGGGACTCCCCGATTTAAATTTGTTTCCTAGTTTTATATATTCCAATCTGGGACTCGCAAACTTCGCGCGAAATGAAAAATAATACGTTTTGTTGTTTATAATACAGTCATATTTCGACTTACGATCATTTGGGCTTACGACGGAGAGCGAAGTTTTAAAAAAGTGCGCGTAGAAGTTAAATGCATGGACGGATTTAAAGTATTCAAACTTCGTTTGTCTCGCAAAACAAATTGTGTACACAAAAAATGCTTGTATTATTTCAAAAAACATTAACGAAGATGCGCACAATAACTCCCCAAAGTTTCATCGCAATCGGATGAATAGTATAGGCGCGTATACGAGACAAACAAACTACAGACACACAAACATTCATTTTTAAAAATGCGAATTCAAAAAACTCAAGGGAATCGATGAGTTTAATTTGCAGCCACATTATCTGAGCAGATTTATTTCGCCAGACTAACAGCGACATTTTCCGTTTCTCTTCAGGTACAATGTATTATTTTAACAGCGCCATCTCTTGTGGCCATATGGAGACATTGCATGCCGACGGATCGCTTCTTGCGCGTGCACCGTTGCCAGTTGGGTAATGACGCGCACGAAACGGGAGTCGGGAGAGACGTCGGTTAGACTGCGGAAGATCGTCCTTCCTGCAGCCAAATCTCGTGTGGAATAAATAGCTATTTAGAGAAGAGAGTCTTTCTATTCGACGCCCGTCTATTCCCATCCATCACGGTTCGATAGAAGAACGGACCCGTGCTCTGTCCCCGAGAGCGCCCCCGCTTCAACGTTACACTGGTGTCAGAAGTGGGATAATATTTTATGTCAGTTGATGTTTACATACGGGAAGCATATTTTTATGGATTACGCTCTATACGCTATAATCTAATTTCAAATACTATTTTATACGCCAACGTATTAAAACCAAATTTGGAGTGCAGTTAAGTATAATTTAATATAAAAAATACAAAATATTATTAAAATATTGCTTTTTTGGTTTAAAAAAATTGCTGCTATTCAAGAAAATTTTGGGCTTAATCATAGATACTTAGGTTTTCTAAAATTTTCATTTGCGAGAAAATGAATAATTACGCGTTGCGCAACAGAGGGTGCCACTTCTCGCCATCTTTCTTTAGTGATGGGAACAAGAAGCTTCCTATACGATGGAAAAAATAAGATACTCCATATAAATAACAGCATAAAACATATTTAATCCCTGCAATTGTAGCGGAAGGAGCATCGAGTTTAATAGCTCAATGGTTAGAGCATTTATTTGAATGGGTTAAAGGTATTAGTTTAAATCCAATCTATTGCTTATTTTTAGGTCATTGTTTCACAAGGGCATGATTAATAGTGTGGAAACGCCTGATTTTTAAATCTCATACATTACATAATATATGCGATTAAATCATGTTATATCATAGTCCCGCTGTAATTCCAACTTGGAGCTTAACAAGCAAGAATACACTTATATAACATTTTGGGTCGCTTAGGTACATTTTCAAAAATATCGGGGGTAGATGTAAAATGTGCCAGGTGTGTTGTTTTGATGGTGCTCGGATTTGATTAGTCGATGTGCCGGCGCAAAAAGTGTTATAAGACACGACGGTCTCTGGTGGCTGCGGGCCTTATCTGCGAACGGGGTCAAGTTACGGGCCGTCCACATGTGGCCGAGGAGGGGGCTGAAGGCTGTTGCGGGGAGTCCTTGCCCGCGGCTACTAACACACACACACATACAAGCGGGAGGCTTTCGCGGACCCCACCACCGCACCACCACACACCACCACACCATTTCCAATTTCGTCATGTCAATGCGCTTAATTACTGCACAAATAGAATCCGCGGTAGATCTCTTCACAGTCGTCCCAATCTTCAATTTGCCGCTCTCTGCTCGAGTGTAATTTAATTAAAAAATAACTGAACATGTAGTGGAATTGATTCCGCGAAAGAATTTGACTCGCAGTCATCAGGACTGTGGCCGTGTAAAAAATTCCAACATCGTATATTGGTAATGTGGATTAGATCTTGGACTTTGGGTTTAAATCCAGATTATGTGTACCAAAATATGTGGGTTGACACTTCTCCAAGTATAAACTGATTGGGATTCAAAAATAACCTGGAATTTTGCTGTACAAATATAAATAGAGTAGCTTATTTTTTTTACATAGTTCCCTTAATTAGAAATATATCTATTCCATCGGATAGGAAGCTTCTTGATCCCGTTACTGAAGAACAATCCCATTATTTTTGTTTTTTATATATTCTGAAAATGTCTTTAAAACTTTTTATTGATCATTGGTATTGTGTACATTGGGCTTTTATAAGCATACTCCTATTTCTTAAATTAAAATTAAATTAAAATTTGTATAAGGACACTGAGGCAAATCGGCCTGAACGTCACTAAAAGTGAAACTCCAAGCGGCAATTGTTTTTTATCTTCGTCTTTTTAAAAAATTACAATTTAGCATACCGCAGCGATGTGTTTTTTATTAACACACAAAATAGAATCGTCCGATAGTCTTTGCTGCGGGAATATGCATTCTTCCCGTCGGCATCATTTGTAGTCTCGCAGCTGGGATCTCTTTCCGAATAAAATAAAGAACTTCATCATTCTATCATATCCATGCCATATCAAATATATTTAAATTGCGATTCATAGCATCCAGCTCGGTGTTGCGACCGTCCAAGGGTTAAATGCAAATGAAGCATTAATCTTCAGGCTTTTCCGATTGAGCATGCCAATTTAGCTTTCTAATACACTCGCATGTATTTAAATTAATCAAGCGCGTTGTTCATTGCGAGGTTGGGGTCGAGGCGCTATTAAAAAGCCATGCATATTCATGGGCATGAATTGAGAAAATCGGGGCTGATATTAAACGCACTATAATTGCAATCATCCCAAATTCAAAGCATGAAATCAGCCGATCCGGGAAAATTTGCCATGGACATCTGCAATCGTGCGTTTTTCAGCGTTCGTCAAGTATTCATAATTTTCGGCATTGAAACGAGTTTAAAAAACTTGATTGACTGTAAAAGTCCGACCGTTTTCCTGAATATTGATTACCGTTTAAGCCGCGTTATGTTACGGATGTAATTCTGAATACCTTCTAATGTTAATCTGTTTTTGTAACAGAATCTCGCCTTCTCCATATTGTGTATTTGCTAATCGGACGATTTATATTCAAGTTCGCTTACTGGAAACCGGCCAACCTGTTAATTGTCATAGAAATTCGCTATTTTGTCCGACCCAACCGGGATTGATGTGGTCGAAAGCGTGCAAACTCTTCGCGGCGAAAATTTACGATAGAGTCGTTCTCGACATCAAAGGCCGCAGAGATCAGGTTGTAGATTCCGTATCTCGGTCTTTATGGCGCTTGTCATAATACGCAGAGCAAATAAACAGCATCCATCAAGATGGCCAGATTCGGAAGGATTCTGAGAAGAGATGTGCTTAACTGTTCGCGAACGGGGCAGGAGGTGAGCTACAGAATTTAAAGCGCGGAAAATAAGCTCGTACGCGGAAAACGAGGTGGGACATTACGAGAAGAATTCGGTAGGCATTGGTGATCCCGAAGAAGAAGCGTGATGGTTGCAGATGTAGGTATTTTTTCGAAACAGTAACAGATGAGTGTTGTTTGAGCAAGATATTTACGGCCTCGCATCCAATGTACACACTTGTCTTCTTACCCTTGACTTGTTGGATTTTATGAATATTCGCTCGTTGAATTGATGACACTCCAAGAAGTGTTATTTTGAAGTCTTAATACGTCACGCCGAAGACGGAAGAGTCGTGCCATAATGACGGTGTTTATTGAAATGATCATCGTTGCCATTCTCTTTGATCTTTGTGCAAGACGGTGATGTGGATCAGATTTAAAGAGTCAACAATTTGCCTCTGGGGCTTCAATTTAAAACGAAGAGATTGCGCAAATTAATTCTCTATGTACGAGGGCGATTCAGATATAAGCCGGAATTCTGCTGTACAAATTTATTAGTGATGTATAAAAATTGTAGGCCGCATGCATCGTCTACTTGCCATGTAGAAAATCAATCAATAAAATATCTTTCGAGTCCCAAAATACCGTAGCCATCACTTATCCAGCAGAATGTTTCTCGACTTTCAGACCTTCAAGAAACTTTTGGGCCCAATCAAACATTTGAGTCACTTAGAGTAGCATCACCTAACTGTGCCTCAAATCTTCTCAAAAATTCACTTTATTTGACACCTTGGTTCATACGTTCGACGAGGGTAGAATGAATGTTCACTGACGGTAATTTGATGATTATTTGTATTTTTGAAGTGAACTTCTATAGGCGCGGTAAGGCAAATTGAGCTGAGCGTCACGAAAAGTGAAACGCTCCCGAAATCGTTTCTATTCCCTGAGTCGCATAGACCGATGGTTCTTATACTTATGCATTCCGCGGACCCTACATTGGACAACTTTTTTTGTGGCCCCCACTGCAATCAAATGTTGATCTGTCCTCAATTTGCGCGGTTTCCTATTGAAATTTCACTATTAACCCTTACCGTACTGAGAACACACCTAGCGTGTCCACTATGTAAACCCATGTTTCTGTCAGCCCCGCCGCAGCGTGCAATAAGCTTGATGATGAACCTTAACACTGTTGATAGTACAAAATATTGTTCATTTCTTAGAAATATTTCTTAATGTTCACTTGCCGAATTCCTAACGAGTATTTAAATGTATATGGGTACCTTTACAGCGCGACCTTACTACTGATGTATGATGAGACGCAAGACATCCGTTTTTGTCTTTGAATTTTCAGTACGGAATGGGTTAACTACGATTTCTATATGACACGGACACTTGGTAATGGCTCCACGGATTTCAGTTTAAGAACCGCTAGCATAGACCATAGCCAATCAGCCCATAGCAAATCCAACCAGCAGTTGGTCGGAAAGAGAAGGAGAATCGTTTGCAGTCTCTCTGTCTCCATCATACATCATATGTATGTGTCTAAATACGCCATAAAGCAATCGCTACACAAGTAGCATGTCCATTTTAATATATATTACACAAACGCAGCTCAATCTTTCAGCTAACAATTTTCAACTCTTCAGAGAAGCTAAGAAGTTTCATTTTTATTGCATCGAATGCATTTTTTATACACAATTTAATTTACTATGTTTGCCAAAATTACATTGTTTTAGCGTTTTTTAAAGAATTTTAAAAATTGGGTTAATAAAATCTATGAATGACTAATTTGTAACAATAAACATAATAGCATTTAAAAACAGTGAGAACACACAGCATAAAGATCTTGGGGACAAAATCAATGGATATCTCCTACACATGATAATGGATATGAACGGGATACATCTGAAAAATATTTGATATTCAATCATTTCAGAGCTGAAATATCAAATATTAGGTTGTCCCATAAGTTTCTTTCGCAAATGAACACAGATCTAATCATAGCTATGATTGAAGAAAACCCGAAATAGCTAACAAGGTACATCCATAATCATCTGACAAAATTTGGCTACATCAATTGTTCAGATGTGTGGCTTCCTCATGAACTGACTGACTCAAATAACTTCAGCGTATTTCATTATGTGATCTTCTTCTCCAACGACATAATAGCCAACCTTTTTTGAAGAGACTGTTTGAAGAAATTTGGATACTCTATGAGAATATCCAAAATAAACGGTCTTAGACCAAGGGTAAAGAAGCTTTAATTGTAGCTAAACCTTGCCTACATCCAAGAAAAGTTTTGCTATGCATTCGGTGGGACTGGAAGGGGGTAGTTTATTATGAGCTACTTGATAGCAGGCAATGGAAGCGCGCGATGACCTCTCCATCGGATGAATTTACTGTGACTGAACAAAATGGTCGAACAAACTGACCATTAGGATCCCCCTACACGCCAAGTGCACCAATTTCGAAACTACACATTTCCCCCGGCCATCTTGATAGAAATTTTTACACGATTGTCAGATTTTCTTCCGAGGTAAATATGTAGTCATGCCGATCATTTTCCTGCTTTCCTTAGGCCGTCGCGGCTATAAGCGCCATCGATGCCAACATTCTTTCATTGTCCACCGTCTGTCAATATTTGCAGCCTCTCTATTCGGTCTTGTCGGCAGTCGTCGACACTTCGCCGAAATGATGTCATAAGACACGGGACCTCGTATCAATTATCGTTTTCTTAAATTACATCTGATATCATTGGAGATATATGTTTTCGAAATTCGGCATTCCTAGCCGAAGAACGGTCGTCGGAGCGGCGTGCATGCAGCCTTCGACGGTTGCGTGCAGAAAAAAATCGGGTTGAATACAAAATGTGTATAGTCATGTGCTAAAATTCGACAGATAAGATTTAAGATTGATTATTGAGTAAATTGTTTATCCAAATATTATCGGCACTCAGGCATTCCGCGATTTTTTTCGCCTGAGATAATTAATTCCCAAGACAAAGTGTCGTACAGTAGCGGAGTTATTTGAGCATGCTTTTAAAAGCAATGTTTCGCAAGGATCCTTTTCGCAGCATCCCTTTATTTTATTATGGACGTGGATTTAACGGTTTGATGCGGGGTCGGTTAGGCGAAATTGAATTTTAAATTTAACATCCCCTGCCTGAAGATTTCCCATTTTGTATGAATGAAAGCATGTTGAATTCATCCCTGTGCTCGGGATGATTTTTTGAATAATTTCCAACTTTTCCACCGAGATATTTTATTCATACGTCCGGGGTTCACATAAAACGGAAGGCAAACAAACAAAAATTTAAATCTATTAATAAAAAGTCTATTTCGTATGTTCAGAACGATTAATGATAATACAAACACCAAGAAAATGACATTATACAGGCGCGGCAGGGAAACTACCTTATTTCAAAAATGAATAACACAAACAGTATATGAGATATCAATATAATTATTTTCACCATATTACAGAAAGACATTTAAAGATTGTCCACTGCATAATCGTTACAATATTTACTTGGAATAACTGTCGATATAGGGTGCGCTTTTTAAATAAGAAAGTTTTCCTGCCGCATACTGTATTAGTTATTTTAAATTATGTTGAAACGCCAAATAAAATTAAGAATTAATAAATTTAATTCATTCAAATAAATAATTAGACATTTTCTCTTCGAAAATGAGAATGCAAAAAAAGTCTACAATAATTTGGAACAGCGAATGATCACGAATAAGTCCGGATCTATCTAGGTCTTAATTTAAGCACTTCGCTTATGTTTTTAATTTAGGGCATTTTGGATGAATGCATACAATATCCTGAACCAAAAAATTACTTGTATCCCATCTCAGTCCAAGGAAGAACCCATTTGAATTGTTTTGGAGATCATTGTTTTAAATAACTAAAGGCGTAACGTCACGTAAAGTGAAACTTCAAGCAACAGTTGGCTGGAATTTTTTAATTTAGTTGGAGTTAATTTTAAATTTATAAAAATAAAATCCACCATCTATTGTCCGAACAAATCTATTTTTCTCTCAGGATCGCGCAGCGTTAATGCAGCTTGTATATCAATAAATGAACCTTAACACCACCACACAATATTCGTTCTTTACATTGCGGAAACATTAACAATACACATATGTGTCTTCAGTTTTGGCAACAAAATAATGCATTTGTTGATTTTTTAAGAATACCCCATTCTTAATGATTTTCAATCGGATATGGACAAATTCGCAATATTTAAGAATATGTAAATGTGTAGAGATACCTTTACATGGGACTTTTAAAAAAATAATTAAAAAATACATGCGGTCATTTACTATCTTAGCTACGGTCCTATAGAGGTCGTGGAAAGACTCAGGAATGCATTTTTCCCCAAATTTATTACAAAAAGCCCTAAAGTTGGAGGAAATGGCCAAAAGATATCCGTGTCCAACCGGTCCAAATTCTGGACCGCTGACACAACGAAATAGCGCTTCGCGATCGGACACCATGCCCGGATATGTCCATAGAATATGGGCTGCGTCCATGAACGGTAATACTGAATTTGTGAACAGGAACCCTAAACCGCCCGTGTCCCGTGAGAAACTGGGATGACCAATAATCCGGGACGGGGAGTACACAGCACGACCTTGCCACCGATGTACGAGTGTATGATGAGAAGCAAAAAACCCGCCTTTGCCTCCAATCTTTTTCTGTATCCCTCGAGCCCGAACGCATATATGCGCGAATACTCATCAACGGGCTAAAAAGCTATGAAGTTGTTATGATCGTAATTGCTCTATATTTATTAGAGTCCGATTTTGTGGCGTGCCATTATCGCGCGGTATAATTTTTACATCCACTTGTCAATGATGTCTCAATCGCATTACGATACAATGCATGAAGTGCATCTTTACATAATTCGAGATGTGCAACAAACGGACCGGTCGCAACCACCGGAGCTTGCCCACAAAACGAGCAATTACCGAGCCATGGCCAGCGGATGAAAACAGACGTTTAAATAATGTATTCTCGGCGAGGAGGATTAAGCATAGAATGGAATGAAGCAATCATCGCTCGTTACTGGAGATCCGGGGTTAATGGTCCACGGCTGCAGGTCATCCCACCCCATTTCCGACGCCATTTCGCCACTTTCCACCATTCGCACCAAAATCTCCGCGCAAATATGAGCCCGAAAGATCTATGGCGAGGCGCACAACCTGTTTTGTGTCAAGAACATAATAAATAACGCGGACGGTTCGGACCGAGTGTTGTTGTTCCTATGGTCTGTTAAGGTATTTATTTTTTACGCCACAATGCCAATGTACGTGAAACGTGGTATGCGGCACCAAAAAAATCGGCGAAATATTCGAAATAGGCGGGGGGGAGCGGTCGACAACCTTTGGAAAATCCAAAAACGAATATGTGAACCAATTCGACTTCGTTCTCACAGTCTAGATTGACTCGTGTATCCTATTAACACGTTGCCTGTGCAGTGTACTGCTTCAACTTTCGCTCTCTAGCATTCTTTGGCTCATTAAGACCGGGATGTAATTGATGGATTTTTTGTTCTTCGCGAAAAAAATTAGCGCATGAAGTCAAATACCAAACGTTTACAGCCTGCTTTCAATTTTGTCTTTCGAAAAAATCGAAATAAACGTAGAAAAAAACCGCATTTGAATGTCTTCGGTTGACATTCATGGACGGGCTTAGTAGATCCAAAAAGAACAATAGCAATTTTAACATAATCATTCATCGACATGTAAGTGTTGCCAATTTTGCTTTATATTGAAATGCAAACACAGCATTAATTAAACATATGCGTGCATACTCATCAAAGGGTCCAATCATGCAAATGTCAGTCTGCCTTATTCATTATTCTAATTCTATTGTCATCAATCGATGCATTTGTTAAATCGCTGAAAACATTATTTTATTAGATTTCACTCAGTTTACCAATATAAAATTGAGGATGTATCGGATAGCCTTGGCTGCGGGAGGACGTCCTTCTCGCGGTCAGATCTCTCATGATTAATAAAGGAGCTATCTAAGTCGAGAAACTTTCTATTCGACTACCGTTGACTTCCATCCCATCTACCTGGTTACATAACGGCTCAAGAGGAGAATGGACCCGAGGGCGAGCAACGCCCCCGCTCCACCATCACGTTATCTACGCTTCATTGGTGTCAGAAGTGGGATTAATTTGTCAGATTAACGGCGCCATTGCATGGGGATGATAATTCGCCTATGATCTAAGAGATCTTATAAGATCTCTTCTTAATCAACTAATTAATGAATGTATTAAATTAATCTTTCTTATTATTATCACCATTAACACTTGAACCTATAGGTAGTCCAGCTGATTAAGCATTTGGGTTCGTAACTCAATCATCTTGGGTTCGAATCCTACAGGACGTGTGGCTGGCGACCACATTTTTAAAACATATTCGCTATGAAAAACCATGAAAAAACGGTTGGCAATAATTCCATAAAAAGGGATTGCTAAAAGCCACCTCAATCAAAATTAACACTTTATAGTCGGGGTGATTTTCGCAAGAAATTCATAAAATTAATATAAATCTTGTACCAGCTAATTGATTGAAACGAAATTTCAGTGGCGTCTATCAAATCTACGACGTTTTTTACGGTTTTATGCCAGTGTAGCGTGGGCGATTTATTATCCCTACGTAATAGCGCTGTTAACAGCGACATCTTCCGTCTCTCTTCAGGTACAATGTGTTATTTTAACAGCGCCATCTCTTGTGTCCCTGCGGAGACATTGCACCTGCTTACCGACCGATCGTTTCTTGCGCGTGCACTGTTGCCGGTTGGGTAGTGACGCGCAGGAGGCGGGACTCGGGAAGAGTCATCGGTTAGCCTTGGCTGCGAGAGGTCGTCCTTCCTGTAGCCAGATCTATTTCATGTGAAATAAATAGTTATTTAGAGAAGAGAGTATTTCTATTCGACGCCGGTCTATTCCCATCCATTCGTCCAGCAACATCACGGCCCAATAGAAGAATGGACCCGTGCGCTAGTGCAGCCATCCCGACGAGCACGTGAAGCCGCCCGGGGACTCACCACAACGTCACACTGTATTTAAATTTTGATTTTTGGGTAAAAATGGGGAGTGCCGTTAAGACAACCCAACCTCCTAGTTCCTCATCTCAAGATGCTATGAACGGATCCATTGCGCCTGGAGGTTATCTCGGCGAGATGTGACCCAGTTCTTCGACCGCTTCGCAGTCGATTAGCAGTGCAAAGTTTGAGAGCCTCAGGCACGGCATTGGCTAGATCTGGTTCAGGGGAATTTATCGGAATGCGCCATTTTTTACCGCTGAATTCCTGCTCAAAGTGCGCATTCTTCGGTGCGCAATTCACATGTTTCGATGATAGATTTGCAGGTGGTTTTTTTACAGGTAGTTAATTGCTCGACTGATTGCCAGTGCCGGCGAATGGTTCTAATGAGGCGCCACTGAGATCATCACTCTTCTTTTTTCAATTGAATCTCGCAGACGCTGCCAAAGGATTAGCCCGGCAAAAACACACATTTGTACAATGGCACGACATGCCCGGTGTTAACCTAAGACCCTTCATTCTATTTTGATCGACGACCTTGCTCCCCTGCCCGAGGAATCTATTAGGCGCTGTGGATATGAAAAATTGGCATTTAATGAAAACTACCGAGCCTCCGCGAATAACCGGTGACTCCCCGCATCGCATATATCCTTGTCAGCCCGCTCGAGGCGTTCCCATTAGATACCACATTTGAGCGTCCGAGCGACCACATGCGAATTATAATACGCCAATAACTCATATTTTATACGCTTATCAATTGGACTTAAATTTCCACAGTTCGTTGTGTTTTTTTGGTCGCGTCGACCAAATTCCGCATGCACCAACACAATTGGATCCATTTTATCGCGATGCTGAAATCTTCGAAGAATTTCCAAGGTCCAGGGTTTTCCTCGGTTACCTTATCAATGAGATTAATTCGGAAAGAATTTAACATTGAACATTGTTTTTTGGGAAATACCGCCGAGTTATTGTCTGACCGTAAGAATGTTAACTGCGATTAAGATAACACACTTATGCCAAATCGATTAAGACATCCTGCATTTACATACGTTTTCATAAACAGCTCGCATAACAAAAAATGTCGTTTGACGCAATAGATACCGTTTTATTAATTTTATCAAGTGCCAATAAAATCGAGTCATCTGTTTGTATATAATACCACTAGGAGACGCTCCGATAGCTTTGCTCGCTAAATCGAGGATGCATAGCAACGCACACAAATCATAGCAACGCACATCAATCACAATTCATTTGATTGCGATGAAACTTTGGTGAGTTATTGGGCTTGTAGCAAAGAAGGTTGTGTGCGGAATTTGTTTTGCGAAACGTTTAACGGATGCACCATGTTGGCGCATATTAATCTGGTGAAGTGAAGTGGGATGTTCGCTCACGGGAGAGAGAGAGGGAGACAGTCGGTCTTCGAAGTGAGAGCGAGCGCGTGCATGCTTTTGCATCGTAGCCCTTCAACCCGCTCTACATGTGGCTTGAAGCAATAAACCACATAACTGTACTACTGTGTTTCTTTTTAAATAATTACTAAGCGCTTGTGGCATTGCAACGTATGCCGGATACTCGCTAATATTATATAAATAAAGGGTTCCACTCCAGATTACAACTCTAGAAAACGTTCAGGCGTCACATTTGGATGACTTATTTTAAAACGGAACTCACCTTGATTGAAATTTTAATTTATTTTTACTACGTTTATTTGATTTGATTTGATTGCTGAAGTGGAACAGAAGGATAGAGATGGTAAAATACTGATAAAAAGCGTTCATCTTATACATGACCTTTTTTAACTCGGGAGGGATATCAGCTGCGAGATTACAGACGAGGCAGCGGGAAGAATACATCTTTCCGCAGCCAAGGCCATCCACTCGCCCGCATTATAAGTCAACTTGGCAAATTCCTGTTTCTTGCAGTAGTGCTATTTCTCTGACGCTGCGAGATCGAAAGTGGAACTTCTGTCTTTGAGTGGATAAGAAAAAATATTCGATTTTCACTAAAATATTAATGTTGCGGACTATTTTCAGGATTCATTATAATGGTTTGTTTTCTAATATGGGTTGAGAATAGGACCTGCATTACCGGTTTATCGGTAAATCAAGCAAAAAAGGTTCATCGGTAATTACCGGTAAATTAAGAAAAATACCGATAATTACCTAAGCATATTTTAAGCGTTTATTGTGAAATTAAGAGTTTTGATCTTTCGACTTATAATTTTTACATATATTTCTCTTTTTTAAGAATTTTTACCGGTAATTAGCCGGTAAAACGATAAAATTCCTAAAACAGATACTAAGCGTTGATGTCTTAATCGCTTAACACCGATTACTTTCCGTCGGCTCCTATCAGCGTAAGACAATCTTCAATTCGAGGCAGAGTAAATTGTAAATAAGCACTGTTGATAGCATACAAGATCACGTTTTTTTTGTTACACAAACAATACACAAGGAATTGATTCATTTGCTCCTGCTTTAGAAGGAAATGATATTCGGACAACGACTCATTTATCGACAATCATTATTAGTCGATAAATTTGGGTTAATGAATTATATAATCTCTCTGTCTCCAAGTTCAATGTACAAGAGTGCTCTTTCTGAATAGTGGAGGAGGGGGTCTCAGGCCCTGGGATAGTACTCTTTTAGGGGTTAAACTGGCAAGAACCGCAAACAACGATCGTTATTGGGTCATTGATGACTTTAAAATGCTCGAATATTAATCCTTTCTGTACGTCAGGGTGTCAGTGTTTAACCTTGTAGTTTAAACCTAACTAAAGAGTTAATAATATGTGGAAGGCAATGGAAAATCACCACATCCTATCCCTAAATTTCAATGGAAATTGATTACATCCGCTAGCAGATATGACATCGTTAGAACGAAGTCTACTGCGTAGAAGGCTTTTTCGCTGTCTATAAATTTTATAAGCGATGATCTTTCAAATAATTTGATTCATTTTATGTAGATGGTCCACGATGCTGAGATCGCTTCTCGTGTCCGCTCGTCCTTAGCTATCCAATTAGTGATCATATCATCGCCTTAGATTTGAGAACGACTGTCCTGTCAATCAAACGAGCGGATTTTAATTTGTTGCGTACATTATTAAGATGGGCCAAATAATTATATAAGCGTGTTATCTGGCATTTGATATTCAAATTCCAAGTGATTGAGGGTGTTTGTTCGAAAGGAATTCGACGAATGCGCACTCTCGGCACATCCTGTACGCATAATTTAAATATTTATTTTCAGATGCAGATTCTCAGCAATTGATTGGATTTATTTGAGCATCGTGATTATACATTTGTGCCAAACAAATAGCCAATTCCGCGAACATTATAATATGATATAGTAAGAGTCCGTGTCCTGTTGTCGGCGACCGTATCGGGTCTCAGACAACAAATCTGTCTCCGGCGAGGCGCCTTGTGATAATTATCAATGCGTGCCGAGGAAGATTTTACTCAAATTACAGAAAAAATGGCGCGATAATAATTAGAATAAATATTGTTTGGGCGCCGCCTCAAGAATGCCGCCAAATGTACGGAAGACGTTGCATCGGATTCGAACCCGGGCCTTCCCAACACAAGGTCGCTTGACACACCGGTTATGCAACCAATATATCAACCAGTGACAGCTTATATTTATAGGATCGCACATGGCGGATATGATGTTGGCATTTTCTTTCGGCTCTCAGAGATAAGTGTAATGGCCACATGCGCCTCTCGAGCGTTACGTTGACCCTGCCCAACTATAAACAACGTTTGAGCGGGAAAACTGACACCTCATCTACAAATTCCTACACGCCAAACACCATCATCATATGTCATCCATATGCAGAGCATGCTGATGCCAATGAAGGACACGGTGCCAACCCTGATTCATGCATTCGCCTCGTCATACATTCAATGTTGACATGATATTGACATTTTATTCATATTCATAGAAAAGTTCGAGTATTCGATATGAAAGTTAATACAATTAATTTAATTTTCTTGATATATTATAATATAAACTAGAAACAACTATAAAAATATTGGGTTGTCCCATAAGTTTCTTTCGCAAATGAACACAGATCTAATCATAGCCATAGTTGAATAAAACCCGCGATATACTGTTCGCGAAATAGCTATCAAGTTAGAAATTCCACGGACATCCGTCCATAATTATCTAACAAAATAGGGCTACATCAATCAACGGTCTTGGACCAAGGGTACAGAAGCTTTAACTGTAGCTAAACCTGGCCTACATCCAAAAAAAGTTTTGCTATGCATTTGGTGGGACTGGAAGGGGGTAGTTTATTATGAGCCACTTACGCAAGGTGAAACGATCAATTCGTCGGAAATAAATGATTATCATTTGACTGGGAGGTTTTCCCTCATCCTCCATACTCTCCGGACATTGCCCCTTCAGATTAGTATTTATTTATTTCATTAAAAAATTCTTTACGTGGTAAAAATTTTAATTCAAAAAATGATATAAAAATGTACCTTGATCAATATTTTGCCAACAAACCTGGGAAATTTTGGCAAAAAGGCATTATGAGGCTTCCGGAGAGATGGAAAAAGGTAAAAGAAAAGAATGGATCAAATATTATTTAATAAATTTTGATATAATACAAATCATTGTTTATTTTTTCTTATTATGAAAACGAAAGAAACTTATGGGACACCCTAATATATACAAAATCGCATTAAAAAAAACAGGAAAACAATAAGGCAATTAAAAATAACATTTTTGGTAACATTCTGTGTAGAATTTCTCTTTTAAACAATATAATTCATAATTAGTAAAGATATCATCAAGTCATTTTTGGTCTTATTTTGTAACATTTTTTTAAATAGTTAATTTTAATTAATTTTGACTATTAATTTTGACATAAATCTGGTAGGAATAATAGAGGGTTATATAGAAAACATTCGTACCTAGTTTGAAGTAAATTAATTAATTAAAACTTGAGATATGATGTCAACCGTGTTGAAAAAAGTAGTTTCGAGAAAAACGCGTTAAAAGATTTCATTATGGTGGGACCAGCAAAGTTTCCTCGTCACTAAAATAGCTATAACTCCGTAAGTAATAAGAATTTTGGAAATTCCTTTGGAGAACGTATTCTTTCTCTAAAAATTGGAAAAATACAAAAAAACGAAATCAATTATTTCAAAAATCTAAACCAGAATAAAGGGCGTGGTCGTAATTCGTGTTGATGATTTTTTTTCCTATTTTATCCAAAATATCTCAATACGTCTTCTTGATGAAATTAGAAAAAAAAAAGAAAAAATACTTTAAAAAAAACCCGTATAACTTCGAAATCGCACAAAAAAAAGTCGCACAAAAAAGTTTTGAGCGTATATATAACGGACGTTTTGCATATGGACCGACAACGAGGTCTTTTGATGCGTTTCACATATAAATCCTATGTCGTAAGTGTCAGGGCTGTCGAAATAGATTTTTTTTATATTTTGAAAAAAATACTCTTAATTTGTAGTTGTAATAGCACGAATTGTTTTTTTTATATTGCAATGTATTTTTGATATAATCAAATAATTATTTTATGCAATTGATTTAAAGAACATTAGTTTTCTAAATTATACCCTTTCCAATGATATGCTAAATGTCATACAAATCATTCAATAAGTTGTTAAACTTGAAGAGGTACCAGTTTGATAAGATCAGGGTTAAGAAAATACATTTTATGCTTGAGATGTTTTTATTAAATTTATCTATAAAATTTGTTCAAATTGGTCACCTCTGATTCGTATGCACGCGCGACACCATTAGAATTTATTTTGTAGGCACCTCTTTCGTGTAAAATAGTTCTTTTGTGCGGGAACGCAGAAAAATCCAGTGGTGTCAGGTCCGATGACCGTGCGCGAGCCACGGAATAGGGCTGCCAAAACAATTAATTTACACGACGGAGGTTGACATATTAATTATACGCCTTCCTTTAACAGCTACAAATTTTCTTCATATATACAGTAGTTAAAATATTTATATAAATCTTTGGTTTCGGATAAAATATAGATATCTAGACGCGAAATATCATCCCTACGCAATGACGCTGTTAATCTATACATTTTTAATTTGCCAGATTAACAGTGACATTTTACGTCTCTCTTCAGACACAATGTGTCAATTTAACAGCGACATCTTCTCATACAATACTTCTGACACCAGTGTAATTTGGAGTGAGGGTGATTTCATGACAAAATACCAAGGCTTCGAACCAGAATTAAAGTATTATCATCTTACATAATTCAATACATACAAAATTATGTCTTGTTTTGGGTGTTGCCAGTGGTATCTCTTTTTTAAAATCCACTGTTTTTTGGGGCATTAGTTCCCATGCTAGAACTAAAGCCATGTGTACAAAATGGATGCAAAAATTGCATTTATGACGAATTATTGTTTTTGCACTTCTAAAATGCAGCATTGGCGTCAATGTCATTGAATATTAATATATATTGATTTGTGAAACTAATGCGATTAAGATTTAAGCTCACAACCCCATCAATAATGCATACATTGCTATGAATTATAATTCCATTAATGGCTTTATAAATAATGTCAATCGTTAATAATACAAGTGAACTATAGGTCTATTAGAATCCGAGCAACCTTCTGCAGTAATTGCCTCGTTTATCATCTGAGATTTTTTTTGCATCTATTGCCGATGTGACAGAAAGATCAACTTTTGTCGAACTGCTTGACGAGTGGCTGAAATTCCAAATAAAAGAACGACACCCCGTGATCGATTGTTGGCAATATCCGGAACCAGTACAACAATGGCTCTATTGGCGTTTCCCACTTAATTTAAATTTAATGCATGAATGCCTGATACCAAAAGGTTAAATACACCATCGATAGATCCGTTTCTTAAGGCTTCTTCCATCGTCATAACGGATATTTAAAGTCTGGATCTATTTAAGGCGACTAATATTTGATCTCGCAATTACGTCACAATTGCGGTCAACCAATGTTTGGATTATCATCGTCATTGATAAGCCCCCATTTGTTGCTGAAGGAGGCGTTCTTCACATAAAATGTCTTATTAATCTCGTCATAGTCGACGATAATATCCTAGAGAGCATTGCATCATACTCGCAGGAATGAAGATGTATTGTTCGAAATTATATGTCTTCGAAAAGCGCCTCAAAGGCTAGCAGATAAATCAACAAATTGAAAAAAATAATTATTTATTACTCGCGGGGGGGACGTGGCATTACACCTTAATGTCTGTATTCGGCATAATGATTACATCAATATTTTTATTGAAGCGTTTACAAATAATTTTCGGTTTGCTCCCAACAAAAAGCCTTAAAGCTAAACTGTGCTTGAGATTCATATAATTTCGCATCGGTGAGGAGAAAGCTCTCCACGTCCGGGCGACGAGTTCTCCGTCATATGTCGGCGCTAATAGTTATTATTAAAATTAGCTCGCTAATAAATGCCCTGGCAGGGATGGCAAACTCAAAGATGACGAAGGATAAGTCCAACATCTACGTGATATTAAATAATACAGGACAAAATATTACTACCGCTCTGAATATGTAACTGTTTTGATATTTGACCACCCGAGCGTGCACTCAGCATGCGAGTGCATACTCATCAAAGGGTTAGAGATAGTAACACCATTGATTTTACATTTATAAACGCTCATCCAGCGCGCCACTTAGGCGAATTTATTAAATTGGGCAAGTCTTCTTGAAAGGTGCTCAAAATAACTAGACCTGAGGTGCAGTCAATTGACGAAGATAGCGTGGAATCCTCCACTGAATCTACATTACATTGGTGTCAGAACAACGACGAACTTGGCGAGATACTAATGGACAAACAAAATAATGTATCAGCCAAGATAACTAACAAAGAAGAGACAATGGAGGAAGACGCGTCATCACAAGTTGACTCTAGAGAGGAGAATCAGCCCATTCGCGACGAATTAAAAAGGGCCAATTTGGAAAGCGAGTTATGGAAATCGCTTCACTTCGCGAAACTTTTGGACCCAATCAAACAATCGGATCTTACTTAATAGCATCACCAAATTGTGCCTCAAGTCTCATAAAAATTTCACGCGTTCGTTTGCGAAAAAACGAATAATTATGCGTTGCGCAACAGAGGATGCAATTTTTCGCCTTATTTATTCAGTGACGGAATCAAGACGCTTCCTAGCTGATTGATATTTCTTTTGTAATGAAGGAAATTATGTAGGAACATAAAACACTCCGCGTTGCTGCCACAGAAGTAATAATTCTAAAAATCTATAAATTTGAACAAACATACAAACATTGATTTTTATATATAAGATCTACCGTAAGTTAATTATACTGTATCTATATTATTTGAGAAAGTGCAAACAATAAGTTGGCAAAGTTTTATCGCTATCGAATGAACGGTATGGCAGCGCATTGAATACGAACAAACAAACATTCATTTTTATATATCAGACTATGCCTATGTTACTCGCGCAATTTTTAATAATAAGTGGACGAACTTTTATCGCAATTCGATGACCGGTATGGCAGCGCATTTCGAACGAATAAAACCCAATTCATTTTTATACATTTGTATAGCAAAATTCCGGTTTATATTTGAATTACTCTTATTGTATCTGGTAATGCTTCATGGCACTAATATTTAGATTTTAAATTTATAATACTTGCATTATTTAAACAAATATTACATGGTTGCGATTGTTTGACAAAAAATATTGAGGAGTAAAAACATTAACATTATATATGCTAGCATTAAATTCACACATATTGGCATTGCGCGTGTAATAAATATCTGCCCAGGTTATGGTACACATGTTGTGTCATTGACTATTACATTGTTATTATAACTCAAATTTATATCCCACTTCTGACACCATTGTATCGTAGTGGAGCGGCAGCACAGATTAACAGCGCCATTGTGCGGGGACGACATTTCGCCCACGCTACAACATTGTTAATATGTTTTTAAAAATAGGTATTTTAATCAGTCGTTGTCAACATTTTCTTGTGCATTCTGAGAGAAAATGTTGTCGATGCAAATCGATAATACATGAAAGCAGCGTCGTTGCGAGGTGTCTGATTTAAATTGCGTGTTTCGAGAAAGCAATTTCCCTTATTGCACATTCGGTATAGCTAGATAGCTGACATCCAGCAACAGTTGACGCCATTGAGCCGTAATTAATATGAATTTCTTTTTGCCAGGCAATTGTGAACGCACACCGTATAATCTAGATACGGCCCGAACTAGAATTAAGGCAGTCTACAGTCGCCCCTAGGACACAAACAGTTTTGTACGGAATTACTTAAGACTTTAATGGAACATTATTATCAGTCACCATTGATTACATACACACATATTATTCTTACCTGTTTATCATTACGCCGTATCTCCTAGTAAAAGGCAAACTAACGCAGAATGCACAAGCCAGGCCTCACCAACTCCCACCTCCTCTTCAAAAATTAATTAACCACTAAGCCGTTCATCTTGCATCATAGTACCCTAATAAAATCTATTCATTTTCCTCTATAATTGGACAGCTTGACACTTACAGTATAAGACACGCAGATCAAATGTCTATCATTTATATTGACAGTTGCCATTATTATGTTGAAGATGTCCAATAAAAAAATATTCGACACATACAATGAACAGGGTTTTTATATTGGCATAATGGATTAAGTTCGAAATGTCCAATTCTAAGATTCTGGATCGAATTGAGCATCCAAGAACTAATGCATGATGCTAACACTTGGTACGTATCACTTTCTCTCGTGTCTGGTTAACAACAGCTATCTTTAGACGTCTTGGACTTGTCAATTGCTGGATAATTCCAAGACCACATCGTTTGCCTTTAATAGGTCATCGTGTCTGCGTGCTCTTTAAACCGTGGATTAACATAGGAGATGCCTGGTATATTCCAGCTGTCCGACATCACATTAATCTGTTTCAGTCAATTAAAAGCAACGATATGCTATAAGGATGACATGAAGGGCAAAGTGTATAATTATCTCTATCTTATAAGGATGCGTCGTGCATTATTTGATTATATTCCACTTTGTTAGCTGCATTTATATGGAAGAAAATTGACATAATATCCAATGATACAACATGTGCACCATGGGTTGATGAATGTTATTTGGCGATGATGCGACGTGTGTATCATGTTTTCAACGATTTTCCTGGTGTTTATAAGACATTAACACTTTGAACATAGATGCTGTATTCATATGATAACCACTCTTCTCTCGAAGCCGCGCAGCGTGAATCAAGCCTGTATATATTATAATAAATGAACCTTAACACTGTTGATAGCACACAATATTCGTTAATTTCTTCGCGTAAACAACAATAATACATATATAAGACTTGCAAAGTGTAAGGTGCAAAAAATGGCGTGTCCTGGTTGACACGATTTGAACTCTTTTAATCATCTGAAACTAAAAAATAAAAATGATTCTTAATCAAATAAAAATTTTGCTATAGTTTCTACCTCAGAGAAGAAGAAAAAAGTATTTTCGCTAAACGAATTTTTTTTCTAATAAAGTAATTTTTAAATAGTTTTAATTTTTTTTAAAATAGTTTGAAATACATTTTTGACATAAATCTGGTAGGAGCGGTAGAAGGTTATATAAAGAAATTTTATATTAAATTTGAAGTAAATACCCTTATTAAAACTTGAGATATCATGTCAACTGCATTGAAAAGAGTACTAATTAAAAACGCGGTTAAAGATTTTATTCTGTTAGGACAGGACTTAGTTGTTGCGTCACTAAAATAGCTGTAAAATCTGTAAATCCTTTGAATTTTACCCCATATCTGATGGTTTTCAGTCGGATACGGACAAATTTGCAATATTTGACAATATTTAGACGTGTAGGGGTACCTTTACAGCATGACGCATTCATTGTGCGAGAATGCTCTTTCTGTATGACTCGAGTGTGAACGCACATATGCGCGATTACTCATCAATGAGCACATTCATTGATGCTTCATTGAGTATATTTTATTTTTATTGTTGCTTAACTAAAAGGGTATTCATGATGTATTGTCGTTTGTAAGTTCGTGATAAGAACTGTCCAAATTTATCCCAAACAAGGGTTATAAATGCTTTATTCATTATCTGTAACACACCCACGGTTTCAAAGAGGAGAATGTCGATGTGACCAATCCAAATAGGTTTCTTAGGCTTTTTTTAAATTCCTGATACTGATTATGATTTTGTATTTTATTCCCATAAATACTATTCATGATGCTGTTGCATCCCTGTTTCCTGGTATTCAAAATCATTTTTTTCCATTGCATAATATGATCTGATGCGTCTCAATATGTTAATCGATACAAAGCGACCATTGCGCCGTTTAAAAAAAAGCACCACACTATACAGCCTTGTATAATTATTCTTAATAAAATTAGCATCGAAAGGTATTTCAGCATGGCCATAGCAATTTTTTTCATCGTCATAGCTTAATTTTGTCACCCATTATATTGTATGGTGAGCAGCAATTTTGCCTATGCTAATACATCAGGGTCCGTAACATGTTACGCATCGACTTAATTAAGTCAACACGAATTCAAATCAAATCCTAATAAATATGCATGCAATGGTCGCGATGGGCGCTTCGTATATATAAATATAAATATGATATTATAGATGTGCGTATAGACAGGGCCCCAGACTTTTTGTCGCCTCCAGCGCCCGCAGCAACGAGCGACGGCCCTGCCTTTTCGAGAGCTATATTTGCTCCTATGCAAAAACTATAAAAGTCACATGGACAATCCAAGAATGTCAATGCGATTTTTTGCGTACGCTTCTTCTAATCAACGAGATGAAGAGGCCAGCATTCCAAAGGATCATCATATTGCTCGGGGGATATTTCATTATTTTTGTATTTATTCAGCTGTATATAGAGCTGTTTAATATGATGATTTGTTTGATTGCTGCTTTTGGTCATTCCCACCTTATAGGAATTGTTCTGCTCTACCAACAACCACTAGTTTTTCAATGATTTTAACTGGTTGTTATATGATAAAAATATGAAACGTGGCGATTACTCTATAAGGCTGAAAGAATGTCCTTTGAATCTTATTAATGGTGAATATAGATATCTTTGGGTCTTACAATCGTTTTGTTTTCCTTGTCAAACCAGCGATTTTATTTCGTGAGTATGCACGTACATGCTGCGTTCACCCTTGATGGGCGGATTCCACGAGCGTGGATTCTTGTGCATGTGGATTACTGCAGTGAAGTGATCACACGTTTAGGCTCACAATATTATTTTTGTCAGCTAGTCTGTCATCGGTTACACTTTTGAAGCTTTCTTATAAAATGCTATTAATAACAAGGACATTATTTAGTGCTGAAAAAATGTCTTACAAGTGATCGTTGGCTTTAAAGTGTGATCATTTCACTGCAGTGAGATATGGAGGGTATGGAAGTTCTTCCCATTTTAATTCCCTGATTTTTTCAGATATATAAATTTCGAATACGTATCTGCAGTTATTGTTTTGCCAAGTTTCATAAATTAATTGACCCATTTTTCATCCCCAGTCGAAATTCGGTGCAAAAAAAGGGACGAACTTTTTGTCTTGACAACAAAACTTTTCACGCGCTTATATCGCTCTCCTCAGTTCGTGCGGCATTCGATTCTTCTTCCCGATACTTTTTAAATGAGCTTTCTACTACAGTGAATGCATCCCCTGCAATGGTTATTTGATACTTAATCGAGGATGTTTCCACTATGGCTCTCAAATATACCGTCATTAAATTTTAAGTCAACTATCTTTTAAACATCGCTTACAAACTAAAGATATTATCTTCTCCGTGTCTGGACACAAATTGCGATTAAATAGATTTTTATTAAAATCGGCAAGGACTTATCGATATACCTTATATTATTTACTAGGCTAAATTAAAGCTACCTATATTAAAGATATATAAGAAGGCATTTAGTTGACTCTAAATATAGTGTATTTATTAGGCCAATTCATGCAGTTTAATCCTTTCCGGTCTTATGTCGAATCTCATTCGACATCGATTTCTACCGCGTGGGTCCCATGTCGAATGTCATTCGACATATTTTTTCATCGATAGTATTATTGAATTAAAATGCAACGCAACATTTTTTTCATCTATTAGAACAGTATCAATTTGAGTTTTTAGTTAAAATATAGTTATATAGCTATAATTTTTAGTAAAAATAACAATTTCTCCTAAAATTATGAAAATCTATTGTGAACTCGGTGGGAACAAAAATAATTTTTTGGGGACCGGAAAGGGTTAAGACTAGGGAATCCAATCCCGGGATCCCGGACAATTTTAAGTACTTAAGAATCCCGGGATTAGTAAACGTAATCCCGAAAAATTCGGGATTGAAATTTTTGTCTAACAGAAATCATACACCTCACCAGATCACAATGAAGGCTACTAAATCGAGACATTCCCGCCGAAATCTGGACGCTTGGAAACAGTGGCGTAACTACTAATTGGCGAGCTTAGGCGACGCCTAAGGGCAATAACTGTCTAATCTATGTATACATATATGTTTTTCAAATTGTTATAGTAACCTTTCCCTACCGGTGATGTATTTACTACACTTCGACTCTAATAATGGGAATATCGATATGAAATATAATAGATACGGGCGTCAAATTTTTTGTATTCCTCCCTAATATAATTACGAATCACATCAAAGTATTATGGTGTATAAGTATTCATCTGCAGCGACAGAAATA
The DNA here is from genome assembly GCA_008973525.1 of Stenopsyche tienmushanensis. NCBI lineage: Eukaryota > Metazoa > Arthropoda > Insecta > Trichoptera > Stenopsychidae > Stenopsyche > Stenopsyche tienmushanensis. Next base: position 1,506,864 of record WACJ01000042.1, read on the forward strand.
AATAATTTGTCGGGAAATCGGGAATTTTGCGAGTTTTAGTCCGTGTCTCACTCGATGCTTTAATGTTACTTCAGGCGTATTTTCAAAATAATATTTGAATTTTTGAGTGTTTTATTTATCTATTTTTGAATTGTATTTTTATTTTTTCTTAAATAAATAAAATTCTTTCACTTTCAAATTATTTTTTTATATTAAACAAATGGACTTATTAATAATTTTTGATCAATTTAATCAATGTAATTTCTTAAACTGACACAAACATTTTGAACGCTTTTTGTCGCTATCCTTTGTTATCATCGGACAGTTCGTGCGGCATCAATTTGATTCGTCTTCGTGATTTTGAAATGTTGAGGATACCAGCATATTTAATATGGACAAATCTCATCACACAAAAAAATGTTAACGATGCCCTTTATGATCGACTCTATCCAATGCTTTATTGATGTCGAAGAAACAAGCACATATCCATGCTAATCGAATAAAATAGCTTTTTATGATCAGATTTATCTACGATAGCCATAAAACGCAACGAATATCCCGCTCTAGTATCCAAATATTTCGCTGGTGACTTTTTCCCCTCGACTTTTTGCGGTTGTACAGCCCTGATTTATGGCTCTGTTGATATGTCATGAGTCCTAGTCATGCTGAAATTAATATCGATTCTAGTTTCGGTGTGCCGCGAGCGTGCGCGAATGCCACTTTGAGGTAAAAAAAAACCGCGAGGCGCCACCTGTCACCGGATACTGGCGCTAGGTCGCCAACGTTATATTTATCATGATCGATACATCGCCACTCCATAAACATCGTCATATAGCGATGTAACGATCACTCTCCGCTTTTTTGCCCCGGTACACAAAGCTTCCGACGGCTGTGTCGCGAGCCACTGACGTACCACTAGAAGAAAAACCGCGATTCTCCGACACCGAAGACGTGGACAGGATCGATGATCCTATGGGAATTGTATCTTAGACGGACGACAATGATGCGAGAGCATAAAAAGTTGTCATCAATGTATCTGAACTGGATACCGTACCTTATGATTGCCTTCCTAGACGAAGTGTTGTCGTGGAAATATTCATTTCCGTCATTGCTAACAATTGTAATCGCCGCGAAAGGAATTTTCCTTGGTGAGGAGTTTTTTGTCAAATGTGCTTGATTCTCATCATATTCCACATATGGCGCAATTAGCAAGGATATAGAATCTATCCTTGTTATTCCAGTTGTATGAGTGTATTGGGACAGTTGAATTAGGAAGAATTTATTCTACGAGTTGCCACTTACAAGCCTGTCTTTTGCTTCTTGGACGCCACAGATTGTATCTTAGGATTGTAGCAATACAACATGAATTTATATTATTGAAGCGAAACTTGTATAGGCGAGCTATGGCAAATTGGTCTGAACGTCACGATAAGCGAAACTCCAAACGGCAGTTGATCTGAAAAACAGGGAGAATCGTTTGTAGCTTGTCCATGTAGGTCGTAGCATGAAGCAACCACCAGACTAATAGGGCGCCTATTTTATTATATTTTACACAGCTTAATATTTCAATTTTCGCTAACAAATGGAAATAAGGATCGCATAAAATCGACTTTTTAGTCTCAAGTAAGTTGTGTCTTAAAAGCAAATTTAAAGTTGTTTTCATTTACAAGATCCTGGTAAAAACAAGAACTATTAAAACTCCTGTAGTGTGGGGGATTTACCATCCCCATGCCATAGCGCTGTTAGTCTGAGCAGATTTAATTCGCCAGATTAACTGCGACATCTTCCGTCTCTCTCTAGATGCAATGTGCTGTTTTAACAGGGCTATCTTCTATGGCGCTGCGGGGACATTGCACATTCAATACCGGCCGATCACTTCTTGCGCATACACAGTTGCCGATTAGTTGAACGTGCAAGAGGCGGGATCGAGTTGTCGGTTAGCCTTGGCTGCGGGAAGACGTCCTTCCCGCAGCCAGATCTCTCTCTCTCTCTCTGTGAATAAAGAGTATTTCTTTTTGACGCCCATCCATGCTTATCCATCCGTCCGGCTATACATGATCCGAAAGAAGAACGTATCTGTGCGTTAGCACGATTGTAAGATCAAGACGCTTATTATAATTTTGTACAGAGTGCGGCAGGGAAACTTCCTAATTTGAAATGCGCACCCTGAAGCGATATTTATTTCAATAAGGGTGAAGTGGCACTCACTTAAAAGAGCAAGATCTATAATTTTTTGTAATGTAGGTTTAATGGCGAATATACAATCGACGAGGGTGAAACACGCGTTCGCCTAAAAGGCGTTCAAAATAAGGCAGTTTCCCTGCCGCACCCTGTATTATATGCAATTTGCTAATATAATTTTTATTTCTAGAACGATTTAGCATAACATACACGCACTGAACGGCCATAAATAATTATACGGGTTATGGCACACATGTTGTGTCATAGCGTTAATATCAAAATTATCGGGACAAGTCACAATACGTTGCATGCCCAATATTCGTCTTATTTTGCCATCGATTATAAATAGTTCCAATCGAATATTAATACGGACAGTCATCATCGCAAATTAAATTATGAAACAAAACCCAGGCGTCTGCATACGTCGAAGACGGATATAAACCATATTAATTCATATATTCGAGGCCGACTCTCAAATTCCTATGTAGATGTACTGCCGAAAAGTGGGTTCGGTCCTATGTGACCCAAAGATACGACACCCGATAAATGCAAAATATTTTTTTCTGCCGGGTGCATGACTTTCGGCCCCGTGAGCTTGCATTTCGGTTATCGATATTCATAAAAGCTATTGCATGCAAATCGAGTGCACCTACGATCCACCCCACGCCGTTGACCCACGTACACCACTGCCTGACAAACGAGATCTATTACTCGATGTAAGATGTTAATACTTCAATTTAATGCGACACATTTCTTCCGACGTCCGCCATTGCTGCCTGGGTCGCTGAATTTAGATTCTGAGGTCCTGCACGTGATACCCATGGCTAAAAATTTGCTTGAAAAATACGGCAAAATAAAAATGTTTCAGGAATAATTGATAATCCTGTTTCTGACACCATCGGAAACCCAATCAAAATGTAAGACAGGACTTCAGCAAATCACATGTTAGGCCTTTATTTTTTTAAGGTGTACTTTCAATAAGTAGATATTTAAATTATATTAATATCAGGGCTTCGAACCGGAATTTAAACAAAATCGAAAACTGATAAAAACCGTTATTTTTGTCGGACCAAAAATCGAAACTGAACAATTGTAAAATATTGTTACATGCATAAAAACGAATGTCTGCAGTACGTTAGTTCGTCCTGTATACGTTCCTATATCATTCATCCGATTGCGATGAAACTTTGGGGAGTTGTTGGGCGCTAAATATAACGGTTCGGAATCCTGGTCGAAATGTTTTATTTTCAAATTTGCATTTAATATTAAAGCTCAGTGCGATTTGTTTGAGCTGACATTTAATTGCACCCAAATAAACTGCCTCTATTATTTTAAAAACAATATTAAATTTGGCAGAAAAAAAATCAGGGTTTCGCACCGAAACGAAATCTGGACAATTCAAAATGCATCCGTTCGTGATTGATTAATTAAGAGTGAATTATTTTAATAGTTTGGAGCGAAGAGTGACTATGAAAAAAATATGAACTACTCAGGTCATGATTTAGATGGCAATGCCTGAAGAAAATAGTTTGAATCAGGTCGTTTTTATAGTAGAGATTTAATGCGTGCGATTTTATTGTGTATAAGATGGTGATTCAAATATAACCCGGAATTTTGTCGTACAAATTTATTAATGATATATATATACATCTACACTTCAGTAACGAGATCAAGAAGCTTCCTATCCGATGCAATAAATGTATTTCGAATGAAGGGAACTATGTAGAAAAATAAAATACTCCATTTGTATTTTTATATATCTAATATATAAAAATTACTCTTTCTTTGTACGTATGTAATGTACGTACGCTGCCATACCGTTCATCGGATTGCGATAAAACTTCGTCCACTTATTGCTAAAGATTGCGTGAGTAACATAGTCATAGTCTAATATACAAAAATAAAAATTTGTTTGTTCGTATTTAATGCGCTGCCATACCGTTCATTCGATTGCGATAAAACTTTGCCAATTTAATGTTTGCACTTTCTCAAATAATATAGATATAGTACAATTAACTTACAGTAGATCTTATATATTATATAAAAATAAATGTTTATATTTTTTTCATATTTATAATAAAAATCGGAAAGAAAATAATTTTAATTATTTCTGTTATATCTTATTAAATAAGACAACAGTTTCAAATTTCAAACGATATTTTTAGGATTAATACTTCTGTGGCAGTAACGTGCCGGGTACCAGCTAATCACTAATAAATTTGTACAGCAAAATTCCGAGTTATATTTGAATCGATTCAAATAATCCTGCTGTAGGTGGCTGTGATCGGCGATGAAGACATTTACGCCTTTTTAGGAGACTTCATGACCATCGATGACGAAAATCGACTTCCTCGCGATGGAAATGAGTCAGTCGAGCTGCTATTCCGCGCCGGGATGGAAGATAAATTGTACCGTTTTAAAACCAGTTCCAATCCTTATTTATGGATTATCCGATTGCATTTATGCACACGGTCCCATTGTTCTGCGTAATTGCTGCATTATTTTTGAGCAGGCCGTGCATTTATGGTCCGATTTGCTTTCTGATGCATATCGGGCGCACCGCCCGTAGCGCCGGTGACACGTTGTCAGCGGTTACACAACTCTCGTAATCGATTGATTATTAATGATATGACATGCTTCCTGAAGAGTGTGGGCTGACTCCTCCGAGGACATTCCTTTTTTCCAGTAGGCCACCTCCTCCTGAAGCGGAGCCTTCCGCGTTCGCAACGCCCGCCTGCATACGAATAGTCCTTCCATTGACGTGCAGAGATTTGATCTCGGAAAAAGGACGAACGTGTCCACTTTTTAGAAAGTCCATTCGGATTTTAATAAGAATTGTTTAATTTGTCCACGTCTGATAAATTCCGCGCCAGTTTGGCGATTCTGCATTTTCCTGCGATGGGGGGTAATCTTCGTACCGGTTTCCTTCCGGTTGGATAAGATATCAGTATAATTCGATCCAGTTATCGTTATATCTGTCATTGAGCTAATAATATACATAAATTAACGTCACATCATAATGCTTCCATATTATTTATGCATATTTAAATTATATTATTAATCTTTAAATAATGAGTCTCGGACACCTCGAAGCGTACTCCGCCATGAGAAATCTTCGATGATGTATTACCATATAAACGAGCCTCAACAATATTATCATTATGGCATCTAATGTTAATTAATTGTACAATTTTCCTTCTTATCCATTAGCATCTCAAGCACAGGTTGTGGCTTCTTGACGTTTTTCAAATATCAAGAATTTAATTTTCTTAGAATATTTGAATGTCGAGAATCAGATTCTCAAGAACATGTTTGGTGACATAAACACACAACATAACATACGTACTTTATTGTATGAAATTATTACAAAAATGAATATATATTTTACATTAAAAGATCATTGATTTTGATAAATAATTGAATAAAATTCGTCTAAATATTGATAATAACCGGTAAAACCGATATTTTTGCCGGATTTCAATTTGTTTCCTAGTGTTCTGTACTGCAAACCTGGTACTTTCACTCAATAAGCATCAATATCCTTGCGTTTAATAATCCATATTATATAGGATTGTTGAATTGTCATCTCAGCGCAATGGCGATGTTAATATGTGCAGATTTAATTCGCACGACACAGCAACATCTTCTGTGACGCTGCGGACACATTGCGTCTGAATAGCCTTGGCTACGGAATGTCTTCCTTCCTGCGGTCAGATCTCTCGCTTTTTCTCTTCACTAATAAAGGAATTAAATACAATAAGAGTATTTCTATTCGGCATCCTACTTGACTTGGCTACATTCGGGTGGGTATTTCAATTTTACGGTGCTCACCTATACCACAGGGAGGGGTAACCCTATACCCGTGACTAATAGTCGAATCTTTGAGGTAATGATGTAGAGCCGATCGCGTGCTTTGGTCATGTCCAGGCATGGACGCCGATCGAGAAGTTCTTCTGCGCCATGTCAGAGGCTCCGAGTCAGAACCTGTTGGACACAGAGACCTTGTGGCTGTTAGAGCAGAGGAGTGTTTCTCGGTATCACCCTCTGTATTAATTGTTTAACGCCTGATGCATTATTTTGCTTGTATGTGAGTGTCCGCGATGATCAGATGATTTCTTGGCAAGGTGCGGGCACAAGGATAGTGGTGGGTTTCCCCTCAAAAGATGACTAAACCTCTCCCTTGGTCGGTCTCCGTCCTCCCTGGTTGGGAGTGGGTGTTTCACTCAACCCACCCATGAAGCCCCAGGCAACCCTACGCCCGTGGGAAACAGTCGAACCCCTGCTCATCAAATGAATCCGTGCAAAAGGCGTCACCACTATCCTCAAAAATCTTGTGCATAAAAGACAGAAAGGTTTTAGGTTGCTTGAACGGCGACTCGTCTCCATGGCTAGGTACTACAAATGATCCAATCAATATGAGTACCATGGAGAAGGGGAAAATTCTTCAGTCCGTCATCTGCTGCAGCTCCCTTTAAACTGAGGTTGGAATTGTATTGGTGTAGTAGTTCGTGTAGCGTGAGAGATTTATCATCCCCGCATAGTAGCGGCATCTTCCATTTCTCTTCAGGTGCAATGTGCTATTTTAACAGCGCCATCTCTTGTGGCCCTGCGGAGACATTGCACCTGCTTACCGACCTTCTTGCGCGTGCTTCGTTGCCGGTTGGGTAGTGACGTGCAGGAAGCGGGAGTCGGGGGAGTCGTCGGTTGGCCTTGGCTGCGGGAGGTTGTCCCTCCTGAAGCCAGACCTCTCTTTCTCTATCTGTAGTGCGGAATAAATAGTTATCTTGCGAAGAGAGTCTTTCCTTTCGACGCCCTTCGTATTCCCATCAATTCGTCCAGCACGCCACAACCCGATAGAAGAACGGACCCGTGCAGTAGCGCGGCCATCCCGACGAGCACGTGAAGACGGGGAGCCGCCCGGGAACTCTGCCCCCGAGAGCGCCCCCGCCTCAAACGTTACATTCGCATGAATTGAATTGAAGCTCTGCGCCTAGCGTTTATCAAGGGATCAACAGAGCTGTGGAAGATACTCCTGTGTGGCTAGTCTGAGGGCATTCGGAACAGATAGCATAGCAGTGTGGGGCACAGACTCGGTCGTCAATAGTCTCAATTTAATCGACGTGGGAGCGGCCTGGGGACTCTGTCCTGAGAGCGCTCCCGCTCTACGTTACATTGGTGTCAGAAGTGGGATAACGGAATCACGCGAAAATACGGTCATAAATGTACTATTAATTTTGCCAGCGCAGAACAACTATCCAAACTATGAAGGGGCTTCGAGTCCAATTAGAATATATTTCAGGTTGTTATTGTATGTTACTAATTTTTTAGCCTATTATCATACGTTCACGAAGTTTAAAATAATAGCATTCGTTTGCTATTATATTTCTTTGTGCTAGCACATGTCAACATGTTGCAATTTTGTATTGGCCAAATGCCATAACTTCAGATTGTAAACTTCGTTTCAGACGATGCATTTACTTGTCCAATCCAAGGCCGCTCGATGATCTTTCAAAACGAAGTAGAATGCACCACATCGTCACACATTAATGTCGATTCACTTTATTATTCATTGCATTCAGGATATAACGAAAATTGCATATATTAAAAAATATATCCAGATCATTTCTGGCGCCCAATTTGTATTGTTAGTTCGAGGGATTCATCCGTTATTTTTAATTAATATCGAGTTGAATTACCCAAGCGAACATCCTATATATAGCCCTTTTTTGCATGCATTAAAAATAATGATATGCATTTATTAAAATGAGAAAACTGCAATTTGTTTCTCTCGCGAATTCATATGCATGATCGTTTCGAATAACGATTATTTATTGTGGTTCGCAGCATCCGAATTTCGGCAATGCTTACCGAGCAGCAGCGCAAGAACGGCCTCAACATCTCTTTCTTCCGAATCGGTCCACGAAGAGATGGGCCCATCCCAGGCCCGTATTCGAGCGGTATTCGACACGGGCGAAATTTGACGTGCCACACAAAAGACTGGTTTTTATCCGCATTGCGATCTAGAGATGGCCGTTCCGGATAAGGAGTAAAAACCAGTAGCCATTCAAATGTGTCCAAAAGCCACTCACATTATTTTTGTTTACGACCGACACGCAATTAATTAGGGGAATCGACCAAATTTACAGCCGAAACATGTAAATAAAATAATTGTAAATAAAACTCGCCGTTGTAAATTACGTTAATTGAATGCGGATCGGCGCGATGTGACCGGTTTTTCAGTTGTCTCATCATCGTGCACCAACGGCCCGCCGAAGACATCCTCCGACGGACCGGCGACCAGATTCCGATTGTGGCCGGATCGTCTGTCTTTCTCGGGGCTTGTCTTCATTAATTTCTGACGCTGGACGTGCCCAATATTTCATCGGAATATGGAAATTTCGACAAAAACGTACGGGCCTCATTAGAATTCCTCGAGTGTGCCGCTCGAATTATCTCACTCGCTTGAAGTAACTGACGCGAGCCGGTGACTTTTAATCTGACTCCTGACAATCAGTCAATCTAAATTCGCGATTAAAGTCGAATACTTCCATTTGGCTCGGGAATGAATTGACTCCTTGCATACAAACTGATGTATTAACACATTCCCGTCGGGTTACGCGTATGTAAGTCTTTTGGGTACTATCAGTAGACACGGGAGACGCACCTGTGCTTCTTTAGCTATGTGATTCATTGACCAAAAAGGGATATATGTACACACATAGCCCACATAATAATGTGACTAAATCATTTATATTTGGTTCTTATTCAAAGACGCACAGGTGCGTTTACTAATAGTACCCGATGGACGCACATATGCGTAACCAGCATTCCCGTTGTTATTCGCATAAATGCATATTTAGCCATTATACACTACAAGGGTAGTACCCAAACCCAGAAGAACCCAAACCCAACAAAGTAAATATTTTCATCACTCAGACGTTACAATAATACTTGTTGGTGATTATTTTTCCTTTTTGAAGATAGTCAATAAATATTATTCCAAAAAACTGAAGCCATGACCATGTATCAGATATGAAATGATGGATCCATATTTCATACGCAAAAACTCGTCTTTATTTCCGTTAAACATCGACAAACGCTCGAATGAAACATCTTCGTGACACTGCTTTTATTTAACTGCGAGCAAAAGCGGCACCCATCTTGCGCACAGCTTTCTCATGTGCAAATTTTCAGTCAATATGCAATGTTTAGCACTTTTTAAAATGACTATAATATCTGACACTTTCATTCGACGGTCATCCAATACCATTTTGTGGATTTTCTACATAATTTCTGGCGTGATCATTTAGTTGACCACTGCGATGTTCGTCTTGGCAGGTCGTACGACCTCGTTCAAACTCAGCCACCCAATATTTTACTGTTTTAAATGAAGGAGCAGACTCTCCCAGATTTAGAAGATAGGTATTTTCTACTATGGTATTTTTTTAAACAACAACCGCTGTCTATACGTTAGGTCAGATACTTAATTTTTCTTATATTAAAATTTTTCGCATAATTCAGGCTTAAACCAATGCTATGCGTAACCGAACGGGAATGTGTTAACAAAAGCATTGGCTTACCAATGGTTGGCTTCTTTAACAGCCAATCTAATTGCCTCTAATGAGTGTGAAGGCCTGAATGGAATTGTAGGCATCGAGTAACTTGGAAGATGTCTGAAATCAGTTACAGTCCAATATCATAATTGACATATGAACACAATTGAAAGTACAATTACATTTTTCTTCTTTAGATGTCCAAGTTTTCCTGGTGGGCGGGTGAGTGTTTATCATATCAGCCACCTTGGTTGAACTTAAATTATATATATTGACTCATACAGTTCCTAGAAAAAGTTGATCCTATGCTTTGTGTTGTGTAATATAGCATAAAATGGGCTCGCTGCTAGTCTCGTCTAGGAAGGCTGCTTAATGATACCTATAGACATATACAGACAGTATAAGCGGCGCAGCGCATGCGCTTAGTGTCTATATTGAATGCGATGATCACGGACATACTGCAAATATACGTACATGTCCATGACCTCTTGATTTGATCTCGTTCCGTTTTTTTTATATTATTTTGAACTTGAAGTTGAATAGCTTCTAGTGATTATTGCAAAATTTTAACCAGATATATATTAATTGTTGCAATTTCTCATTCATGTCACAAATATGCCATTGAAACTTATACCGTCTTCGTAGACTTAAATCTGTATTTAATTTACGCAAGAAAAACGCTTGGTATTTTCTTAAATCGGAAAAAAATGCTCAAGAGTGTCGTATAAAAAATAAATAAAACATCAATAATTAGGCACATGTATTCATCACTAAATTACTCAACAACATATTAACGATATGAAAACACGTTGTTTCATAATATTACAAGTAATTATATGTTCATTTAATTTATGACGAATAGAAATAAGCATATTCTGATTTATTGAATATTGTTTAATGTATTCAGGCGTTTTTTTTTTAAAGTTATTTTCTTCAATAGTGTAATGTCAAAATGGTACTTTGACATAGCAAAATGATGATGTTGAAATCTATTTAAATATATTAGGCGGACCGGAAAGTGTTCGAAAATTTAGTAAAAAAACTTTGTTAGTCCTTCGATACCTTTTTTGTTTAATTGAATTCGCGTATTTTATACAGACTCAGTAGTATTTGATTCGCCGCTCGTTTTTGTTGTGTCCGGTACCCATCCTATTCCATAACACCTATCCTACCCCATAATACCCATCCTATTCGTTTTACCGATTAAAAGGTTCCAATGGGATCTCGCTTCTCGCTTCACTGACTTTTTTGGTACTCCAAAACAAATTTTAAAAAAAATCTAATATATAAAAATTAAATGGGTTTTGTTTGTTCGAAATGCGCTGCCATACCGTTCATCGGATTGCAATAAAACTTCGTACACTTATTGCTAAAGAGTCCGCGAGTAACATAGGCATGGTCTTATATATAAAAATCAATGTTTGTTTGTTCGTATTTAATGCGCTTTCATGTCGTTCTTCCGATTGCAATAAAACTTTGTCAATTTGCTGTTTAAACTTGCGGCAATAACATAGGCATAATAAAAATATTGTATGGATGCGCGTTTAATACGGTGGTTAAGTCGGTCTTCGAGATTAGAGCGAGTGTGCATATGCTTTTGGATCCCAGCTCTTCGGCTCCCTTCACTGTGTCTGGACACAAATTGAGCTCAAACATAAGGTCTAATAGTTTATTAATATATTCGATAAAAAAATGTCTTTGAAATTGTCATTCGATACGTTCATCCCTGTAATGGGTGAATGTCTATAATTTAAGAGATTCAGAGGTCTTTCCTATAAATAGACATTGAAGATTCAAATATGAATTGATTATGCCATTGTGAATTATGCAACTCCGGTGCTTTGTTTTTGATAATATTTAGATTTTCGGGTAATTTGTTGTGAATCGCGCTAAAAAAAACTCGTTTAACGTGGAATCGGATAAATTACGGAAATTAGTCAGCGAAATCACTGTTTTGAATATTTTTTTCGCTCGATCGCCTCTTTAAAATTCATACCGTCCATATAATATATATGAGCGTTTTGGTCTTGTTTGGATGTTCTTACCGAAAAAACTGTGCGTCCCCTGTTGATATTCATAGTTTTTCTGGTTTCTGCCGGATTTCAAGAATTCGGACGCCAAACAAGGCGCAATTAAAATTCCCAAAGTTCTCATTAACAGTCGGCATTTACAGCCTGCAACCGCAGTCGACATTCCGAGAATCTATGATGGATGTCGTGGAATGTGCGAAAATTAACCCGCAATTAGGCGCTGCGGTGTCTGGGACGTAGGTCGTGACGGTACAGCTTTCGTCCTAATGGACCACGCTAATCCGAGCAGCATGATGCTAAGGGCGGGAGGGTTGACACGTCCATGCGAATGATATAAAAGCGTCTCTGTATAATTGGACATGACCGCATTGCTCGAATGATGGCCTTTATTTATGTGTATGTACTCTCGTAAGTGCCTTTGAAGGTCCACTTTGCAGCTCAATTAGATACGCTTTTATCCGAGTTCTTGAGGATTTTTCCAAATGAGAATTACTCGGAGAAGACGTCACATATTTATTTTCGTACGAGAACCCTATTGTTAGCGCTTTACGAGTTATCTAACAGTGCTCTAATTGAAAAATCGTGAGTCTACGCACATTAAAGAAAGTGTTTGATTTGTACTCCACAGCACAGAAATAGTTCAACCGTATGGAATCAGGTGTTGTGAACGGCACGACCGAGAGCTCGACGAGCAATCTCATATTTTTAATCATTTTTCCATATCATATCGCCTATATGATAAATGACCGACTGACATGCATTCCAATAATGAATGCAACGTATCGTTGGAAAAAAAAATCGCCGCGATTCATTGTGGCGTAAGTCGTGTAAGCGGAGCTTGTGGCAAATATGTTGGCTAATTGATTGTGTGTAATTAGTGAACTATATATAATGAGCGTTCGTTTCTGGACACTGATAATGGCTGTTAGTTTTCCGCCTACCATTCTGATAAGGGCTCTTTGTTATTATTTATTTATTTACAATCTGAATTGCTACAATGTAGCATGGCAACAACGGCCCATGACCTTAATGCATGCATATCGCATGTAGAATTGTTCAAAATCACAAATAGAAAGCAACCATCAGGAGCCCAGACTATGACCTGAGTAGGTCTTGGCTTTCTTATGGCCAATAATTGCTCCAAATTATCTATGACTTTTGGTCCATTGATTATTGAGTTACTTTTAAATTGATTTAATTATAGATGCTATATTTGCATATCTACCCAATAGTCATCCATATAAATCTCCGCATTCAATGTGCAAGAATATTCGGTCTGTTTGACTCGAAGCCGAACGCACATATGCGCGATTACTCATCAACGTGTCACGGAAGCACAATTGATTAAATTGCTGGTTATTTAAACGTTATTATACAAAGATTCGAATCCAAATTTTGCTGAATGAATGAATTATGATAACAGTGTATTAACCCTATGAATACGGCTCGCACATATTTGTAACTTGACTCAAGTGTATTTATTTAACATATTGCATGAAGATCGCCAATATTATATTTAATTAAAATATTATTATAACAAAAATTATCGACTAATGGATCTAAACTTGCAATAAAAAATCAGTGATTTTCAATCATAAAATAAAAATGTTTTTGTTGTTGACAATTTCTAAAGGGTGAGGGGGCCTTTTGCTACGTTTCACACATACTATATATGTCTTAAGTGTCAAGGTTGTCAAAATAAATAATTTTTTTCGGTGGTTTTATTGCATGGTCCGCGCGATTGCCAGACCTGACACCACTGGATTTCTTTGTCTTTGGACGTGCCCCATTCCGTGGCTCGCATGATCTCCAAACTTGACACCACTGGATTTATTTGTCCTGGGATGTGGAAAAAAATAATTTCCTTTTATTACAACCACAGATTAAAAAGTTAAGACGATTTAAAAATACATTTTTGGGTATTTTTTAAAAAAAGTTTTATGATTTTTTTTTTTCATAAAACGTTGATATCGAGTGTGTAGGCCTCCCACGACCCGATTCATCCAGCAGCAAAAATTGCCCGATCGAAACTGACATACCTTTTATGCGAAAATTGTACACATTCAAACTGCAAGATTGGTCAGAATAAACAGAACAATGACTGTTTCAAAGTGTATAGTAAAAAATCAATTGCGACCCTTATTTTTTGTAGCTTTTATAAACAAAAGTGTAAAAACGGCACGTATTTTTGGCACTGTCGAAATAAGCGTATTTTTTTGTTTGTTTGAGATAATAACAGTGTGTTTTTGATTGTTTCAGAATGGATTCATTGAATGCGATCAAAAGTATTGCCCAGATGTTAAAAATTGCTACATGCAAATGCCGAAAGAAGGATGCTGCATGAAATGCAAAGGTAGGCGGCAATAAATATCGGCTCGTTGGAAGGATTGTCGATTCTTTTGTGGATGTTGAATATTGTGGTTTTGTGTGCAGGTTGTTTTTACAACAACGTGATGCACGAGAGCGGCGCTGAATGGACGGAGCCGGATGATCCTTGCAGGATATTGAGATGCGAAGCAGGAGTCGTCACAGAATCCATAGCCCAGTGCTATACTACCTGTGTTAAACCTCGACAGCCGCAGCCGGGACAATGCTGTCAATCCTGTCCCGGTGAGCGATTACGCAGAATTTGCATAGTTTTATTGTATATCTTGTTCTGCGGACGTCGCAGACAGCGTGGCGCATGTTGCGTTGATTTCGACATCCGGACTACGTCGAATTTTATCCGATTGATGATATAGGAAATGTTTATTTTCGGCCGTTCTGGATATCAGAGTGGGCTTTCCGGATTTATGCTGTTTTATTGTTAAAATTCCTGTTTCGTCAGACTTCTGCGCAATAGACGTGTGGCAATTTTGATAGGATTCGCCAAATAATGTCGGGAATTATTGAGTTGTCCCATAAGTTTCTTTCGCAAATGAACACAGATCTAATCATAGCCATGATTGAAGAAAACCCGCTATATACTGTTCGCGAAATAGTTAACCAATTAGAAATTCCACGAACATCCGTCCATAATCATCTGACAAAATTGGGCTACATCAATCGTTCAGATGTGTGGCTTCCTCATGAACTGACTGACTCAAATATACTTCAGCGTATTTCAACATACGATCTTCTTCTCCAACGACATAATAGCCAACCTTTTTTGAAGAATCTTGTCACTGGAGATGAAAGTTGGATACTCTATGAGAATATCTAACGTAAACGGTCTTGGATCAAGGCTACAAAAGCTTTAACTGTAGCTAAACCTGGCATACACCCAAAAAGTTTGGCTATGCATTTGGTGGGACTGGAAGGGGTTAGTTTATTATGAGCTACTTCAGCAAGGTAAAACGATCAATTCAACAAAATATTGTTTCCAACTAGACAATCTAAATGATGCAATTGCTAGAAAATGGCCAGAATTGGCAAACAGACGAGGCGTTGTTTTTCATCACGATAACGTCAGGTCTCATGTTTCTTTGCTCGTCAGAAATAAATTATTATCATTTGACTGGGACATTTTACCTCATCCTCCATACTCTCCGGACATTGCCCCTTCAGATTATTATTTATTTCTTTCATTGAAAATTTCTTTACGTGGTAAAATTTTTGATTCAAAAAATGATATAAAAATGTACCTTGATCAATATTTTGCCAACAAGCCTGGGAAATTCTGGCAAGAAGGCGTTATGAGGCTTCCGGAGAGATAGAGAAAAATAATAGAACAGAATGGATCATATATTATTCAATAAATTTTGATGTAATACAAATTATTGTTTATTTTTTTCTTAATATGAAAACGAAAGAAACTTATGGGACACCCTAATATTTATAAAAATTGACCTTTGATTTTTCGTTGAAGTTAAAGATAATATTATTATTATCATTCTGAGAAGTGTACAAGTATTCTTGTTTTTTTTTTTGATTTGGGAGTATTCAAGATAAGCAATTATAACGTAAAACACTTATAAGTAGTGTTTTTTTTTTCGAGAATTTCTCGAGAAATAGGCAAAATCGACAATTATCAGATTTCTCGAGAAATTTTATAAATCAATTTTTAATAGCTTATCAGATGATAAAACGATTTTCGTTGAATAGGTTATTTGTTAGCAAATTGTTTATAGTTTAAAAAATATTTTTTTCCCCGAAGATTGGAATTATCGATATTTTTTTAATGATCGTTCGCACGATTTGAGATACGATGCATAAGCATTTCTTTAACCTTTTGATGAGTAAGCCCGCTTAAGCGCAGCTTTATTTTCTATAACGTAGATCCTAGCTAAATTTTCCCCAGTCCCAGTTATTCTCGCCACAGATTGCACTGCCACGACTAGGGAATCCAATCCCGGGATCCCAGAAATCTGAACGCTTGGAAAAAGTGGCGTAACTACTAATTGGCGAGCTTAGGCGACACCTAGGGGCAGTAAATATCTAATCTATGTATACATATATACGGAGTACATATATGTTTTTCAAATTGTTATATAAACCTTTCCCTACCGGTGATGTATTTACTACACATCGACTCTAATAATGAGAATATGAATATGAAATATAATAGATACGGGGTTCAGAATTTTTGTATTCTTCCGTAATATAATTACGAATCACATTAAAGTATTAGAGTGTATAAATATTCATCTGCAACGACGGAAATAAATAATTTGTCGGGAAATCGGGAATTTTGCGAGTTTTAGTTCGTGTCTCACTCGATGTTTTAATGTTACTTCAGGCATATTTTCTAAATGATATTTGAATTTTTTAGTGTTTTATTTATCTATTTTTGAATTGTATTTTTATCTTTTCTTAAATAAATAAAATTCTTTGGCCTTCAAGTTATTTTTTATATTAAACAAATGGACTTATTAGTAAACAAATTTATCAATGTAATTTCTTAAACCATTGAAAATCCCAGTTCCGGGATACCGGGACTGATCCCGGGATCAGTCACGGGCATCAGCTCCTTGAAATCTTACATCCGTATCGCTCCGAGAGAAGTCGTTCCCAGCATCGCATCTGCTATAAAATGTATCGATTTTTCGAGAAACGTCATACGTTCGGTGCCACATGCCAGTTTCCAGTGGTGTGTATGTATCTGAGTTTTGTCAATTTTGTATGCAATTTATTTTCTTTAGATTTAGAAAATCGGAAAATTGTAAGACTTTCACGACAACGCCAACTTTCCACGTTACATTTCAATGGCACGCTACTATACTTCTTATTCAAATTTTCATCTCACACATTAAATTTACCTTCTGCTTTATTGTTTTGTCGCGTTTCAATTAAATTTCCAAGCAAGCGATCACACATACGAAAATATTAAGAATCACCACTTGTATTTCTAAATAGAAAAATATTCATCAACAGATAACGACATAATAAACGTTAAAATGTTAATGGAATTTATCCTTATTCGGTTGAAAACTATCAAGCATGGTCTTCTTAGATCCAATCACTATAAATATTAGAAAGCTGTGTTTTTTCCTTTCCAAAACATTTTCATTGATTAAAGTCTTTTGCTTTAATTTAATTAAATCACATATGTTGAGAATTGATTTTGTATAACAGTCAACCCTCCTATAGCGTCCGAGATCTATGGCACGCGTGTTAGTCACTTGTACTTGTTAAATTTCATATCTCGATACTATCGAAGGATTGATTGGTATTACAATCAATCCTATTTTTTTAAACTATAATTTATGTTTAGCCTGTATGGCAGGATGATCGCGTATTTGCGAGCGAATTACATTGATTCAAAAAGAGCACTCTTGTACGTTGAGCTCGAGAGATGGAGAGCTTCCTGCGTACATCGCACGATTATACAGATCATTAACCCAAATTCATCGATTAATAATGATGTGTGAATGATAAATGAATTGATTTCAAGTATACTATTTATGTTGAAGAAATGACCAAATATTTATGCTATCGACAGTGTTTATTTATTTAACCAATTCGTCGCTGCATCCATCAGATATGCGCGTCTCCGAAAAGCGAATCTAGCGTCTCATTGTTGCGTATTTCTATAATGAATTTTGTTGAAGTCTTCCCCTTTTATAATACGATATTAATATTAAATGTACATAAATCATTAGTTTGGGGGGGAGTTTATTATTGTATGATGAAATCTGCATGAATAGCCGAGGACATTAGACGAATACATGTTGTTCTTAGTGCGAAATTATTCATACGTCTTATCTTATCAAAGGATATCTCGAAGCACTCAGAGACATAAATTATGGCTTCTTGCCGTTGTGGCATTAAAATGTTTTAAAATTCCTGAATATTTTCCGTATTCCAATCGTGCAATTACGACCACGGACATTTAAAGACAATGATTGACATTGAAAGGATCGTTTGCGTGTTTTTAAATAATAAAACGATTCGACCATGCTCAATATTTCTTATTAAAACATCAGATTTGTTATTATGCAAAATATAATATATGGCCGAAGAAACCCATTAATTTTTATGCTAATGCATTGAATAAAAATGCGACAATTTGCATAAATCCGCATGATAATTATTTATTTGACAATCAATCATTTCGCTCTTTTCCAATGCATTATTTGTTTTCGAGAATGTCAAGTAAGTCTCGCATTCGACGGTTCCAGAGAGATTGTTAGGGTTTTCCCGAGAGTCACGATCGTCATTAGCTGCGCCCTGTTATTCCGCGGTTAACTAGGGCTTTATTAATTCCCGGGTCCTGGGCGTTGTTTTTGTACGAGCGGCAAAATGCCGAGGATTTTTTTTGTTGTCATTACCACCAAATGATCGCCATCGAGCGATCAAAAGGACCGATCTTTATCTTTGTCCTGTTGATCCCTTGTCTGCGGTTTTCGGAATTGTTTTTTGATTATTTTAACATGAGTTCTGACACTAATTTGAGCATTAAGCCATTTCAAATTATTAACATCCCATTGGATTTGCCATTGTGGATATTTGATACCATTGACATCTATCGTTGGAAAGCCCAATCATACCTAAAAATATCAAATGGCATACGAATTTAAATTTATTTTATATTAATAAAATGAACATTGTTATTTAAAATTATATTTGGATAATTTAAATTAATATATGCATAATAAATAAGCACAAATTTGTATGCAATAAGAAGTTTTGCGAGTCAGGTTTCGTTCTTGACCGAGCGTCGAAGTCTATTAATTATTATAGTTTTCAATCAATTCAACTAATTGTCCTTTCAATTGCTATTTCTGCAATAAAAATGCAATAAAACACACCATAATATGCATCGCTTGTCAACATATTATTTATCCTTTTAACAATAGGCCATTATTGTATATCGGCTTGTGAAACCACACATTTTTTTAAGGCTGTTGAAATATTTTTTCGGTTGTTTATTTATGGTTTCATAATTGCCGTGCGATCTCTCAATGTTTGCTCACCGGGAGCAAAAAAAGGATAATGGTTGCCGGTCCTAAAAGCTGTTGAGAGCTCCAAAAAGACCAGAACAAATAATGAAATTGGCGATTAACGACCGCACATTTGGACGTCGTCCGTCGGAAGCTTTCCAAACTTTTTCGACCGGCCCGAATAAATCCAACACAATTTATATTCGATATTCGCCGATTGGGAAGCGAGAGCTAATGACAGGACTAATTGGTGATCCCTGTCTTATGGAAGGTCCGACGTACGGCTCAATCATGGCGGCAATCCTTTCTGAGGATACCGTGGGACAGGGACCATGGCATCCGACTGTCGTCACGACCGAAACTCGAAGAGTCCATGACAAAAGTGCATCGTCATAATAGACATCTTGGGAAACCGTATACGTCAAGACCTGTTTATCCGAAAATCATTAACGGATGAATACCATCGAGACCCTCAATTTTTTAACACACGCTCAAGAGCCACTTAAAAACATCAAATGTTGAGAATCGACGGTCCGTAGCGTTAAATCTGCTCGTTGATATAAATGAGTTATCCTTGTTTATTAAGGTAATTAAATTATATTACCATAGCGTATAAATGAAGAACGACGCTATCGCTTGAAAAAGTAAATCATCCGGATTTATACCTGAAAATCCATGAATTTTACATGTACCTATATAATTGAAATTGTAATATCTTCTACCAAAACAAAATGGCTTATATCATTTAAAAAAACATCACATGTAAACATTATATAGTGCTGAAATCTAGGCGTCGTAATTGGATGACCAAATGAATCCAAATATTTCATATGGTCAAATTTGTTAAATATTGTACAGAATTATAATCGATCTTAACGTAACTAAACTTGGCTATGTACGCCACATGTGCTTCCAAGCGGATGATGATTCTCGAATAATCGAAACATTTTAAAGTGAATGCGGTGGAAACGACAATCTTCAGAGCGATACGAAAATCGCTGCAGATGTAAAGCTTCGATTAGCATCCAAAAAATAGTAGGGAGGTTGGATACGGGTATAAAAGCGATACGAATGAATTCGGAAGACACGCGATAAGTTTCGGCCTGGAGCCCCTCAGAAGAATCGTCTACGCCTCGTAACCGCCGCCGCTAGATGAGCCGCGAAAAGTACATCCTGCAACGAGGATAATTGGGACCCGAAAATTTGGGCAGAAGTCCACGTTACATTTGATTAATCCGTTGATGAGTAATCGCGCACATGCGCGACTCGAGTGATACAGAAAATGAGCCCCTACAC
This sequence comes from Stenopsyche tienmushanensis, assembly GCA_008973525.1. Lineage (NCBI taxonomy): Eukaryota > Metazoa > Arthropoda > Insecta > Trichoptera > Stenopsychidae > Stenopsyche > Stenopsyche tienmushanensis. The sequence goes on from WACJ01000042.1 coordinate 1,527,264, forward strand.
GTCTAAATATCCCCAAATATTGCAAATTTGTCGGTATCCGGTGGTCTTCTTATGTTCTTCATATATTATCGGCCCAAATGTATCGATTTTAAGCCTCAACCAATGCATTATTTTGTAAATAAAACTTAAGACACATATGTATTGTTTATGCGAAGATGCGAACGAATATTGTGTGCTATTGATTGTGTTGAGGTTCATTTATTGATATCAGAGCCGTAAATAGGGAATGAATCGCCCTTAAAGTTAACTAAAACTATTATAAATGCAATATATTAAATACTATTATACTGTATGTATTAAAATAATATACAAAGATTGTCCCAAAAGTACCCGACTTAACGTACAGATGGCGGTTACTGTTGTGAAAAAAAATACTATGATTGAAAGCGTCTAGACGCTACGTTGCTTCCGTGATCGTACAGATTATATAAAATGTCGCTAAAGGCTCTAAAAGAGGACGGAGTGGCCATAAAAGTCTGTATGCTCAATCGGTCCGCTTTTTGGACCGCTGATATGACGAATGAGCGTTTCGCGATCGGATGCCATACCCGAACATAACAATAACTAAGAAAAGAGGGATTAGATAACTTTGTATATATTATGGAAAATGGACAGAATTAATCATTGTTGGTTTATGTAAAGTAGAATTGTTGAATAAAATAAAAATCATGTGCAACTCTCGACCGGGTCGATATTCTACGTTTTGCGCCCCAAGCACAGTTGCGCCCGTAGCGGGCGCCTGCTTTGCGAACGCCTTGTTAAGGCTCTGATTGATATACAAGCTTCATTTACACTCCGCGCTCCTGAGAGAAAAATGGATTTTTGTGAACGATAAGTGCTGGACATACGAATATAGCATCTTTAACTCAATTTAAAATTAACTCACTAATCAAAGGGTTAAGTGGTATTCTAGTCTAGAATTTTGAAAAAGTGAGTTTTTATTTTTGCATATTTTTAATGTTTATACTTTTAAAAATGTTTCTTTCAAAGAAATGTCCAAAATTTGGTACGAAACTTTTCTATAAAACGCTCTATTATCCCTATCAGATTTATATCAAAAAACTATTATCAAAAAAAATAAATGAAAACTATGAAAAAAATACTTTTTTTTAAAGTCGCCATTTTGTGAAAATATTTTATTTTCTTCATTGAGGTAAGGACTATGGCGACATTCTTATTAATTAAGAATCTTTTTTGATTTTTTATTTTAGATGACTAAAAGGGTGGAAATCGTGTCAACTAGGACATGTCCTTCTTATACTCCTTACATTTTAACATCCTATAACTTATTTTATTTTTTAAAATTATAATCTGAGTCCCTGTAATACTCCCCTTGATTCCATTTGTCCAAAATGCACACCAAACGGACTTTTTTTTTGAGCGAATATGTTATTTTAAAAGACCACCAAAAGAATTTTGCGGCACATTCTCCTGTGTGATCTGATAAAAAGGTTCCAGGTGGTCCATTGGATGACATAAGTGAAATTCGGAGGTCCTTCTCATGAATGGGCATTGAAGAGGCCCTTGTCCTATAGTATGACTGCGTATGACTAAACTATAATTATGATGATATTATTAAGGTTTAAATGTATATTGCGTCATTTGTCACTTATTTATGTTTCTGTCGGAACGCTCAGAAAATAAATAAATGCCAAAGACGATTGTCGAGCGTTAGTTTTACTTTAGAGACAATTTTTAATGGTTGAAAATAAAAATAACAATACAAAAACATGCATAATTTGAATATACAAATGCACAACAAGGATTAACGCTTCGATAAATGATCGTAAAACGCTTAATGGCCGTCTATGTTTGCATTGGGATATATTAATTATCGAAAAATTTGTGAGTCACTCGTGTCCTACAGTCGTGGGAATGTCAAAAGGATAAAAATTCCTTGAAACATCCACGGGCCAGTTAAATATTTTTTATGCGGCATAAATAAAAACTCCATTAGGTCCGCCGGGGCTTTTATGGCGTATAGAATTAATGAGGCCTCCGATAATTGATATTTTGGCATGACATCCAGCTTGTTGTTAGATAAGAAGCACCCATTAGCGATGCTGATACACGGGTTCAGAGCGCAGACTTGCCCTTCACTCCGGCGGGGTGACCGCCCCGGAAACTTCTTCGCCCATCAGGTAGTTGACAAAAGGACCAACTGGAGATGGAACAGCTGGAGTCGGTGGAATGCGACCCGGAGATGACGAAGGCTCCCCGCGGTCTGGCCGCTCCGGACCACAATATTTGAACAGTGCTGATTTATCGCCCATAAACCCCTAATACTATGAAACAAAGGATCGTCTTTATTATCTTCGAGCGTGTTTTATAGCCACAGATTATTTGAATACAAAAGGTTCGGATCCATTATAAAATGATTCAGCCGTTACATGCATCCGATTTAACCTTCCACCGATCGAAAGATGGCCGTTGTTCCTATTAAATTGCAATAAAAGTGACATCCGAACCAACTGACGGAGTGCATACGTACGGAAAACCTGATCTATTTAATTGGCAAAGTCGTTAAAACTACATAAACTATTTCGCCCGGGCTTTAAAACATTTACGAGGTGACAACATTCTTCGCTCAAATTAAAATTTTGGCCGAAATCACGACGAGTTCTTAAGATTTATGTGCGTTTTTATGGGATCCATGAAAATGGATCGATTGAAGAATGCATACCAATAAAATATATACACGGTGATATGTAAGTGTTACACATTGTCGTCCATCAAGTAGCTGTTGGATAAAATTAAGCCCAAAATTCAATCGTTGGTATGTATTAATATTTGTCGGCCATTTTGTTCAGTCACAGTAAATTCTTCCGATGGAGAAGTCATCGCGCGCTCCCGCCACCTCCCGTCCATGCGAGATCCGCTTTTTGACTTTGCAGAACAATACCGCCGTGAATATACTCCCTCCATTTTTGTTACATGTAGATTCATCTGGACAATTGGTTGGCATCTGGATATAATAATAGATGAATAATTCCAGTTTAAATTATTAACCACAAGCATTATTAGTGTGCGAAATTTGTTTTGCGGAGCGTTTAACGAATGCACCAAGTTGGCGCATATTGATCTGGTATAGTGAAGCGGAGCCGCCGGCTAGGGAGTTGCGCGCACAATACGGCGGAGAGAGGGAGATAGTCAGCTTTCGAGGCGAGAGTGAGCGCGCGCATGCTTTTGGATCTTAACCCTTCAACCCTCGTTATGCGGGGCCAACAGCAATATACACTGCGTTTCTTCTCAAATAATTACTAACTGAATGTGGCATTGCATTACTGGCCTGTGCTTGTATTTATGGGTTCGAGTCTAACCGCGGTTAAGTGGTTAGACTCGAACTCAATCATCTTGGGTTCAAATCCTACAGGAGGTGTGGCTGGCGACCACATTTTTAAATTAGTCTGGACCATATTTAGTCTGGATCTGATTTTGGAAGTCAAGCAACTTGCTGACTTCCAAACTTGGCAACTTGCTGACACGGACTAAAACTCGCAAAATTCCCGATTTCCCGGCAAATTATTTATTTCCGTCGCTGCAGATGAATACTTTTATACTATAATACTTTCATGTGGTTCGTAATTACATTACAGAGGAATACAAAAAATATGAACCCCGTATCTATTATATTTCATATCGATATTCCCATTATTAGAGTCGATGTGTAGTAAATACATCACCGGTAGGGAAAGGTTTTTATAGCAATTTGAAACACATATATACTCTACATATGTATACATAGATTAGACAGTTACTGCCCCTAAGCGTTCTTGTTTGACGTTCAAATTTCGGTTGGAATGTCTCGATTTACTAGCCTTCATCGTGCTGTTGAGATGTACGATTTATGTGAGATAAAAATTTCAATCTCGAATTTTTCAGGAATACGTTTACTAATCCCAGGATTCATGAGCACCTAAAACTGTCCGGGATCACGAGATCCGGGATCCCGGGATTGGATTCCCTACTCAAGACGAAGAACCATCCTTGAAAATATGTATGAATTTTCGTGGTTGGGAATGTTTACATCTCATGCTGGATGGATTAATTGGCACCAATTCGCATCTTGACTTCTAAAAGATCACGTCCATCATCTTTCGAGGCGTTCAATCGAGTCCAAATAAAAAGTGAGCAGACATGTTTATTGCAGTGGCCCTCCTCCCGAGACCTTTGTTTCGACAGAATCGTGCAGTGGCTGTAAAACGCCACCAAGAGAGCATGCACTTCTGCAAGTGTGGCGTCGCGCATGCGCGAAATGAAGAGCAATGATGTATTATTGAGGCCGACAAGGTCATCCACGATCATTGTTGGGTTCGAGCCTCGAGTGCGAGATAATTGGATCCGATAACATCTTCATCTCGTCAACATGACACCAATTCGCCGTGGCCCGTCACGCTCGCCCAGTTCTGCGGGTGGAATCGCCCCCGCGGTGGAAACTTCCCCCAGAAAGCGACAAAACTTTCCAATCGACCCATTAGCCTCCGCTGGCTATGTAACCCAATTTGCGCCGAGAAAAAGCTCCATCTGCGATGATCAGCCTTGAGCGGCGAGGACTTTCGCTTTGTCCGCGATAAAGTCACTCTATTATTTGTTTTGCAATCAGAACGGGGATAAAAAGCGATGCAATTGATGCACAATGGGATGCAAAAAAAGTGCAGTGTGAGACTCAAGGCTCTTCAAATACACACCTCGATCATTTGTAACGGAATAAAATAATTGGCAAACGGTTCAATCTGAGCCACTCTGTGACGTTTGCATATATAACAATAGATATTAGCCTGTAAATTTCTTTCCATTGAATCAATTACTATAACATCATCTAAACACAGTTTTTAGTTTAATATTCCATTTTATTCAAATGATGATATCTCCCATTTACAATATATTTAACACAGCGATGTTTAGCTAATCGCTATTTTAATAATATTTTATAAATAAATACCGCTAATATTAGATGTATCGAAAAGTCTTTGCCGATTGTTTAACAATGAAATAATTAATACATTTTTTCATTTGTGATTTCCTTTATTGCTTTTTACTATTCCCCACAAATTTTCAAGTTTTTCAATTCCATTTTTGAAAAATTCTTCTGGTTTTGAATTTTTCTTATCCCCGCTCTTTTCGCAATAACTTGCGAAATTTCTCCCGATGCCAAAGGGTTAATAAATCCATTTATTACATATTTCCTCTTGACGTCAGATGTTAACCAGAATCTTATTCAACGAAGCTTATCTGGTATCTTTGACATTTACTGTGTAAATCTACACCTGGTCTTAGTGGAAATCAACTGCTTATCAACAGCTATGTATTCACCGGACTTGTAAGAATTTTGGCTAATCTAGATTAACCCTATCGGACCGGAAATCATGAAAGAGAGACGGGTGTTTTGCGTCTCATCATACACTCGTGCATCGATGGCAAAGTCGTGCCGTAAAGGTACCCCTACACGTCTAAACATTCTCAATATATTTTTATAAAAACTCGTAAATGTTCATACCCACTATTCAACCAAAAATCGTATTCTTAATAATATTTTAACCGTCATAAAATTTAGGTATAATTTCGACAAAGATAAGACGATTTTCGTTCGCGTTGTCTTGAGAACAGGCGTTTGTTTTGATAATTAAGATACTCGCATCATTCTTATCGTTGATCAATTTTATTATTCCCTCTTTATGGTTCTGGAGTGGCGTCATTAGCCGAGTATCACCACTCCTTTGCGAAATCTACATGCAAATTGAATATCAAGTAATATTCCGAAAAAGTGAACGAATATTGTGTGCTATCAACAGTGCTAAGGTTCATATATCAAGCCTGGTACATCAAACTTGTTACACGCTGCGGTAGAGCTGACAGAAAAGTGGATTTATATTTAAAGGGTTAATCGGACCCATATTTCAGACATTATCTCAAATTTCTCAATATCTCACTTCCCTAAAATTCTATGAATTGGTGTCCTTCGAGATTTGGAACCATTGTCTATTTCTTCCCATGCTATTCCATTAGAAGCAGTTTCGTTAAGTAGGTTCTCTTCATAACTCTCATGTTGATATGGTGAACATTTTTTCCACAAATCTTGATTTGAATCAAGGTTGAAACTGATAACCGATAAAACCGTTACTTTTGCCGGAACGAAAATCGTCACTGAACCGATATAAATTTTAGGCACTTAACCGAACCTTTATAATAATTCCAAGAACTAGCTCACATTAGATGATCCCTTGAATGTTAAATATGAACTTCTTCAGCGTAAACGATCTCTCACATCTATATAGCGACGATTAGCGTCCGCCCACCAACCCACGCAAAGTGATTGTAGTACAAATTCAACAATGTAATAAAATCTTAATTATACTACTAATTCGTTTCGCCTCATAATTCTGCCTGAAATATTGTCATTTACACTACATTAAATAAATATTATCATATTGCGTTCACGGCGATAAATAATAACGAGCGGGATTTATGCGTATCCTTAATGTAATTTATTAGGATCACCCTGTAGTAATAATATAATCCATGGTCATCTGATATCATTGTTCGCTCGTGATATAATATATTTAAATTTAGATACTATATTATACTTTATGGCATGTAAAGATCAAGATATTGCAATAAGAAGGAAGAAAAATACATACATTAATTTGGGGCACTTGGAGTAAATCCATTATTTTTGGGCAGATCCTCAGCAAGTCATGTTATTAAAGTTATTAAAATTATCATATACTTAGATGCTATACTTGTATGTCTGCCACTTATCACATATCATCACGTACAAATCCATTTATCTTTCAGGACTGTCGCAACGTGTATAAAGCTTGTACATAAATAAATAAACACTGTCGTTGGCACACAATATTCGATAATCTCTTCAAGTAAACATAAACAATATCATTCGTACATCATTATTAGTCGATAAATTTGAGTTGGATTTGAATGAGATTGGATGTCACTGGAATTCGCTCGCAAATAGGCGATCATACTACCATACAGTTAAATTTATTTAAATGTCCTTTTTTGCATCTGGTGGGATGTTTACAGTGTAATTAATTTTGAGTTATTAAAACCAGATGAAACCATCATTGCGGAAATTTATGATCAACAATTGAACAGATTGATTTAGGAGCTGTTATGAAAACATCCAAGTTTAATTAACCAGATGGCAGCAATTATTCATCACGACAATGAGTATCCCCGTACCATAAAATTTGCCATTGACTTCTTGCATTCATCAGGTCTTTCAAACATACATTAATGTGATGTAAAAAATCTCCCAATTTAATAATAGATTTCATGAAATCATAATATTTGACATGGTCGGCGTCCAATGTCTCAACATTGATCTTTTCCCAGCGTCTCGTTGCCTCAATTTTATCTTGCATATCTGCACGAACGAGCAAAAAATTGGCATCGTTCTCGTGGCCGAATCCTAGATGTAGCCTTAATTACATCTTAAATCTGATCGGCCGTCATGCACACAGCGGTGCATTATGCAAACTAGTCTTTGTATGCCATTTATTTTATTTTTTAATAATCCAAAGGTATAATCTGCCTGTCTGTGCGGAAATGTAAGACATTACAGTGGATGGTGTTGCGTAATTAACGGTTCTTTGATCGCACGTCTAATGAGGATATGCAAAAAAGTGCAATGGAGCCGTTGCAAAAATGCCAAGGACTTGTTTTGTTGCGAAAAGCGACGAGCAAGGTCTCGCATTTGAGTAAATGCAAGCCCAGGAAAAAAATGCAATTGTGCATCCATGTAATTGCATATTTTTTATCTATCGTTCCATCTGGTTTGTCCTGTCCGTATAAAGTATTGATACGGTTAGAACTCCTTGATCAACCAATATTTTCATATAAACCCTTGAACGCGTCATCAAGAAAGAACTCCTCAGACCTCTGCGAATATCCATTGAAAGCTCGATAACAACAAATTGAAGAACAAGTGCGAAATGAGCGTCGTGTGACGCTTGACGATCTCCATGAAGATTTTCCTGGCATTTTTCGAAGACCCCTCGATGATATTGTGTCGGAAAAACTTGGTTGCAAGAAGTTGTGTGCGAGATAGACGCCCAGAATGCTCACACCGGAGTACCGTCAAATTGCATGCGGATCGTTTTGCACAGGCGGAGAAGCTTTTCTGGACTCTATCTTGACGGGGGATAAGATGTGGGTGTGTCACCACACTCCAGAATCCAAAAAACAATCCGAAATAAGCCAGCGGTGGAAGTTTATGATGACATTGGCATACAAAAGCTGATGTCCCGCCTACAGAACATTCCTACAGGAAATTCACAATCATCAACATCAACGCAAAAGCAATCAATCTCGACTATCAAAACACTTTTGCATACATAAATTAGATTTTTTTTAAAATATGTGTAGCGCGGAAAAGACGTGGAGATGCCCACTATAAGCGTAAGCTTTGATTAAACTGACCCCGCGTAATATGTGTTAAAAATCTTCGATTGGGCAGCGTCAAAGTTATATTGGAATCAGATTTGGGTGTGGAAATAAAAGGGGATTGATTTAAAACAAGTATGAATTCAATTGCAAATGATTAACCGTTATTTTTAAATTTCGGTTTTCGTTCCGGCTCAGTTCCAAAATCTATAGTTTTAGTTACGATATTCGGTTCAGCGTTTGTTTCTTTTCTAATAAGTATTCTGCGCGAATATAGAAGACAGCCTTGACTGCGGGAAGACGTCCTTCCCGTGATCAGATCTTTCTCGTCGTAATAAAGAAAATAGTTAAAGCGAGTGTATTTCAATTCGCATCCGTCCACCTTAACTATTTTCTTTATTACGATGAGAGAGAAAGATCTGGTCGCGGGAAGGACGTCTTCCCGCAGTCAAGGCTATCCAACGATTCCCACCTCCTTTACTGTAAAAGATGTCAATGTTTAATTGACACATTGCGTCTAAAGAGAGATGATAGATGTCAGTGTTATCAAAAAAATCATACAATCAAAAAAATCTCCATATGAATAATTGAGGATTTTAATCGAATGTATCGTTTATGTGATAGCCCTGCCCTCGATTAGTTTGAGCACACATTGTTATGTAGATATCTGAAAATTTGTTTTGATATATTTCACAATCAGGATCGGAATGAAAGTCGTATGCGTGCTGTTAAAGTGGCATAAATTGAGACGTCCATTGAAGTATTTTCAGGTTTTAGCGCTTTTGGTACATCGGCGCTATAAACGGGAGGCTTTATCTCTAAATATTTATGCTTGTGGACTATTTTGCATTTATGTAAATGCACAAAGATATGAAAATGCATCGATAATGTATTTATTTTACGAGGCTGTAAGACAATAAGCGCAGATGGCGGGGTGCCGCAGCAAATAAAAGAGGACTTTATTGTGCGCTCGGCGCTTGGAGAGTTCGTACCTGCCAACAACCATTATTGTATTCCATTTTAGTGAAACAAAGATCGTTTATCTGCGATTTGTATTTGGCAGATGTGATGCTGTGAAGGCGGTTTTCAATTTGTTGCATTTGCATGCGGGACAGATAAACACTCCGGAGTGACACATTAAAAGATTATTTTCGCGAAACATTTGTCTACTAGCCATAAAGCTCTCGTCGGGGAGCTTTAACCCCTGGACGCGATACAAATGTATTTTTTCTTTGTTTAAACGAACCGAAAACATACAATTTAATGCAATAATACGACTCGATGACGTACACATCGAAGAGCTATGATATCATTATGTCCAGATAATAACAGCCCCCTTTTAATCTTTATGTATCGACATCATAAACGATAAATTGGATTTTTTTTTACATATAAATATATTGTCATCGCCTTGATGATATGATCTAATAAATATGAAATTTCGACCGGATAACAGAAATTATTAAACAGGTCAAAATCAAAATAAATTCTCAACAGTATGAGATCATTGTATCGAGGCTGTTTTGCGCGTGACATAAATCGCTCGCGGAATTTAGTTCTTATAAATTATATTGATTCGCCCAATAATTTTGTTATCGTCAATCAAAAACTAAGTTTGTGTTTAAATAAATATTCAGCATTTTTCATTAGAATTACTGCAAATATTATGCTGTGCATCACTGGCGTCCGCGCCATCATTGCTTTTAATCGAAATGCGTTCGATTAAATTTGAAATATAAATATTTATTACAGTATGCATTGCATATCACACACATCGGAGAAGTAATTCATTATGCGTGGAGCGGGGCGCTCTCGGGCAGAGATCCAGCCGCGGGAAGGACGTCCTCCCGCAGCCAAGGTTATTTGACAAATCTTCAAGACTTTCGCCTCCTTTGCGCCACCACCGAACCAGCAACGATGTACGATGTCATTCCTTCAGATGCAATATGTCCGCAACGCATTGACACATAAAAGAGAGACGGAAGATTTCGTTGTTAATCTGGTTAATTAAATTTGCACAGATTAACAGCGCCATTGCATGGGGATGTTAATTTGTCCTTTAATCGTCATTTGATACTTTCTAAAAGGTTACAACATTCGACGAATATAGTTGATGAGGTAAAAATTTCTAAACCAACGTTCAATTTTTTTGCTCCTGAAAAAATAACACAAACAACAAACAATAATTTATCACAAAATATTCCCGAAGTAACATTAAAGCATCGAGTGTTTCGTCATTTAGTCTGGACTTGCTGCTGAAAATACACGCTCAGCCTCCACACACGATGGAGGTATCGTCATCAGATATTTAAATGTTAGTTAAATCTCTAAGTAAAATTCCTTTCTGCTGAGACGCGAACTAAAACTCGCAAAATTCCCGATTTCCCGACAAATTATTTATTTCCGTCGCTGCAGATGAATACTTATACACTACAATACTTTGATGTGATTCGTAATTATATTACGGATGAATACAAAAATTCTGAACCCCGTATCTATTATATTTCATATTGATATTCCCATTTTTAGAGTCGAGGTGTAGTAAATACATCACCGGTAGGGAAAGGTTAATATAAGAATTTGAAAAACATATATTATATATATACTCTACATATGTATACATAGATTAGACAGTTACTGCCCCTAGGCGTCGCCTAAGCTCGCCAATTAATAGTTACGCCACTGTTTCCAAACGTTCAAATTTCGGCGGGAATGTTTCGATTTAGTAGCCTTCAACGTGCAGGTGAGGTGTTAGAGATTTCTGTTAGATAAAAATTTCAATCCCGATTTTTTCTAGATTACGTTTGTTAATCCTGGGATTCATAAGCACCTAAACTGTCCGGGATCCCAGGATTGGATTCCCTACATGTTTGTTTTGGTTCAATCAATTTTTCGTATGAGGAACACTATTGAATTTTCAACCATTTGAACTTTGTCATCATTTTCAATGTCTGAATCAAACTCCAAAACTATTTAAAACAACAGCAAGCAGATGTTATTCAAATTGAATATATTATTCACAAGTGCACGTGTAGGCTCTACTTTACTAACAATATCAATAGTGTTAAGGTTCATTTATTGATATACAAGCATGATTCACGATTGCTGTATTTGATACTGCTTATAAATATTGTCAAATGAATTTTTAAAAAACGTAAACAATAAATTTGTGTCTCCTGAACCGTGTCTCGATACGGACCTGAAGTATCAAATTTTCGATTATTTTCTTGTCGTTTTTGATAGGTCGCTAATAAATGTATGCTTTTATTAAAGCCCCAGTGCTCAGATGGCACACATCTGCTTAAAGGCGAATATAAATGAAGTCGCTTGTAAAGTCCATTGGCAAATTGCTTAATCGGAACCCCCTAATCACGCTCGTTTGTGATCCTCGTTCACAGGCTGTGATTGGGCGTCGAAGCCTATTTTCAAATAGGAAGACGTCCCTCCCGCTGTCCGAAGAGTAAATAAGCCATTTCTTTCGTGGACCGCCCGCCTCAGGCTAATACGGGCCACAACTATAAATTTGGTTCAATAAACAACTGGTTCCCCGGGGCAGAAAAAGGGGCCGCCTCCATCATAATTAAGATGCACCCAAACAAAAAAAGGGCAGCATCCACGATTAAAGGACTCCGCCAGCCAATAGAGCTTCCAAAACTTCAGGACGCTAATCGGCGAGTGCGATTCGTTCGAAATGTCATAATACGGTGAGATATTCGAAGCCGCGCGGAAACCTGTTATAATAATTAATAACAGTCGAATATATATTAAGGTTTTTAATAGCCTGGGTATATTGAATTTTTAATTATCATTTTCGAATATCGATTAGGTCATCATTATATAAATGCCTTTGAGAGAAATATTTTTTAAATAAATTAAAAGCGTCGGTCGGATAAATCGCCCGGGAGATTCCCGGCGCGCGATGTTGATTTATGCATATTTTCTGGCGAATATTTGAGAGCCATGTCGTCCAGATTCCGAGAAGACGGTTTTCTCCCAGGTGGGTTAGCTTTGGACCCCCCAGCTGGAACCGCCCACCGCTGGTCTCCGACCTCTTCATTTTGGGCCGCCTTGTTACCTTTGGTGGGACCCGTCGATATTTCAAAGGAAAATTATGCCAATATGCTTTTTCAATTATTTATGGCACATCCGCGAGCATTTTTTATGTCGATTTTTAATATGGGTCCCGCTTATTGTTTGAGCGATACGACCGTGGAGCTTAAAAGCTCTCTCGTCGGAGAGCTTAAGTTTGCTCAATATGAAAAGTCCCATGTCATGTCCAATGCCGAATAAATAACTATAATCATTGATATTTGTATACAGATTTGACAGAGTTATTCATATGTTTAGGGTATACAATTATTAGGCTGTAACATATCAAGCTGCCGAATTTCAATCAACCAAATATCGACTTCGATTGAAAATATTATATATTAATTATTTGCAGTACTTAACAAGTTTTAAAAATTTACCCTTTATTTTACCACCCCAGTTATTAATATTATTTATTTAGGATTATCTCAATTCACTAATAATACTAATAAGAACAGGGTTTTTACAAGGCATTTCGACCAATACATTTCAATAGAAACACTAAGATGCATTAAAATGTGAAGACATATTTGAATTACCTTACAAAATAAATTTAGGTATTAATGAAGATTTTAAAAAAGGGTTGGCCGCGCTCTCACGCGGGTTCGTTCCGCTATCGGATCGTGATGGAGCCGAGCGGTGATATGGAAGTGAACGGGTGCGATTTGAAATCCTCTCTTAATAACTGTTTTCTTTGTTACGACGAACAAGAGATCTGGTCGTGGGAAGGACGTCTTTCCGCAGTCAAGGCTATCCGACAACTCCCACATCCTGCACCATCGAAGATGTCACTGTTAAATTGACACATTGCGTCTGAAGGGATACGACAATTTTGCTCATTTGCGAATTCATTCCATCGTGAGATAAATTCATGTTGATGGCCTGCATAAAGGGCGATTTATTTGTCTAAATGCGAAAGAACTCATCGATATAAAATTATATGATTTATTGATGCACTTTTAATTCAAGAAATACTTTTAAATGCAATTTTGTCCTATTAATTGCCTAATATAAATTCTAACCCCTCTAACCTCTTAATTGGGGAATTTAGTTTTGCGCATGTTAAAGTGTGTATGTGGAACGGGGAATAATTTCGATAGGCTAGGCTTACGGATTATTTCGTCATACTCCTAGTAAACTAAAACAATCGGTAGCTTTAGATCCCCACTAGATGGTAATTTTTGAAAGGTTTTGACGGAGTATTTCGTCATATTCGCTACAGTTGGTTTTTCAATGACGAAATATTTCGTCGTACTCGGTTAATATGTTATAACATCTACAGTCATTAAAATAATATTCGTTAGAATCAAACATACGTTAACAGCACAGATCTATGATTCTCATCGCTTCAAATTTATACACAAAAAAAAAACACCTTAAACTTACTCAAACGTTCGTTGTTCAATAATAATGTAAACGCGTTGTTAAATTAAAAAAAGCACCCAATTCCAATCAATAAATATGCGACCATGCAACAAATCTGAAAGCGACCAGGAATGTAAACACGGGATAAATAATCTAATTCCTTAAAAAATACCATCGAAATCGATTAATATATTTTGGCTAAATATATTTAATATTATATCCGATCATCTACTCAATTAAAATATCAAATATGAATTCAGAAATCAATGATACATATTTTTAATGTCGAGCGTGTATGGTGCGTTTGTTGATGAGGGAACGTTTGTAATTTTAGAAGTATTAAAAATGTTCAACATCAAAACAATAATATTGGATTCCGACTCGGATATAAACGAGGATGAATTTGAGATTTATTTAATCATGTTAATCCGTTGATGAGGAACCCCGCATATGCTGCGATCGAACTCGACTGATAATAAGAGTATTTTTGCACATTGAGTGCGGAGATTGGTGAATCCCTACGCGTCTAAAATATTTTTTCACATAATAAATTGTAATTGAATTTGTTCGTATCCTGTTGAAAACCATCATCGTTGGCGGTCTTCTTAGAATAATAATAAATAGTATTTGAAATAACAATATCGAAAGTGTTAAGGTTCATTTATATTTAATATACAAGCTTGACTCACGCTGCGCGGTCCTGAGAGAAAAGCAGATTATTCAATTTATTGCATAAAGCATATTAATATCTTTATCTTTTAGTCGAGGTCTAGTTGGTGGGCCCTGTTCATGATGGCCCTATAAAGCGGTCGAAGCTGTCTTCTCCCTGTTTACAAATCACTTATTAAATTTTCGACTTGTTTCCATGTATTTACTCAATGGATCGTTCTACCGTATTAGACGCAATTTAACAAGGGATAGGAACTCAACCATGGGCTCTGACCACACAGAGAGTTGCTTGCCTACCTTTGTATACTACCTGTTCACGTCTTTTTGGCACTCTTCAAGCCCTGAATCACGCCTTGTTAGGGTATCATCACGACCTGTGGGGAGATAAGGAAAAAAATGCCCCCTCGGGAACTCATTAACTTCCAACGACTTCGTATAATTATGAGATAAATCCATTATATAATGAGTGTTTTTTATGCCACGGTAAATACAACACTCGATGAGCATAAATCAATTTTAAATATGATTATTCAAAAAAATACATAATATGTATTTGTAAGAACAGTTGAGTGTCGTTTTGTCATCTCAATCATGATACAAGTGTATTTTTATAATTTTGTTTGATGCAATACGAGGGTAGTCCCATAAGTAGCCGAACTGGCGTATAAATGGCGGTTGTTGTTAAAAAAATATATCATGGTAGAAAGTACCTATAGGTAGGGAATCCCGAGCCAAAATTATGATCCCGGGATTGCATTAGACGATTCCGGGATCAGTCCCGGGACTGGGATTTTCCTTTCTGCTGAGACACGGACTAAAACTCGCAAAATTCCCGATTTCCCGACAAATTATTTATTTCCGTCGCTGCAGATGAATACTTATGTACTATAATACTTTGATGTGGTTCCTAATTATATTACAGAGGAATACAAAAATTCTGAGCCACGTTTCTATTATATTTCATATCGATATTCCCATTATTAGAGCCGAAGTGTAGTAAATACATCACCGGTAGGGAAAGTTTAATATAACAATTTGAAAAACGTATATGTACTCTATGACATGTTAGGCATTTTAAAAAGCGCTATAAATTGCATTTGATTAAAATTTTGTATATGAGAAAGCTGTGCGCAAGACGGGTACCGCGTTTGCTCATAATAATTTATAACCATGGATGAAACATGGGTCCATCGCTTTAAACCTGAGATAAATATACGGTCAAAGCAGTGAACTGAAAATGGAGAAGTGACTGTAAGTTTTTTTAGGTCGGGTACTTCTGGGACTGCCCTCTTAAACATAAATTCAATACTGATTCTTGGACCACGCCATATAATTACCTGCCAAATGGTGTATTGTTATCTCGGTTTATATGTTGTAAATGTATTTTTACCTTGAAGTCGTTTCAACTCCAATAGGTTATTAAATGCACTTCCTGTAAAGTTATCAATGATGAATGTACGATGAATACAATGGAGCAATACGACTCGCTTAAGGTTTTAAATCGTTGTGAATCTCAACTTTGTTGCCTTCAATTTGTACATATTATTACAAAGTTGCATTTAATTTGCATTGCTTGTACACCGATTGAGCCGTTAATATAATTGTAGTGATGTCTATTATAATGACTACGGACGTAAACGGTATTTTGCTTTGTGACGTCGAGGATGATATGGATGAAAATGATTTCAGGTTGTTTTATCAACGGTCAGAAAGTGTCCGAGGGAAGGGATGCCACCCTAACGGAGGACCCGTGTCTCAAATGCCATTGCTCAAAGAACAAATTGACCTGCATCAAAATGGCCTGTCCTGTTCTGCCGTGTCCCGTTGCTTTGCAGAGAACCCCACCCGGAGAGTGCTGTCCAATTTGTGGCGAAGGAAAGCAAGCCAAACTCTTTCCAGGTATTAAAATTTCATTAAAACCATAATATTAAATTTATAAATCATATCCAGAACTATAACAAAAGTTATTGAGAGAAAATCTATCATTAAATATGACCGAGGAATTGAAATAGTATTTTGATATAATGGGTAATTTGCAATCAATTTTATTACAAATATTAAAATATCCTATATATATATTTAAATGCATAAATACAACAATTAATTTTTAAATAATATTCGCTATTGATTAATAGATGTCTCTTTAAATCTGAATTTTCCTTTTTATTCTATCCTTTAACGTGTAATTTGGTTGTAAGTTTTATAAATTATTTACTATTTTTAATGATGTTTATTTGGTCGTTTGTATTAAATTCTTAAATTTATGTTTTCCAGATCATACATCAACAAAGCCGTGTATCCTCGGCAAAGAGTATCATTTCCATAACAAATCTTGGCCGCTTGATAAGTGCACAAAATGTATATGCAAGAATGGAACTACTATATGTAAAAGAAACACATGTCCGGTTCTAGAATGCGGACCGGAACATCAAAAAACTTCTCCGGGTGAATGTTGTCCGCATTGCCCACCGATAGAAGAAGTGAGAAGTACATGCACAATATCAGGGAAGACATATGAGGTAATAGAAATTAAAATGTAGCAATATTTTAGCATAGATGGTGAATATTAATAAGGTTTTTTTATTTGTAGGATGGTGAGACGTGGCAACTTGATGAATGCAAGTCGTGCTTGTGTCATTCAGGCGAGCCTCGCTGTGCTATGGAGCAATGTCCCACGTTATCGTGTCCCGCAGGACATAGAAAAGAGCGACCACCTGGACAATGTTGTCATCGGTGCATAGAAAGTGACGGTGTTTGTACAGTGTTCGGTGATCCTCACTATAAAACCTTTGACGGCAAATTTTACAACTTTCAAGGATCGTGTAAATATCAATTAACATCCGACTGTGTAAATAATACGTTCTCTATAAGAGTGACGAATGACGGAAGATCTGCCAGATATTCTTCTTGGACAAAGACCGTTTCCCTTAAATTAAGCAGTACAAAAATCAACCTCGGCCGTAAGCTTCGGATCAAAGTCGACGGACAAAGAGTTCAATTACCGCATAATATAACCCAAAATCTTGGTACAATAGTAAAAATGAATAATACCGTTCTCGTGTCGACTTCGTTAGGAGTTAAAGTCGTATGGGACGGAAATGGATTCTTAGAAGTGTCGGCACCGACGTCGTACAAAGATAAACTCTGCGGTTTATGCGGAAATTACAATTCAATCGTACGAGACGATCTAAGAATACGAAACGGTAACGTCCTGAACGGAACGTCCGATGCGGAGATACGCAAATTCGGCGGATCGTGGCGAGTCGGCGGTAAGAAAGCCTGCTCCAGAACGCAGGACAACACCATCAAGCAGCGACCGTGCAGCAAAGAAAACCGAAGAAAGGGCTTCAAAAAATGTGCATTCTTCAACAAGTCCGCATCGTTTGCGACATGCAGACACAAATTGAATCCCGTAAACTACTACGAATCGTGCATCATGGACATGTGTGAGTGTCAAACGGAGACGTGTTACTGCGAATCGTTCAGCGCGTACGCCAGAGAGTGCCAACGGATCGGCGTCACTCTGACGAACTGGAAAGTGGAAAACGGATGCGCCGGTGGCAGTTCAAACGCAGTGCGAGGATCGACGCCCAAGGGTCACAGGCACAAACATCGAACCAATCATATTTCATTGCCAAAAGGATTCACAATTCCTCCGTCAAGTCGGTCTAGACGACCTCTTCCTATTAAAAACTAGTCAATATTGCCACAAGCGCAATCAAAGGTCAGTATTTATATAATGCATAACATAAAATATTGACGATTGAAACCAAATATATTATAATGTGCGTTTATTTGTTGCAGTATTATCACATGGGAATCTCTCAAAACAAAAAAAGGAAAAGGGTGATGATAAGCATCTATGCTTATTAATTTAGCAAGTACGAAGCAACAGTATTTTATTATTGAATTGACCAAGTTCTGTGCTGAGCTGCCGCAGTTGATTAGTTATTTGATTTTACGCATAAGAATACATCAAATCTATGTATACGTATGTATGTATATAAATATACGTACATATTTATACTCGTGTAATTAGTCATATTTATATTTTAGTATCGAATTGGTCAGAATTTTGTAAATTTTATAAATCGGTCGAATGAATTGTTTTTTTACTACGTCGTTACGCACGACCATGCTTTTATATTAAGTCTTTTTAGGCTGTAAATACAATTTCCTTCATATGTGTATGTATGAAGAAACACTTTTTGATCGTCGGTTAATGTACTATTTTTTACGCACGTACTACATTGTGATTTATAATTTATTCTAATGTCGTTAAATCATATTTTTTAAATTCAAGTAAATCGTTTTTATATTTTATAATGTTTTGTTCGCGTCATATTTGTAGCGTTTAATACGGAGAACTCCGGATGGCGTACGTTTGATCGTATCGAGATTAAAATGATTTATATTTAAATTAATGTTTTATAAATAAATACAAAGCGAATAATTTACATAGCGTTATATGAGCTTACGCTGTTTGAATGGATAACGGTTGATTAAAATATACGTTTATTAATTTCCTGTACGCGTTTTAAGTCGTCGGAAACAAATTGATGATGTTCACAATGATGTGATCTCGATAAATGATTATTGTGAAGTACTTTTAGTGATATTTTGTGAAGAATTGGTCTTAATTATTATTGAATAGTATAATTTTATCGCGCGCTTTATCATATAAGTTCTATGATGCGTTTAAGGGCTTTGTCATATCAAAGCCAAAGATCAATTTTAAATTAATTTTAATCGTGTATATATTTTTGTAGAACGTTCAAAATGAATTCCTCCTTCGGCTAATTTATGATTTCGTCGTTGTTAAAAATATGAATTTCATGCGCGTTAAATTCTTAATAATCGACGCTTTAAATGTGTGAAGCGAGTTTGTAAATATATAATAAATTTAATGCCGTAACATAGATTACTTCTTTTGATATAATATTTTATATTTATATATTAGTTTCGTGTCATTTTTTTACTATAAAATATTATTTAAATAAATGTAAAAGGGTTTAATTCTTGCGGTATCTTATAGCGTTGGATTATAATGAAGATTTATAGACTTTACCATGAAAGTTTTTTTAAATCGCACATTTAACGGCATTTTTATACAAGTAGCGAGTATATTTCTTCACTCACGATCCGTACGACTGATTGTTTACGGTATCGGGATACTTGAGAGTACGATACCAGTCGAGCTTAATGAAAGAAAGGTCGTCCAAACGTCGTTCAACCATTGGAAATAGACGTCAGACACGTCAATATGATTCAATTGCGGCTATAACGTCGCATTTGGATGATCCTTTATATAATTTGTATTTAAATTTGAACTATATCTTTCCACAGTGTGTTCAGAATGTTTACTATTAAACGATTCATGAAACGTATGCTTTGTATATTTAAATATAAATATACTTGAGTAATTAAAACTATAAATTGAGACTTAAAATGTTAATTCGATAATTCTTTCAGGAATTAATAATTTAGTAGATATAATGTGTGTGTAGGTAAAATGTTTAAATTTTCAATACACTTGCATTGAAAGCAGCAATTCAACGACGTTAACACTTTATAAATCGTTTAGATAAATGAATTGATTTTGATCATAAATGTAAAATGCTTTGTGCCTTTGATTTACGCATTAAATTATTTCAACAATAAATAATAAAACACGAATGTTAGCCAATTTTTTTGCACCGTCTTCATATATCAAATATTGAATCTACAACGTAATTGATCTTTTAAAAGTGCTCTATTTTTAAAAGACGCACGGATATTTTTTTAATGATACGGTATTAGGTGGAAAGTAATCAAAAATTTCTTTGATTTTTTACTGAAAAACTTATTTAAGTGCGTTTTTAATTCTTCAACATTGCTAATTTATTAACGTCATGTGCTCTAACAATCTAAAAAGGTAGTAATCCGACTTCGAATCGAATTATTTACAATAAACGATCTGACCGTGTTTGAGCAATTCATAATAACGCCAGAAAAATATCGCCACACATCGAGGGATCAGAACAGGTATTTATCCGGAAGAAAGCCATTGTTTTTATCATGCAGAATTATTACACGGCACCTACTTCTCGTCTTCAATTACAATTCGGCACGAAAACGAATCTTCTTCATGCCGAGATATGCACAGATTGTACGTCGTAGATCGATCGTCATCTGCGGCAATTAAAATTCCAATCATAGATCCAACATCATAACAAAAAAATTGCATTTAATAGACCGTGTCTCAACACAAAATAACTGTGAAAGAGCTCATCGAATAAATTTTGACTACTTTCCACTTTACCTTAATAATTTACGGCAATTATTCATCGACGTCTCAATTAAAACACATTCATATTTCTTAAATTCAATCTACTATTACATGTTTTCAAATGAGATGTGTTCGTTTAATCGAGAGCCAACTTAAAACGCGTTGCATCGTCTGACGCCCCATACAAATGTACGTAATTTTAGAACGTCGAATTAATAAATAATTCCGCACAACATTATCCATATTATTTAGATCGTCTAAGAGCGTGTAATGTATAAGATGTGTTTAAAGCATATATATATAAATTTTCGTGTAATATATGAATATTATTTTATGTAATTTATTTTAACGCTAAGTTCTAAATTGTAAATTGTTGAGTTTCGTTTATATGAAAAAGGGAAACTTTTACCTAAATTAATATTTAATATTTTTATTATTGTATTAAGTATTACTACTCATATTTTTAATGTTAAAAAAGCTTTCAATGTCGTGTTATTATGACTCGCTGGCGCTAGTTTCAGATTTCTGCGTGTCCATTCTGGAGTTGAAAATGCATATATAAAACAAATTATAATGCCAAAGAGCTTAGTTAAAATGTTGCCATTTGATTTATTAACGATTGAGAGTTTTTAACTTTGCAATATAGAATAAAAGTAGAAGTGTATTTTTGTGTTTTCGTAAGTTTGAATTTTTCCTATTAAAGTGAAGGTTATAATTACTTTTTTGAAAATATCTAGACTACGGCATTTATATTTGTGCCTTTTTTATAAATTTTGTTAGGATTTGTTAGTTGAAAACTATGTGGTTTTGTGTCTCAGTAATATATTTTATGTTTACATATATTTATTAAGTAACTATTCGTGTGAAATTGTTTATTCAGCCAAAAGATTGAGTTGCAATATGATTTTTCAAAAGCTTTATAATTTTTAATGGTGAAATTTTTGTAAGAATTTAATTTTATACTGATAAATTAATACGGGTCGATGTCATCTTAAAGTTTTTGACGAGGTAACATCTTATCTATGTATTTTTTATTACAACGAAGGATCTCTTATTTTTTCAATATGCATTTCAACTCTTTGTTACATTCCTACTGAAGAAATGGCGAGGGAAATCTGAATCTTTCTGGTGCTTTCAAGCCATAAGATTTAGTTATTTATATCAATAATTATTATTTCAATAGGTGACTTGTTCCTTATTAGGCAAAACAAACACAAATGAAATAATATAACTAGAAACAAATTTAAAGCTTTATATCTCACAAGCCATACACGTTTCCGATCCTATGGTTATGAAAAAATGTAAAAATATATAAGTAAACAAATTGAAAAGAATCACGTTGTTTTATTTAATTTAAATCCATATTTAAAATAAGAAAAGACTTTACATCCCACCTATAACATACATAAACGCTTTGTTTAGCATGAAATATATTAATTGTTTATCACCTATTTATGCAACATAAAGGAAGTTCTGAAATAGAATCGTCTATTTGATAAATATAAATGAACAATTTGCACTTCATCAGGCAAACAAACTATCTACGCAGTTGTAGACGGAGAATAATATATTGCCATATAATTACGCAATACAATATTTATTTATTACCATAAATCATAATACAATTGTTGCATATAACGATAAGATAACTATGTTGTCCATCAATAGTTGCAAATAAAATTGTCGCATAATTCAAAACAGTGATTGTAAACATGCAATATGTTAACGAGTAGTCTCAAGCCGATATTGTATAATAAAGTATATTATTTACCTAATTTTCCTGTGCTCGGCGTACAAAATCCATTTAAATAAATTTTATTAGATCAAAAACGTTTTTATGATGCTCAAAAACAGTTCCCTGGTGAAACAATAGCTTGATAGTGGTATTACATTAAAATTTCAAAGTTAGAATTTGAATATAAGCAGAATATTATTTTAAGAAAAGTTAATTTTTCTACTAAAACGGTATTTTTCATTTAAATACGCAGCCCTTTGACATAGACAACAGTCCCCTGTAACGATTTTTAGAAAATGCTCAATATTTCCAAAAAGAATGGAAATATCTTTGGCGAGTTTCCCAGTTAACTGAGAAACGTCCTTATATTGAATCAATATAACAGTCTTAACATTGTAAAATTTATATCCCACAAAGTGATGTTCGGACTAACGACAGGTAATCCAATAAGTCTATTTTGCCGCTATATTATTGTTGGATTTTCAGAAGTAAAAAATATTGTGAAGAAAAACAAATAGAGTAAAAAAGGTTTAAATATTATTGAACCTTGATCCAGATTATCTTCGATACTTATGCTTAAGGACATGGCTGCAGCTTTTAGCCAAATCAGTGATGGAATCCAACAATTTGAAAATATGGATCTAGACACCGATAGATCTTCAAAGGTATTATAATTGTATAAATTATACAAACCATTATTATAAACTTAATTCGATATTAAATATATATTTATATCCAAATAGTTGATATACACATTTTTTAGAAGTAAAAATCCGAACAAAAGCAAAGAAAAGAGATAAGATCTATCACATTATAGCATGGCCTTTGTTCTGCGGCTATTCTTATGCACTTGGTGAACCTAACGTGAATTCTAACCATACTGCCTTTGTAACACCCTTTCTTCATTTCATTTTCACCCCTTATCTCCCCCTATTTCTGGCAACAAACAAAAAAACATGACGTTCCGCTATTCACATCTGGATACAGGATGAAATGGACGACCCTCTTCGACTAGACATATAAAAACATTTGCTTTTTTCCCCTCTTCCAAAGGAAAAATAAAACAATGATTCGCAACAAATCTTTCTTTGGCAATTATTTGTGTACACCATCTTCTAGTAGACGTAAATAAGCAAATAAAATAGGTAACATGTAATATAAAAATAATTTGAACTAAATACACATTTAATAATTGCAATGTTTAAACTCGCGATATAAAAGCCCACATCGGCCGCCTAAAAATGAAGCATGGAATTATAAACTCTCAGAATTGAAACCTTCGGATAACTTGCTTTGGAATGTTGTTAAAATTTTAAACAGTAAATAGATAGCAGAAATTCTAAACATAACAAAAACAACTATTTATCACATTGTAATCAAAGACGCATGGAAAGTTCATCATAACAACGCGGCAAGCCACAATATCTTCATTGTCAATGATTTCCTGACCAGGACCCACACCTTATTACCCAACCTCTCTACATTCTTGACTTGACTCTCCTAAACTTTATTTTGTTTCTTCACTTAAAAGGAGTCCTGAAAGAGAAACATTGGGATACAATTGAAACTGTTCAACCTTACGTTACATAGGCTCTAAAGGACATCCCGAAGAAGTCCTTCTAGAATGTCTTCCAGTCCCAGTGACACCATTTCCAAGTATATCAACTGTAAACAAAAATGTCCCTTGAAATACATCACATATAGAAAAAATTGTACATAATTCTGATGAAAATAAATTTAAAAATTATAGAATAAATTAAATGTATATTAATGACTTAAGATTACCAGCTGAAATTCAGGTTTATTACCTTATGCTTATGATTTAACGGGAAGAACAACAATATTATTAAATAGATACAATTAGCCAAACTCTTTTCCGCAAGACGTGTATTGAATTTTGGTTCCACTTTGCCTTCCCTTGTATTTTTTTTGTGCATCAGCCTTTTCCCAACCTTCTGTCCCAGTATATACTGTTAATGTTATTATGGAATATTTTTAACAATCATTATATACACAATTATATTTTGATGTCCATCATCAGTCCATAAAAAAATAAATCAGGTTCATCACAGATTCAAATCTAGAATAGAATGATAATTTCACTGCAATGACAAATTTAGGAAATGGGAAATATTAATATTTTTTACAGAAATTTAATATATAATAAACATAACCTAAAACTTGCATTAATTAGACAATTAGAAATCATTTAAATAAAACAAATATTTGCATGGGAAATATGGTTATTAAATGGATTTAAAATAATAGAGGATTATAAGAAAAATCACAGTTCATGTATGTATTAAAATTAAATTATACAAGCAACAATTCATATGTATTACCTACATTGTTGGAACACATTAATGTTATATACACTGTCAATAAAATGATCCATTTATGTAAAATACATTTAAATGTGTTATTTCTTACTTCCAAAGGTGACTTTTCTGTTAATGAATTAAAATCCTGGAACGCATCCAGTTCTTTGAGCAGAGTATTATTAGGAATATTTGAGTTTAAGCCGCCTTGCAGAGATTTACGTACGCGCTTTAAAATAATGACAGTTGCATGTTCGAAGTTTTACGAACGTCAATTCGAATTGTTTTCTCAATTTAAAAAGGGGATATATTAAAAAAATAAAATTTAACACTACAGCAAAATAAAAAATATTTTAAAAAATTGAATGATTTTATATTTTTGAATAAATTCATTTTTAACATTCTCACCCAGAAAATAATGAAATAAATGTTGATATATGTGACATCGAAAATTGCTTGTATTTAATTAAAATTCACAGGATACTTCACAAATATATTATACTATTTTTCAACGTAATCGTCGTCGAGACTGAGATTTTTCTGTAGTTGAGACACTAGTTTTTGTATGCCAATGTCATAAACCTCCGCCGTCAGCTCTTTTGAACTGTTTTGTGAATTCTGAAGTGTAGTGATACACCAGCATCTTATCCCTCGTCGCGATAGAGTTCAAAAAAGCTTCTCCCTCTTATCCAGGTGGGTGCCTCGTCGGTTTGTTCATCAAACGCTGCTGGGATAGCCCAGCTAAAAAGAGTTGAGTGCTCAGCTTGCCCTGTGCTGCATACCCGTAGAGTGGGTACTCATTTGCATAACACATATGCAGAACATATTTTGTGGTTATGTTCGGGTATGGATTCCAAGAAAGAGGTGCCCATGTGTCGCGTCAGAAAGCGTCCCTATCTTGAACCTGTTGGGCACAAAGATCCAGTGATTTTTAAAACCGGCCTTTAAAACATTTTGCTTTAGTTTCGTTGCTAAATGCGCACTCGATGAATGCTATTACAAACAGTATACCAGTCGAGCTTAAATTAATTAATTAAAACCCCATAGTAGGTTTTTAATCCAAACAGCGCTAAAAAACATAGAGGGTCCTTATGACTTTAGTCGCGAAAAACTGTGGTTTCTGATTCTTCTGATCATCTGTTGAAAATTATTTAGTTTAATTTACCTCAAATCCTCATTTCGCGCGAGAAAAGCGCACCGGTCACTCAATTGAGCAGGAGTTGGTATTTTCGGGGACAGTTAGTTTTTTGCACAAATTACTTCGTACCTTAGGTAAGCAGGTGTCGTTGTCGGTCTACATGTTCAGACCCTATGATACACACGGGTAAGTGGAGGACCTCAACCCATGTCCCAATATAGATCGTCATCTGCTGCAGCCTCCTTCAAACTGAGGTTGGATTCTAGGTAGTTATCTAGGGTAGTAGTTCTTTTGCGTTTTAGCATAACCTCTTCCTTCCTTCTCCAACGCACCTTCAGGTGTATATAGTCTGAAACTGGTCTTCCTGCTGGGAGGAGTGAAATGGGTGGGCGTCTAGATATTCTGCGCGTAGTGTTTCTCGGGGGATCAAAGAGCGGTGGTAAACACTCCTGTGTCCCCAGGGAACTCGGAATAGATTGCAAAGTAGCACGGGGTATGGACTCTATCTCAAAGGGTCAAATTATATCACTATGCCTGTCCAATCTCTGCTTCTCCATCTTGTGTAAAACGATCCAAAAATTCACGCGCGGTGGTCACACGATTGTGATGGTGTTCTGGTGTGAGCATTCTTGACACCTATATTGTACACAACTCCTTATAACCGAGTTTTCCCGACACGATATTGTAGCGTGGGCGATTTACCATCCCTGCGTAGTAGTGCTGTTAATCTGAGCAGATTTAATTAGCCAGATTAACAGCGACATCTTCCGTCTCTCTTTAAGTGTAATGTCTTATTTTAACAGCGCCATCTCTTGTGGCCCTGCGGAGACATTGCGCCTGCATACTGACCAATCGCTTATTACGCGTGCACCGTTGCCGGTTGGGTAGTGACGCGCAGGAGGCGTGAGTCTAGGGAGTGGGAGTGCGCGACGATTTTTCTATCGGAAGAATTTACTGTGACTAAACAAAATGGCCAACAAATACGCAAACAAACTGATCGTTAGGATCTTTCCTACGTGCCAAGTGAGCCAATTTCGAAACAAAATTTTTCTCGGTGTCAGGAGTCCTTACTTTCTATATGACTCTCGTATAACGAGTGCAAAGAAGCAACAAAGAAAACGTGAGTAAGTCGATGACATTAGCTATAATAGTAAAGCTAAAGCAGTTTACGTGAAGAGCTCCATCATTCCTGTTTATGTGCACATTTCACTGCAATTCCAACACCCATGCATGACGCACATCAGATATAAAAGGCTTTACGTTTGTAGCTTTAAATGCGTACTCGCTGCATGTTCTTTTTTATTATTCCAAGAATGAAATGCTTTTCGACGGTCGCTGCAGCCTTTCTGATGGATGGTCACATAAAAGAAGAACACTTTGCCGGGTTTTTATTGCACAACGGGTCTGCAACTCCCATTTATCGTCGGTCATCTCTTGCGAAACTCCTCCTCCGGCTGCATGAAAGTTTCTTCGCAAAACTCCCGGGAGCTTTAGGGGCGCTTAATGGCCACTTCCTTACTATCGTGCCGGCGATATCGATGCCAATTCTTGTGCTTTCGTCTTTATTGTGTATAAAGGAAAGCCGTCGAACGACCAATATATCGTATTTAGATGCCATTCCTGTTGCCTTTTGAATATTTTGTAAAGCCTCTGAGTAACATTTATGCACAATAATATAAACAATTTCATTTTAATGCATGAAGTCATTTTAAAAACGATGGCATTAAGATGCCATATCCGTTATCAGACGTAAGCAATCACCATAGGATTTTTTTTCCTAGGGAACAACGATTTCTATGTGGTGTTTTTCATATATAGTTAAACTAGGATAAGATTATTTCAATATTGATGGCAATTAATCATTCATACTTAGCCCTGCTTTTAATTTTTGATCTACCTCAGATTGCAAACAGAAACAACGCAGAAATACAGGTGTCTAGTATCCCGCCACGCTTTAGATCGAGGAAAAGAATAGAGGAGCTAGATGAGCCTCTAGCTAAAAAAATGGAGAGTTTTGACAGTGTCGTACTTTGCCATACTCTAGGCGCGGAACAAGCTGCAGAAAAACTCAATGCTGCTATCATGGAGGCGGCTGAGGACGGACTTGGAAGATCTTCCGCCACAAGGAAGTCCGTACCCCCTTGGTGGAGCGCAGAATTGTCCCTACAAAGGGCGCTCCTTCGCAGAGCGAGGAGGAAATGGCAACTAGCCAGGAGAGACAAACAAAACTGCCCTCCTGACGAATTAAAAAGACTTGCTGTCTTTAGGAAAAGGCTAGCAGCCCAATACAAGATGGCCATTGGTAAGGCTAAGCTGACATCGTGGAGAGAGTTTATTAACGAGCAGAGGAGGCCAAGCCCCTGGGGGCCAGCATACAAAGCCATTTCCACGGGACCCAGCAAAGTCAGTGCTGGAATCCGGGACCCCACTACGAACATTATTGCCACAAACATGACTCAATCCATGAACTTCTTACTAAAAACTCTGTTACCTCATGACACTCCAGAAACGGACCTGCCGATACACAAAGCCATCAGAGCAGAAGCCTCATCAGAAACTTCCCATGAGGGGCCAAATGCTACTCTGCCCGACTTGGAAGAACTAGAAGAACTGGTTAAAAACCTAAACTCCATGAAGTCTCCGGGAATAGACAGAATTGATGGCAGGATAATCAAGCGTGCATACCCCCAAATTGATGTCGACCTCTGTCATATCTACAGAGAATGTTTCCGCTGCGGAGTTTTCCCCAGTTGCTGGAAAGTGGGACTGGCGGTGATACTGCCCAAGGCGAAAACGGAAAAACCACCCAGCGAGCCAAAGGCCCATCGGATTATCGTTCTCCTTCCACTACTTGGTAAACTGCTGGAAAAAATAATGGCTAACAGACTGAACTTGACTTATGAAGGCACTAAGCCTCTTTCTGACAAGCAGTTCGGTTTCAGACCAGGGAAGTCGACTGTGCATGCCTTACAAAAGGTCATCAGCACAGTCGAAAATTCCAGCTCCAAATACGTTATGGCATTACTTCTTGATTTCCAAGGAGCTTTCGACAACACCTGGTGGGATTTGATCATTATTAGACTTCGAAGAAGTGGAATTCCCACCAATTTGATCAACCTCACTAGAAGTTATTTGTCTAACAGAACCGTCGTTGCTCAGGCAGGAGGTGAGATGATTGAACGCAAGCTCACAATGGGATGCCCGCAAGGCTCTGTATTGGGACCACTACTGTGGAACATCGTGCTTGACGACGTTCTACAGTCTGCGCTGCCAACCGGCTGTGACCTCGTAGCCTATGCCGACGACCTCACCATATTGGTTTGCGGGAAATCTCGCCGAGAAATCTCGGATAGAGCTAACGAGGTCACCAGCTTTCTTTGGGACTGGAGCGTTAGAAACAAGCTTACATTCGCGCCCAAAAAATCAGTAGGGATCATGCTGAAAGGCCCAAAAGGGCTACGCGCGCCGTCAGTCAAACTGGGCGGAGATGTGGTGCCATTCAAAAAGCACACAACCTATTTGGGCGTCACGTTAAGCGAAGGATGCCAGTTCAAACAAAATATCGCTGACGCGACTGCCAAAGCTGCAAGGGCGTTTAGCAAGATGTCCAGACTTGCTGGAGCGAATTGGGGCCTTAGCAGGGATAACATGCGCATCGCCTATGATGCCATATATGTCAGCATTGCGCTATACGGAGCCGGGGCATGGTCCGAAAGACTAGGAAGATACGGCATGTGCAAAACCAGCCATAGACGCCTTAACAGTGCACAAAGACTGCCGCTACTCCGCATCACCGGGGCCTACCGGACAGTCTCAACAGACAGCCTCCCGGTACTAGCTGGAATATTACCCCTCGATCTAAAAATGCAGGTCAGCGCCTGCAAATTTCGACGGGAAAACGGACAAGTAGTTAAAGTCGGCAAACAAGTCCTCAATCCCGAGGACGTGACGATTGTGGGTTCGAGAGATCTGAGAGAGTGGGCACGGAGGGCTGCGTTGGAGGAATGGGAGTGTAGGTGGTCATCTTCGACCACTGGGCGCCATCTTTATTTGTTCTTCGACTCCGTTCAACGGAGGAATAAATTTCCTTGGATATGTCCTAATCACTGGACATCACAGTTCCTCACGGGACATGGCCGTTTTAGCGCTCACTTAATGAGGCTTGGCCTCGCGAACACCTCGGAGTGTCCATGCGGTGATCGGTGCATGGACGCAGATCACATTCTGTGGTCATGTCCTGGGATGGCATCTGAAAGAGAGGAGCTCCTACGCCGAGTGCGCGCGTCACGTGAGGGGCCTGTGGGACACAAGGATCTGGTAGCCCGTCCTGGTGCCTTCAGCGCCTTCAATGCATTTTGCACAAGTTTTGGCGCTAAAGGCGCTCCAGGTGAGTACTACGAGGCGCATTGGATCGATCCAAGAACCCTCGTGGCTGACGCTGTAACTTAACATTCTAGGCCTCCGCCCCCAACTTTCTCGTTCTTTCACTCTCGTAACCCACACAGTGGCCGTGCGTTTGCCTCCATTTCCCTCTTTGAATTGATTAAATTGATTTATTTATTTTATTTTTGTTATTTATCTATTTAAGTTATTGAACTATTTTATTTATCTATCATCAATTATTGAATTATTTTATTTATCTATTATCAATTATTGAGTTATCTTATTTATTTATTTATTTACCTATTTTATGTATTCAATTTTTACTTATTTAATTTATTTGCTCATTTGTTTGTCAGTCATTTACTTATTTAATTAATTAGTCTATCTATTTATATATTGATGTTTATTTTACTATTATTAATTTTAAATCTTACTATTATTTATTTGTATTATTTATTTACTTTACTTATTTATTATTATTGCCTTTTTGGGTTTTTATTTATTTACTTTATTTATTTATTTATTATTGTTTTTGTTTGAAATTTATCTATTTATTTTATTATTTATATATATTTTACTTTATTTTAATTCTATTATTATTATTTATTATTAATTTTATTTATTATTATTATTTTATTTTTTATTTATTTATTTATTTGTTTATTTATTATTATTATTTTTAGTATTATTATTATTATTTATTATTTTTATTCTATGTTGTTCTATGTTCTATTTATGATTATTTTTATTATTATTATTATTATTATTTTTTTTTTAACTTACTTTTCACCTGCGTATTTCACAAGTTGAGTCTGGTAATATAGCGAGTGCTGTTATAGGTTGAATCTCAACCTGGGTACATGCACGTTTTCAAAGAAAAAAAAAAAAAAAAAACAGAGTGTTAATATCTGTGATTTATAAATTGTTATGTTTATATATTGTACACTTTTGATTCTTTGAATAAAATAAATATATATTAGCCCTGCTTTATTCTCATTATATAATACTCCTGATTTCCCAAATTCATGAATACTGTGATTTATTTAATAACCTGGAATTATACCCGAGCCTTTTTATAATGAAATAAAATAATCAAACACCACGTTAGCCTATTCATACATCCAACCATGCATATGCTCGCAATTTATTGTGGATCATATTTATATCCTTATCTACATTTACAACAAGGCGTGGAGTATTTTTGATGAGCGGGCAAGTTGTCCGAAGATAAATTCAATACATACAATAACTTCACTTTCATCATCTCAAATACCTGATTAATATTTGTATCTTAATTAGTAATAAGTACGCAATATACGAACATGAACTCATAACTTAATTAACCTTTTGAAGAGTACAGTCGCATATTTGCGATCGAATCCTAGTGATTCAGAAAGAAAGAGAGTGTCTTGCACGCTGATTTTGGGAAGAGAAATACGGAGAGGACACCCTTTGCGTACATGGTACGATTGTAGAAATTGATAGCACACATTTATTGACTAATAATGATAATCCAAATGAATCGTTTTTACGCGAAATATTGCGAAAAAATGAACGAATATATTGTACTATCAACAGTGTTTATGTATTTATATACAAGCTTTATACACGCTGCATGGTCTTGAAAGAGTGAAGTGGTGAACATACAAATATAGGATCAATGTTTGTCATTTTAAAATTCACTCACTACTCAAAGGGCTAAAAACATATACCATACATACATACATACATACATAATTGGCTCACACAGCCCTATACGAGAGCTTTGGCTACTGAATGGTGATTGATGTTTTGCCGCATATGTCCATGACCTCTCAATTAGACCTTATGGCTTCAGAGCTTGCGATTTCGTTTGGGAGAGGACCGAAAATCTAATATAAGCCTTTTTATTTTAAAACCAAGTATTAATATATTGGGCTAAGCCTTGGACTCTTATTATTAATAAGGTTTAGGCTCAAATTAAGATTGCGAAAAATATTTTCATCCCCATGTTGTAGCGCTGTTAAACTGAGCAGATTTAATTAGCCAGATTAACAGCGACGTCTTCCGTCTCTCTTCAGGTGCAATGTGTTATTTTAACAGCGCCATCTCTTGTGTCCCTACGAAGTCATTGCACCTGCAAACCGACGGATCGCAACTTATGCGTGCACCGTTGCCGGGGTAGTGCACTTCTGACACCATTGTAACATTAAGGCGGGGGCACTCAAATTAACAGGGCTACTACGTAGAGATGGTAAATCACCCATGTTACAGTACAAATAAATTTGGTTAATAAAAATTTCGCCCCTCCTACTTAAAAATCTTATATTTATAACCTTATCCTAATTTGACAAAATGTGGATATCATTGGAAAATCACAATAACTATTTTTTGTTTCCAGGTATTTAAATCTGGCAATATAAAACTAATCGGAAAAACGAATAGGATGGATATTATGGGATAGGATGGGTACAGCGCGCCTTCACTGAATCAAATAAAAACGAGTGATGAAACGTGTGATAAGCCTTCTTAATAACACAAAAATAGTTATGTATATGGTGGGATATGCAGGGAATAATTTATTATATATTAATAAAAGCAGGATAAACTATATAACTGGACAACAAGTATATTGACGACAATTAGAAGTTTTGTAAAAAGGGATCGAAGGACTGCCAAATTGATTGAATTATACTTTGTGATGTTATATATAAATACGCGAATATTTTTGGGTCCCTCTAATAGAATATGACTTTTAGATTATTCGAACGCCTTTAAAGCGATGTATTTTATTAGAAATAATATTAAAACTTACAGCTATTTAATGTTACAATTTAAATATAAATATTAGCATTCTTCTCCAGAGTTCCCCAGCGAAGTTTCCTGCTGAAAAAAAAGCAAGCCGTGCACATTTCTCTTCCAGGACAGTTTCTCGCTATTTTCCCAGGACTCGGGAATACATCACATAAAATTCAGAGATGGAAACGGCAGACAACGTGGAACTCGGAGCTAACAACTTCAAATTTACTTTTGTGGCAGAAGATGAGACACTTGCTTCAAGAGTTGGATGTGCTGTTTAATGGCTTCAAGTCGCTCACATAATGTACATGGGGCACAACTAAAAACTTTAAAACACCCACAGGGTTAATAATGGGGGGCGTTTGATCCACGGGGGTCGAATGAAAGCCGCAGGATATGCTTTTAGACTCAATACATTTATTTATTAAAGACAATTTACATACGATCAAAATATAATTAGACTATTCCGCAAATATGAACGATCACAATTTCTTTATATAAAAGCATTAAAATTTAACTAAATAGATTTACAATTATCCTAGCGTAAAGGTATTTTTCAAAATGTACAACTTCTTTTTAAAATATCTCATTATTTTATACACACAACATTCACAAATTTACAATATTTTAGAGAGTGAGAAAGCTTAATATTTTTTTAACTAGTAGAGAGAAATAGGTTAACGTAATGTACAGTGAAAGTCAAAAGGAGAAAAAAATTAAATAACGTATCCTTATCGCATTTTATTCGTACGAATAAAATATGAATATTATTAATACTAATTTAACAATTATCAATAGGTGATTCCATGTCCATTCTATGTACATATGTGTCCGCTCCAAAATTGTATAAATATGCGTCGTTGTATTGTGATTTTATTGTATAATTCGTGTCATTGGCATTATCGTTTAATAAAAAATAAGTCGAAAACTAAAAAAATATCAATATCTGGTCCAATTTATTACAACAATAAAGATCTGATCTGAAGTCTGTATCAAATATATTTTTCGGGTTTGAATCTTTGATCGTTTAATTAATTAATTTATGCTGCCATCTATTAATGAACGGTTGAAATCAAACGACAACAAGGCAAGATGGCGGCGCATACGACAGCTAACCCGCAGAAGGCATACTTAATCATATTTTGATACAAATTAATGTAATAAAATATTATAGAGCGTGCAATTATGATTTATCAAAAAAATGATTATGCTTGGACGGAGGTAGTTTATAGCCCTAAATTAACTACGTTTAAATGGGAAATAATTCGTAAAACAATGCAAGCAAGTAAGCTCTCATTCGAACGCAAACATGAGACAGAGGATGATTCATTTAAATATACATGGTATATATACGCGTACAGACTAGGACAGTTTCGACAGCTTCGCCCGTCGGCCGACGGTCGACTCCGCCGAAATCGCTCGGCTTAAAGCTTCAAAATCGTGTGTTTCGGTATTGATTGTTCGATTTGTTTGATTGACATTGAATTCAAAATTGGACTTTCGATAAATAAAAAAGGGGGGCAATCTAAACACGCTAATGATAAATTTACGCTACCCATGTGCCACATTAATAACAGTGTCCTTTTATCTTAATTTAATTTAAACTAATCGATATTCGCTAAAAAATCTTATTTAGACGTGGTCTTCATATCGACGCTATAAAAACGATGACGCAAAAGGAAGACCGGAAAGTAATCAATTATTGAGACCTTTAAAAATCGGTTTGTATCGAGACACGGTTCAGGAAACGCGTTTTTTAAAATTACCTTTAGAAAATGAGCGTTATAAATTTATGAGATGATAATAGTTTAAAAAAAGCAATGATTTTCTTCGAATCTGTCATGCTTGACTGAAAATTTGTACATGAGAAAGCTGTGCGCAAGATGGGTGCCGCGTTTGCTCACAATGGAACAAATATATACATATATATTTTGAATTAAAACTATATCAAATAAATTCGTAAAATAGATAAATATATAGGTTTTATGGGCAAGGGGAAGATTAGTCTTCCTCGCGACGAGGGGCTTACGTAATCGTACAGATCACAAAACGCCACAGGTGTACATTTATCACCGAAAATACAGCAAAAAGCCCTAAAAGAAGACAAAGTGGCCACAAGTTCTGTGTGTGTCCAACCGGTCCGCTTTTTGGATTGCTGATACGACGCATAAGCGCTTCGCGATCGGACGCCATGTCCAAACATATCAATAGAACATGTTCTGCGCCCATTAATAGACTGAAAGGAAAGAATTGCCTCTGAAGAAGACGAAGACAGTTCCATCTGCAGGTTAGTTTATTGCGTCAGTTAATTGGCGCGGAATGATTTTCATTGATTTTCTTCAAAAAAGAAAAATGATAAACGGCGAGTATTATGCTAATTTATTACAGCGTTTGAGTAATGAAATCAAGGAAAAATGGTCACATTTGGCCAAAAAGAAAGTGTTGTTTCATCAGAGTTAGAGTTAAAATTACATCTACATGCACTCTATTCGCCAGATTTAAAAGATATGCCAATAATGAAGAGTTGACGGTTGAATGCTATTTTGAGGAATTTGACGATTCTTACTATAAACAGGGTATCAAATCCATAGATATAAATAGGTATTTATATTTTCTTTGTTAAGTCGGGTACTTCTGGGACTGCCCTTGTAGACCTCATTTTACAAAATTGATGCTAGAAAATTTGAATTCTGATCCGATTGGCATTGAGTCTTGTAGATTACTAGTTTTGAAATATAAAATTATAACAACATTACTGAGAAAAAAAATAAAACTAAACAATAAAAATATTTTGATTACTTTCCGGTCCCCTAATATAAGCAAATTTTATTTTATCGACTAAATAATTACAATATTAAAAAAATAATAAATCGATGTTTTGGAAGCTGTTTAAATTTAAATTTATTTTTATCAATAAAAAAATCGCATTAATTTTAACTGTGTGAGCGCTCCTAACATTTCAATAAACAGGATCACCAAAAAGTATGCTCTTAATGTAACAATTTATTTTTATATTTAACTAAACAAGATCATAAATCATTACTAGGATAAGTTCATCCACGATTCAAAGAAATGCACACTCGATCGACGATTTACAGCAAACAAATTTGTTCCAAAACACTCGAATATTCACTAACTAGGAGGAAGCACACATGGAACAAATTTTTTTAAGCAAGAATTCAATATATACATAAAAACGCATCGGCTTGTTGGAGACAAATTCCAAAAGCTTCCCATATTGCTGTTTTTATCATATAGATCCTTAATGAACACACCATGGTACGTTCCTTATAAAGTGTTCCATCCATTTAATAGTAACGATAATAAATTAACAACGAGAAAATAAGTGACATGAGCTTTAATCCTACAACTTGAATATTGAAGAGGCACGATTCTTTAGATCCATAAACAGATCCTTCTTAAGGAAACACAATATATTCAATAATTGGCAATATATACGATAATAACTTACAAATTGGTATTACAAAGGAAATAAATATAAGAACTAGCTAAATTTTTAAATGTAAATATTTTATAGCATTGATGAATTTCTTCATTTTTTTTTAATGTTATAATGATATGTTATTGTTTGAAGATCTTCATCATTTATAAAAATGCAGTTGTTTGATATGTTTACAGAGAAAAGGACATGTTGAGTTTATCACAGGATTAGGATTGTTAGTTACAGGCAACCCCTTTATAATACGATCAGAATTTAATCAACATTGAATCCAGGTTAGTGAAAAAGAGACCATTGAGGCAAATTTGGCTTTGAACCGTTATTTTTTTCATTTGGATTACGTTTCTAACATTTATATCGGTTTTGGTTTCGGTAAAAATAACGGTTTTACTGGTTATCAGTTTTGTTCCCTGAATTCTTGCTCGAATAATTAGAATTATAGTTTTTCAATAAAGATCTTTCCATTAAATGGAACACAAATTTTAAGAAAGACAATAAAATAAGTGCTATGCAATAAAATGTATAAAGATCTTTCAACCACAAGCAAAAAATATTTCATTTTGTTTCTTATAACACGACATTTTAAAGAACAAAACGACCGTTTTATACGGGGGTTGCTTGTATATATTTAACAAAATAACAGATTTATAAAAAAACTATATATTTTTGGTCATGAAAGGCGTTGAATCCAAATGAACATCCAATGAAGTTTATACATATAAAACAAATTCTGTTAGGATCAGCATTTTGATGTATATTTTGGTGATTTGCTCTTAACACATTTTTTTAAATCGCCTTTCATTTCGCATTCAACAACACAGTTTTTTTTTCCAAATTACAAAATTTGCATACAGAATATGAAGTCATGTTTTCTTTTCATAAGAAAAAAACGTATCATATACATTTATCCGTGGGGATGTATCCCACAGATTGAATGGCATTATTCTAGATGGTCTTTTTACAAAATGTCTTCTTAGAAAATATTTTTCGGAATTGATCAAATTTTAAAAATAACGTAGATTAAAAAATTCTACGATATTGAACGATTTTCTTAAATGTAAATTATGTTAATACATGCAGGATATGCTTGATATTCGTGGACTGGTGTGATGACCATTTTTCTCGTTTTTTTTTTTTTTGAATTTCTATTTTGTCGTTCGTTTTTTTGTTGTATAGTGTCAAACATGGAATAAATTTGAGAAAAAGAGTCAACTACCGTAAAATATTTCTCGTCTTTGAGTCGAATATAACAAATGGTATAGTTACACTATGAATACCCGGTTGCGAACATGTATCGCCCATACACTTACGATATTGAACAACATAAAAATATTTTACCTGAAAATAAAAACACTTAAATATATTCACATCAAACATATTGCTTTAATTACAATATTGTACATTTAATTGCTAAAAAATAATCTCTGATTATAGTATGAAAATAGCAAAAAATCATACATATATTTATAAAAACCTCACTACACATTGCTGGTTCGTCGGGTCATTATGCGTTTTTATCATATAATTCCTAAACAATTATAACATCAATAAAACAATACACAGCTCTATGGATTTATTATACGAGGAGCATTCAAATATAACCCGGAATTTTGTTTGTAGATATAAAAATACAAATGGAGTATCTTATGTTTTTTATGTTGTTCCCTTTATTTTAAATACGCTTATTTCATCGAATAGGAAGTTTTTTGATCACAGCTGTTCTGAAAACCAGTTGCGCATGTATTGTTCGACCGCAGCGTTGTCTTGAAATCGTTGCTCTCCTAATGCCTCTATAAGCATATGGTAGACACATGGGGTCAAGTCTGAACTGTAGGTGGGTATTCCCAGTACGATTGAGTGAGTTTATCATGAGTTACGGCTGCTGTATGCGTTATCATGTAGAAAAAGGACAAGGTGTGATCGGATAGACAACAACTTATCAGTATTTTGAACTCTGTAGACAGAATCCAATCCCGAGCGCTGTTGTACCATCTGACGTGGGTGTCCCCGGACTAGACAGGTCAGCCAGGATGGACTGTAGGGACTCCCCTTTCCCCATGGTACTCGTATTGGTTCGATCATTCGTAATACCTAGCCACGGAGACAAGTCACAGTAGCCGTTTAACCCTGTGTGCACTAGGCTATTGAGGATGTCGCCTTTTGCACAATTTCCTTTTTCTTATCCTGTAAACGGCAATTCCACATTCCACTTTATTGGGTGTGTGACACAAGATAAGCCGTATACCTAATTTATGTTGGGCTTTCCCATTATTATCCCAAGAGTTCGACTGTTATCCACGTGCGTATAGTTGACCCACCCTGGGGTTTTAAGGGTGGGCATTGTAGAGTGTAGCGTCCACACGGCAGAAGAAGGAAAAGTTGAGATTGGACAACAGGGACTTAGTGGTTTTGAGACTCTTCGTGATTATGAGTATCTGCTCTGCGCTGCTGTGTGGTCTGTTCCGAGTGGTCTTGGATTAGCCACACAGGAGTGTTTTCCATCTCTCTTTTGATCCCCCAAGAATTACTGCGCGCAGAGCTTATAGGCACCCACTCTTTAACTCTGCGTCCTCAAAAAAGATAAGAGGCTCCCGAAGGTCGGTTTTAGAATACGTGCACCCGAAGTGTCTAATATACGAGCCCTTCTCAAGGTTTCCCCTTCTCCATGGTACTCGTACTGGTTTGGTCATTTTTAGTACCTAGCAACAGAGACGAGTAGCCATTCGAGCAGCCGATAACCATTCTCCTCTGTATACACTAGAGTGTTGAGGACAATAATAGTGTCACCTTTTGCATAAAATCCTCATGTCTTTTGTTACTGTAGCGTGGGTGATTTACCATCTCCATGTATAGCGCTGTTAACAGCGACATCTTACATCTCTTTTCAGGGGTAATGTGTTATTTTAACAACGCCATCTCTTGTGGCCCTGCGGACACATTGCACCTGTTTACCGACCGATCGCTTCTTGCTCGTGCACCATTGCCGGTTGGGTAGTGACGCGCAGGAAGTGGGAGTCGGGGGAGTCGTCGGTTAGCCTTGGATGCGGGAAGTCGTCCCTCTTGCAGCCAGATCTCTTTCTCTCTCTCTATCTGTAGTGTGGAATAAATAGTTATCTAGCGAAGAGAGTCACACACCCCGATAGAAGAAGGAACCCGTGCGTCAGCGCGATCATCCTGACGAGCATGTGGGAGCGGGGAGCTCCCCGAGGATTCTGCCCCAGAAAGCGCCTCCGCTTCAACGTTACATTACGACAAGTAGCCTTAGTGTCATTTAACAGCTGGCAATAGTAGGCGGCATTCATTGTTCGTCTATCATGTAAAAAAATAATTAATAAAATACCTTTCAAGTCTCAAAACATCGTAGTCATCCATTTTTCAGGGGATTGTTTCTCGAATTTCAGACCTTCCCAATACTTTTGGACGCAATCTGCATTGAACTGTGCATCAAGTCTCCTCAAAATTTCCTTTATTTCACGCCTTTGTTTATGAAAAAATGAATAATTACGCGTTGCGCAACACAGGATGCTACTTATCGCCTTCTTTCTTTAGTGACGGGATCCAGAAGCTATCCATCTGATGATTATTTTCTAATGAACTACATAAAAAAATAAGATATTCCATTAATATTTATACAGCAAAATTCCGGGTGATATTTGAGTCCCAGTCGCACAAATAAAATCTGTTCATCGGTTGAGTTTTTATATTTATCTTGAGCACAAAGGGATTTTTTTCATTTACACATGTTTTTAAAAAAATGTTCAATATACGAATAACATCACAGATATTACTAACAATAATAAAGGCAATACGACCGTCTAATATGAACGTCCCCTTTTACAATAAATTTAATTTTACGATATCGGCTTACGAATATATAAATGCTGAAAATGAAAAGGGAATCACGCGAGATGTGCTATCCGCCGAAGACATATTTCGGGAATTAACCGCGTGTAAATATTTTAATTTTCCAGACATTAGGAATTCATCACGATTCGGCACAATCGGCGAGTTCTCATGCCAAAATACAATTTTCGAGTGTCGAGCACGAATTTTGCGCATTTCTTATGTGCTGCCCGTTTGTAACTGATATTGCTCGAAAACCGCGGAATAAATTTTTAAAAATACGCATTTTTGCGCATATCTGATGGCGATAATGTTGCCTTGTGACATTGGCTGTAAATTTTGTCTTTCGTATTTGTTTTTTATTTTTTTCAACTCGGGGTGTTTTGGATTTATTCGCTTTTGTGCCGCTCCAAAACTACTCTTTTCGAAAAAAGGGGTTGCGAAATGCGCCGGAATTTTTCAATTAAATCGGCCCCCGGGATCTGATAAAAATGAAAAGAAACGAGCGCAATGATAAGCGCATTAAATTCTGCCCAAAAACGTTTATTTATTTGTGCGGGCCCAATTAGAATGAAAAATCGAATTGCGCCTGAATTTTTTTTTAATAGGGCACATTTATTTATAGGTTTCTTGTTAAAACGCGAGCATTGTAAATAGAATAACGACCAAATATGAACACGTTCTTTGAGAATAATTAGGTTGTGTCAAATTGGTAGCACCTGTCGAATGATATGTTTCGCAACGAATATAAAGTCATGTAAATTGTTTGAATTTGAAAAAAAGCTTGGTAATCATTTGAAAAGAGACACAGTAGTAAAGTTGCGTGGTTTATTGCTTGAGGACACGTGTAGCGCGTAGTTGCGAATACAAATAATACTTAAACTAATTTAAAAACGTTTATTGAGATGCACACAATATCTCTCCAAAGTTTCATTGCAATCGGATGAATGGTATAGGAACGTATACAGAACAAACGCACCACAAACCGCAGACATTCATTTTTATAAATATAGACATTTAACATTATTTTTAGAGATGTAATATTTGCTGATGAAAATAAGTTTAATGATTTTGGGAATGATTTAGGCGCGAATATCGGTGATTGAGGTTGCTTATTTGGTTCTCATTGATGAAACAATGGACCAGTGTATACATTGTAATTAAAAAAATACAACATAATGTAGAAAAGTTAGATCTGGGCAACCGTTTTAAATTGTATCAAGATTGATCCAAAACATAAATCTTAGTTTTGCTGTTATAAATACAATATAACAGAGGAAAAGCAATTGAAATAACACCACCAAGCAGAACTCAAAATAAATGACAAGAAGACGAAAACGAAGATCAAAATTAAAAAAAAAACATTAACAATTTAAAGAGTTCCGCGCTAATCTTCGCCTAAAGTCCGGGGGATTTCGTAAGAAATTCATGAAACTCCACTTCTTTTGAAAAATTGATATAATTAAGATTGAAACGAAATTTTAGTGGCGGAGGAAAGCGTAGCAGAGATACATTCCTAGATTTTTAGTAAAAAAGATGATGAATAATATTATCGAAGCTACAGTTTGAAATGGAAAAAAGATGTAGTATCCCAATGATTCCGACTGATATACCTTTCGAATTGAAACGTGTGCACAAAGTGTAGGGACACACAGGGTATGCGTGCATGCCCCTCACATGGATAGCTATATATGAGCTGCTCACGCCCTTTTCATTTATTACCAGATGTTACGCACTACACAGAAAAATGCTGTGGGATCTTTGTTATGTGCAAAAATATAGGAAGTCTCCAGCCCAACAAAAAGAAGGGTGACATAATATCACATCGCAGTCTTGCAATTGGATTACAAATTGGCAATAACTGAACATGTTATGAAGAACGATCATCACAACTATTTTACTGGCAAAACTCATAGCAAATGTCGAAAATTTCAGCATTATAATTGCGATAGAAACACCAGCATGCCCAGAGCTTGGTTACCAATTTTATCCCGCACAGTTTTAGGTGCTCATGAATCCCGGGATTAGTAAACGTAATCCCGAAAAATTCCCGAAAAACATATATGCTTTTCAAATTGTTATATTAACCTTTCTCCACCGGTGATGTATTTACTACACATCGGCTCTAATAATGAGTATATCGATATGAAATATAATAGATACGGGCTTCAGAATTTTTGTATTCCTCCGTAATATAATTACGAATCACATCAAAGTATTATGGTGTATAAGTATGTATCTGCAGCGATGGAAATAAATAATTTGTCGGGAAATCGGGAATTTTGCGAGTTTTAGTCCGTGTCTCACTCGATGCTTTAATGTTACTTCGGGCATATTTTCAAAATAATATTTGAATTTTTTAGTGTTTTATTTTTCTATTTTTAAAGGCTATTTTTATCTTTTCTTAAATAAATAAAATTATTTCGCCTTAAAGTTATTTTTTATATTAAACAAATGGATTTTTGATCAAATTTATCAATGTAATTTCTTAAACTATTGAAAATCCTAATCCCCAATATAATAAAACTCATAATTAAAAATATTTTCAATATTAAACGCGTTTTCTTTGAGCTTCATCAATGTATTTAGCAGTTCCGCGGTTGACAGAGTGTTAAAATATCTGACGTTTACGCCGATTAAATGTATGTTTCATTTTTTCATCGATGGAATTTTTATTTTGATACTATGAATTTGCACGAATGATTCGATTGAAATAGATTGAAATGAATCACATGCGACAAATGTATTTTTTCAGATATTTAACAGAACAGAATGAACACTGTGTGCATAACCTAAAAGTGTCCGCGCGCTAATTACGGATCAAACGTCAAAACACGCGATGGCCATAACACAAAATAATATGTCCATCGAAATACGCGTTTATTCGTCCGAATTGCGTTCGTATTTTATTTGTTTTTTTAAATTTAAATTAAATTAATTAATGTGTTATATTTAGGTGTGATATTTATATGATCGCAGCGGACGTTTTGCGCCGCGTACAATTCGAGCAAAGAGTAAACGGGCATTTATCACGAATGGAAACACGTCCCGATCGAACCCGAGCGATGAAATGTTTGGACACATTCAAATATGAAATGGGGCAGTTTGCGGGGATTAGAC
The DNA here is from genome assembly GCA_008973525.1 of Stenopsyche tienmushanensis. Taxonomy (NCBI): domain Eukaryota; kingdom Metazoa; phylum Arthropoda; class Insecta; order Trichoptera; family Stenopsychidae; genus Stenopsyche; species Stenopsyche tienmushanensis. The sequence continues at coordinate 1,570,833 of WACJ01000042.1, forward strand.
GCCGTTGGTACACGTATAATTGAAAAAAATCCAATCAGTAAATGCTCGAAGGGCGATAAATTGGTCTCCGTGCAGCCGGGCTCCGAAACAAATGGGAGATGTCAATTGCCTGACTCGCTCAGACTTTCAGTGTTCATTCCGCCATCATTCTTGCGGACCACGACAAGGTTCGGTTGCGTGATAGAAACGGGTGCGGAGACCCATATTTTTGCATGAACGGATGGGCCCCCGCCTAATGTCCCGGGAAGATCACGAACAATTTCGACCCCTAGGAAACGAGTCGGGATCGATTTATACTTCCGTTCGGGCCGATTTATTTCAATCGATCTGGATTCCATACAGGAACGACCCATTGGAAAGAAGACCGGGTATACCTTATTATTTAATTTATATTAATGTATTATATTGGGTGTGTGAATAAGTTCCTGCCGTTTCATCATCAGATCGCGGTATAACAATGGTGAGCGTATAGCTTAAGTGATGACGCATCTATATTGAAATATAGATTAATATAAAATCCTTGTGGAAACTTATGGTGATCATGCTTCGGTGGAAAGAGCATGCAGAGATTGGCTTAACCCCTTAAGTGGATATGACGTATATATCCGTCAAGACCAAAGTCCATGCAAAGTGGGTATGACGGATATATCCGCATTGTGAAAGTTAAGCAAACCTCAATAGAAAATGACGGATACGTCCGATTGCAGTATTATGTACGTTAAATGTAAGAATGATTCATCTCGGGAACTGACTTGTTCGAACTTGATAATATACTATTTTCGTACATTGGATACGACGCGAAAAGATTGAAAAGGCGAAAAGATCGGGTCGCTACGGGTGACACTTTTAATAGTGAATCAAAACGTTGAAGGTGGGAATAATGGTTTCAAAAATAATGATTTTGGAGAAAAACATCATTAGGAGTTTATCGGTGCTTTACAACTTAAAGCCGAAAGATGTAGAAAGACATAAATACTGTAATAATGTGTTTTAAAATAGTACAAGAAGATAGTCACAAAAGTACCCGGCGATATTATAGATGGCGGTTGTTCTTTTAAAAAAGTACTGTTGTAGAAAGTATCAAACTTATAAAGCTTAACCCCTTGAAGAGGTAAAACACAGTGTTGTGTCTGAATTCTAGTGATTCAGTAAGAGCTTTCTTACAAAGGGCCGTAACAAAGGCGCGGCAAAGTAGGCGCCCGCCATACGTCATATCAGCGGTCCGAAAAGTGGACCGATTGAGCATACAAACCTTATGGCCACTTCATCCTCTTTTAGGAATTTTTGCGGCATTTTTTATGATCTGTACGATTACGGAAGCAACGTAGCGTCTAGACACTTTCTATCATAGTTACAAACAACAGTAACCGTCACCTGAGTTTGTAATCGTTCTGTAGATATATTCAAGTATAGCATCCAGGTCCGAAAAGTGGACCAATTGAATATACAAACCTTAAAGCTACTCCGTTCTCTTTTTTCTATTATCTGTACGATCTAGACACTTTCTATCATAGTATTTTTTACAAAAGTAACTGTCATCTACACATTAGGTCGGGTAATTATGGGATTATCTTTGTGTATAATTTTAATACATACATTATAATATTATTTAACTTAGGAGGGGGGGGGGGGGAGATGAGTACCGCGTTTGCTCACAATGGACATTTTTTAATTTAAAACTAAAAAACTATGTATATTGTAAATTAAAACAAGATAAAAAAAAAATAGTATAACAGATAAATATATTGGTTTTATGGGTGGAGGGAAGTCTAGTCTTGCCCGCGATCTCATTTGGCATGAATCAACTTTGTAAATTAGCTTCTGGGGGTATTTTCGTGATCGTACAGATCAAAGACGCCTCCCATTTATCACAGAAAATGCCGCAAAAAAGTCCTAAAAGAAGAAGGAGCTCCCATAAGATCTATGTGCCCAACCGGTCCGCCTTTCGGACTGCGAACCAAGTTCGGAACAAGAATACATTTGTATGTGCTGTTGATATCAGTATTTATTATGGTATTATGGATTTTCTAGAACAGGACATGTCAAATAACATACAACTCGTTACTCGAGTTTACATTCAGTTCTTCATCATTTACTAAACAAATGCTGTTGATTACGACAGTTGCATTGTTTCCTGTTTTGAATCAATATGAAGTTTGCACCAACTCAATATATAGATTTTCCCTGTTGTGTTTTTTCCCTTTTTCTATGGATTTGTTTGAGTTGAAAATAATTACGATATTTTTTAAGCACACAAGCAAATTCGCCAAGAGTAATAAAATTATTTAATCTATTTAATATCGTCCTCATTTAGGGAAAACGACGCCAAAACGCAGCATTATTTCCCTGTTCATTGTATTTTAAAGTATACTGATTTCTCAAGTCGTTCCAGCTGACATGTTTTACATATCGCGAGTAATTTCCTGGAAGCACCTAAAGCTGATGAGTTTCTTCTCCAGGAGACAAATTTAGCAAGTTTGTTTTTGCAGCTCCATCGCGGGTCCCCGGGAAACTTTAATAATTTGTCCACACGAGCGGGTGCCATTTTTCTCGACTCGCCGTCCCCCTTTTTGCCCGTTTATTATGAAAGTGCGATAATATATTTTAATATCAGGCGAGATTAAAAAGCGCGATTGTGCTAGATAATCGCGAATTTCGAGATGATAAGGAAGAGTGCGCGAATGTGGGAGCGGTTTGTTTGGGGGGTAGTCGTGGGGGCTCATCCCTGGAGGAGTCTATCGCGTGTCGGTCCCCACTAAACGAGGGGCCTTGACCGTAAATGTCGAATGCACATCTATTCCGCGATATATTATGGATCTGAAATATATTGCGGGGGCTTGATATTTATTCGGATTCGCACGCCATTATTCATTAAGGGCTCATCGCGAATGGCGAAACAGTGAACTGGCGAAATCCAATTCCGCCATTGAATGATGTAGATCGGGGGAAAAAGTCGGAAAAGTGGTCTTCAGGGATTGAAGCTTGTATCATGACAACTCCCTGAACACTCAGCGTTTTTCCAGAGAAGAAATTCTTGAGAAGCACTTCATCGCATTCTCACCAGATCTGCGAAATTTATTCGCATCCTTGACGTTCTCTTTGAAGTTAGCAGATTTTCACCCAAGGGATTTTATTTAATAAAAAATATATTAAACCCAAGTAAAATTACATGATATAAATAATTACATTTATGACAAATTATAGCTTAAATCATTAGAAGCTTGTGGGCAATATAACCGTTTTAGTGCTGGACGTCGATATATCGTCGTTGTTTTGCAGACCAGAACAAAACCAATTCAATACCAACAAAAAAATGTGATGATACTTGGATAATGACACCAATTCCGAATAATACACAAACACCAGTCAAGATTAAATAAACAAAAATCTTTGGAGCGATAAAGATGATGCTCGTGTCTTGACTACCAATACAAGCGCCTGGTCTTAGATTGTATTAATTATCATGGTTCTCAATTCAATTGGACAAAGAAGTTTAAGAAAGCGTGTTATAAGAGGAATGTATAGTAGCGTAGGCACAATTTCGATCCACTTCTGACACCAGTGTAATACGCGCCTACTTCCTAGCATGGACGCTCAAATATGTATTTGTAAACAATCAAGAATATAAATGCACTCAAAATGGCCTTAAAACTGTCGTTTTTCCGCAATTTCTGCGGCACAAAAACTGAAATGAATAAAATAATTAAACTTGTATCTGCTATACCATTTGTGTTATTCATTTTTAAAATAAGGTATTTGGTAGGTAAACCCTGTTGCATCCAGTAAATATCTTTTTAGTAACTCCAATTGCTCATAAGGTGTGGTCTTGAAGCAATTTATTTGTTCAATCCTCATTTAAGAATCAGTTTGAGATTTGAGGATATTTGGATGGGGAAAATTTTAATCCATATCCAAATGGAAGGGATGAATATTTATCCCTCAATCAGAGATATATATTTATTCATCAACGATCAAATTGGTATTAATTTGCAATGTGGCTTGCTTCGCATAATTGATTCAAAGCCCATGCCAAAACGATTTGACCATTACATAGGATTTCCTCGAAACATGATACCATAAATGTTTATTTATATTTATAGGTATGTATTTTTAAGCATTTTAAATTGTAGGAATGCTCGCATTAACATGTTACAAGCCGCACGCGAATTGCGGCCATTAACTCTCAACAGCATTCGTTTGAGTTGGAAATATTTTAAGAATTCAAAGGGTGAGTACTTAATTTTTAATTGTATTGACTTATACAAATGGGGCTCGATAAGATTAAAATTCTTGCTGAAGAAGATAATAAGACAGTTGAGATGTTTGAATGCATGCTGGCAATTTGCGCACAAAGCTAAATTTTAGCAGATTAAGTAGTGAAGTAGAATTTATGCAAGAAAAGTAAATTATATGCATTGATTTTTTCCATTTAATAATGAAATTTTTTTTAGCTAAAAGATGAGACTGTTGTGTAATATATAATAAAATAGGCTTGCGAAAATATATACACAACAGAGGCGGCACGTCGCATGCATATAGCATTTGTATGATGTATGCGACGGATGCAAACACACTACAAACGATTATAAATCTCTTTTTGACCAACTGTTTCTTGGAGTTTCACTTTTCGTGACGTTTAACCCCTTCAACGTTACGTTGCACTGTTAACAGTGTCATCCGTAGTGACACGATCTTTTCGCCGCTAGCGGATACGTACGTCATATCTAGTATACGAAAATAGTATATAATCGAATTCGAACAAATCAGTTTTCGAGATGAATCATTCTTACATTTAACGTAAACAACACTGCAATCGGACACATCCGTCATTTTCCATTGAGGTTTGCTTAATTTTCACAATGCGGATATATTCGCTATACCCACTTTGCATGTACTTTGATCTTGACGGATATATACGTCATATCCACTTATACGATATATATGTCATATTCACTTAAGGGGTTAAGTTATTTTATCTATACTCGAGTCTGTGTCCAATTTTTGTAAATCCGACTACAAATCCAATATACGAAAGTAGGCTGAAAACTAATGCACACATGCTTATAGACTGCGAGTGAAATGACCGCCAAAAGTGCGCCAGGTGGCATATGGAACTAAGATTCTTCATCAATTTAAAGTTTGAGATTTAAAGTCGTTGGATTCATCCAGTATATTTCAGAAGTGGAAATATGGGGATAGATTAATAGTATAGTAAAAGAGAGATTGAAACATTGCTGAAAGACGGCAAAAAATTGTAAATAATAATGTAAATTATATAAATGATTGAATAATTAAAGTAAAACGATAACAATTTTTTTCGTTTAAATTCGAAATAATTGATTACTTATTAATATATTAGACCCCTTAATATATAGACATTTCTCAGTAAACTGGAAAAGTAGTTCTAAGGAAGTTTTTGTTGGGACTACAAAAGCATGTGTGCATTACTTTTCAGCCTATTCTCGTAGTTATAATTTTTTATTCAAGTTTATACCATTCTTTATGATTTTTCTTATTCTGAATTTAGAATTGTCCCAGATGCCATTTTTAACAAATTCGCTTCATCAGTCACTTCTTCCAGTAGGGTTTTTTAAATATTATCAGCGTTAATGTACATGTAATAATATATACATGCATACAATTCATTTTTCGTGACATTCAGACTAACTTACTCTAATGCGTCTATAAAAGTTTCCAATTAAAATCCCAATTCATTATATTTGTCAAAAGCGAGGTGACGCTTTTCATAGTCATCCACATCATAATAGGAAATCCGTGTGCTATTATTTGCAAGAGATCATCATCGAGGAAAGATTCAATAACTATAAAATTTCCTATGTTGATAATTTAAATAATTCTACGTAAGAAATAAAGAAGCAGTGACAATATGGTTTGGTAAGAAATCAGAAAGCTTATTTCCCATAGGGATTAAGCTAAGAAAAGTATAGTAGAAGCATTGCGATGAGTTCTTGAGAGATTATATTGAAAAGTAAGCAATTTCGTAGCTCTTTAGCCACGACGTACGATTGAATATTCCTCGTTATATGATGATTTGAATAAAAATGGAATATGTGTGTGCATTCACGTATTTAAATTCTTCTTAGTGGTTCCTTTGACGGAAGACCTCAAGATCAGTTTGCGCCTAGGGTCTCCGAGTGCCCTGACTCGCCTTTGAGTTTTCGGATACAAAAAATATGTTATGAATAAATAAGTCGTGGTATGTGAGGCTTCGAACGACCCTTTTCGCTTTTACAACTCCGAGATTTGCCTACAATTGATCTAAATCACGGCCGCTTTTAAAAATGATTCCCCTTTGATCTCCATCGGGGATATTTTATTTCTCTTTGATGTGTCAACATGACGTCCAATGTCAATATCCATCCCGATCCTTCAAACATGACCTTATTACTCGAGGATCTTCTTTCGTGCCGACGTCGTTTACTTTTAAGCCATCGTCGCCGATGTGAGGGTCCTCGCAAATTGGTACCCATTAGAGGTCGAGGGACTCCGCAAAGCCCCCGGACTGGGATAAGTGGGAGCGTAGCAGATGAAAAGGGACTGACAATAATTGATAATGATTTGACGAAACAAATTTTGCCCGGGACACAATACGTCATGATGTAATTTTAAGTCGGCCGGGTCGCCTTTTAATAAATATTTATGAGGGGATTTGTTGTGGAGCGGCAAGATTGTCTTCCGGGAAGAAGCACCCGTGGAGTGCCATCTCCCGAAATTTAATTTCGCCTCGCCAATATTTGACATGGAGGCTTATTGATGTGTTCGGCCCAAAAAGAAGTCTTTTGAAGCACTCGGAGGCCTTAATTGCGGCATGGGAAGCCGCTATCCCACAGGGCGTACTGGTTTTGCATGAAAAAAATATTAAATGTCGTTATTTACATACCAAATAATCTCTTTCGAGGGAAATCGCGTTTTTCGCAACAAAACGTCCAAAAAATCTATTTTCATCGTTGTTGGGTGGAAAAAAAGGGTGAAATATTTTCGCCAGTGTATTACGAAAAATTAACATGAACGGATGCGAATTTTAAGCCGCAATAAAACATTTCGCAGTGATGTTTATCGTTTATAATAGTGAGAATGAAATTTTTCAGGTTTGCATAATGAATGCGTCCGAAAGAATCGCCGTAGTGAATGTGAAAACTGTTTGTACGTGTGAACGTTCGTTTCGCCATTCAACGCCGTCTCGACACTCGACGGGACGTACTTTTATGCAAGGCGCAATGATAATTACGTCGTCGTACACAATTTTGAAGTCACGTGACGTAAATGACGTAATTGCGCCCTTTATACGTTCTGCCTCGAGCGGAAATGTCGTGTTAAAACGCATATTTTCGCTACGGTCGCGTAATAAGCGCATACAGTTGATTGACGTTGTCGACAACAGCGTTAAGTTAAATAAGCATATATTATAAAAATAATTACCTAATCTTCCTATACACAGTATCCAATCAACTTTATTATATCGAAAACGTTTTTATAATGCTCAAAAACAGTTCCCTGGTGTGTCGCCAAAGGGAAATACACTCAAATCTCTTTTTGTGCGACTTTATTTGCGCGCGTTCGAAGTTATGCCGTGTTTTTAAAGCAATTATTTACTTATTTTTTATTGCAACTGCTATCGTTGAATTTCGATCACGCCCTTTAGTCTGGTTTAGAATTTTGAAAAAATTGATTTCGTTTATTTGCATTTTTCCAATTTTGTAACTTTTAAAAATACATTCTCAAAAGGAATTTCCAAAAGTCCAATTACTTACGGAGTTATAGCTATTTTAGTGACCGGTCCTACCACAATGAAATCTTTTAACGCGTTTTTCTCGAAAATACTTTTTTTTAACGCGGTTGACATCATATCTCAATTTTGAATTAATTAATTTACTCTCTATTATTCCTACAAGATTTATGTCAAAATTTATTTTTAACTGTTTGAAAAAAAAAAATTAAAACTGACAAAATAAGGCCAAAAAATTACATGACTTAATTTTTTTTAAACAGTCGCCATTTTGTGGCGGATGTGTTCGGATGCCGCACGAACGCGTGCAAAGTTTTGTTGTCAAGACAAAACGTTCGTCCCTTTTTGCACCGAATTGGGAATGAAAAATGGATTGTTTATGACACAACATAAATCGTAAACATCAATGGCTTTTACCGAGACTAAAAATGTTTCCGACTCCGAAGCCTGGATTGACGACCCCCAAGATTTTTTTGTGCGTTTGGTGGGATATTCAAGGAATTATTTTTTTAAAATGACGAAAAATAATTTTTTTTGTAAGATTTTGTAAATAAAAATGAAATTAATTCTTTAATTGTTAAATAATCGGCAAAGACTTTTCGATATAACTAATATATATTTCATTTATATGTTAGAAAATTTATTTTGTTATAATGGATGAATATTCCCTCCTGTGTACAACAAAATAGCATAACTTAATTGTATTTTGTGCTAAATTCCAATAAAATCTAATTATATAGTCCCCTGGCAACAGTCCCTTGCACCGTAAAAAAACAAATATGAAGTATGTGATCATAATTAATAAGATCGACGAATAAAAAGACGAAATTCGTGTCAGATTTCTAAAACTTAGCCAATGTCTTATTCAAGTGATGAGACTGGTTATATATATTATATATTAGATGAAGCGGAAAGAAATGTCATTTTTTTGGTTGCATCTTTGCCGTCAGTTTGCTTCGGGTTGCTGTCGAGTGAATACATCAAAATTGGTGTCATTTTGAAGCTTTGTTGTTTGTCTTACTTATTAAAATATTTTTTTGGCCACAGGGAAAATGTCCAAGCCAGAAATTGATGAGACCGGGAAAAAACATACACAGGGAATTTGGGTACCGCACGAGTTTCATCAACGATCTTGGAACAACGGATAATCATTTGTTCGTCGCTATTGTCCAGGTATAAAACTGATCCATTTTTAAAAAGGATCGTTACTGGGGATGAGAAGTGAGTCCTCTACAACAGTCTGACAAGGAAAAACAGTGGCTTTCTTGAAATCAAGTATCTGTTTCTACCCCTCGATCGTCATTATCATTGAAGAAGGTCCTCCTTTGTGTTTGGTGGGATTTTTTTGGCGTAATTTACAACGAATTATTAAAACCTAACCAAATTATCACAGCAGAGTTATACTGTGCACAATTAGATAAGTTAAATGCGGAAATGCTCAAAAAGCGATCAGTTAACAACCAAAGATGAATATTACAGCATAATAATGCAAAACCACACGCAGCAAGGATTACGCATAACAAAATAAGGAAGCTGAATTTGGAAGTGCTATAACATCCACTATATTATCCTGATATTGTACCCTCAGACAATCATCTTTTTGAGTCATTAGAACATTCGCTTCGCGATAAAAAATTCGCTTCTGTGGAACAATTGAAAAATCGTTTGGATCCTTATTTTAGTGGAAAATCGGCCGAATTTTACGAAAGAGGTATTAAAAAGCTACCTAATCTATGGAGAGCGATTATAAATAACAATAGGAATTATTTAATTGAGTAATATTGTGTAGCTTTTATTAAAATAATTTTTTTCTCCAAATAACGAAAAAATGACATTTCTTTCCGCTTTACCTAAAAATATAAAGCTCAAAGAATTTGAACATGACTTAATTTTGCTAGTCTTTTGTGTCGGTTTTTTTAGAAAATGCTCAATATTTCCTGATGTAATGAATATATTTTTAGACCAGGGTGATATCTTATTTATTTCATATTGCATTTTGTCCGCGACCGGCGCTAAAGCCTTCGTGCCGTCGCCCCTTTAAACGCTCGTAAATTTGCCGCGTCATGTTGACTCTTTTTAATAAACTTTAATTAAGAGAAATAAGCGTCCTTTTTGTAAAACTTTAATATAAATTTATTAACACGCGTGTGTGAGCTTCCGGCTTCAAAGCAAAGTCGGCAGCACCTTTTAATTAAAAGGGCAAGTAATTAATGAACGCAGTTCGCAGGGATTTGTTTCAGTAATAAAACGCTCAGCATAATGACGGACCGGCGGCCAACGTCACAGAAACGAGCGTATCAATTCAATTTTTGTGTGCACACATTTAAGCGGCGAACATTCGCGATTCAATTTGATGTTAAACGGCTATTTTTGGTGGTGTGGGCGTTTAATGTTTAAAACATTCCGTCGCCCTTTATAAATTAGCGGGACCGAATGCGTGCGTAGGTCGGGGCGAAGCGATAAAATATGAATTTAGTGCGTGCTATATTTGTAACAATGGGTCAAAATAAATGAATCAACGAACGGAGATATAAAATGAGCGAGTTGCATACAAATTAGGCGGATTTCTTCCGATTGCGATGGACCGCTCTTTGCCCGCTTTTCGGGGATTAAGAACGCCGCAATCGACGTTTTATCGGTTCGATCTTTGCGTGCAATAATGGTAACGAGGGCGCTTACAAATTCGAAACCATTAACGTTGCAATATTTCACCGCGAAGGCTCTGAATAATCCCGGCGGAAAATATTCGCCTTCTCGTTGTCGGGGCATGAAAATGCATTTTCGCCGCAATAAGTACCGAGGAGGAAAAAAACATTTAACGACCCGGTCATTATTTTCACGCGAAACTAATTATTCAGCTGAAACGGACTCGGCCGTGGGAGGCGTGAGAAATGGGGGCGTGGGGAGCTTTTGCGCCTGGCTGGAAATGCTGAAATTCGAACGCCTAATAAATATTTAAAAATAAGCGCCCGGGAGACGGTCGCGTCTTAAAAGCGGAATATGCGGACTCGCATAAAATAAGTGGGACGTTAGCGGTTCTTTTTTGCCACTTTTGTACGACCATTGTAACATCCACGGGCTAGAAAAAAAAAGACGGAAAAAATGAAGGGAAAAGCACTTTTATAGCGACGGGGACATCCCTTTTTTTCTCGACAAAGAACAGTGTCAAAACTATGTCCTTTGTTGGCGAATCTTTAAATGGGTTTATACTATTTTTATCCCGTTCTAAAAATAAACTGAGTTATGAAACAATATTATTGCGTCACTGAGAACCAATTGATATATTTAAAAAGACAATTACATGAACATTATTTGGATCGGCGGGAAAATATTTATTTTATTCGGAAAGAGATCCCAGTTGCGAGACAACAAATGATACCGACGGGAAGAGCACAACTTCCCGTGGCCAAGACTCTCAATCGATTTTGTCTTATGTGCTCCTGTGCGTTCGCATTTCAATCTTACGCACGCGCAGAAGGGTAAAAGAACTTTATTTCCCACATCATATTAGGTTGTCCCATAAGTTTCTTTCGCAAATGAACGCTTCTTCTCCAACGACATAATAGCCAATCTTTTTTGAAGAGACTTGTCATTGGAGATGAAAGTTGGATACTCTATGAGAATATCCAACGTAAATGGTCTTGGACCAAGGGTACAGAAACTGTAGCTAAACCTTGTCTACATCCAAATAAAGTTTTGCTATGCATTTGATTGGACTGGAATAGAACAGAATGAATCATATAATATATTATTCAATAAATTTTGATGTAATACAAATTATTGTTTATTTTTTCTTAATATAAAAACGAAAGAAACTTATGGGACACCCTAATATTATCAATAAATATCGCCGATGGTTAAAGATAATTTTGATTTTAAAAAATCAGTTGATTAAGCTGTGACTGTGATCTAATATATAAAAATCAATGTTTGTTTGTTTGTCCGTATTCAATGCACTACCATACCGTTCATCCGATTGCGATTAAACTTTATCAACTTATTTTTTATACTTACGAGAAAAACATAAACATAGTAAAAATATTATTTGTGTACGCAGTTTGTTATGCGAGACGTGGCATTGCAACGAAATGTAAGTACAACGGTGGGCTGAAAACTAATGCACACACGCTTGTAGACCGCAAATAATTTGACTTTTGACTGCTGAAAAAGTGCCTTTTACTAAGATTTATCATCGTTTAAAGGCCGTTAATGATGACGATGCTTTAAATAGGTCTTACTGTAAATCGATGGGTAATAAAATTTCATGGTTGCGAATCTAGAAAAGCAATAATTGTTGATGAAACACGCAGTGGACATCCGATCGTTGCCATTCGATCCGATTCTACATCCTCCTTATTCCCAGGATCTCTCAAGGACGAAAAGATGAAAACATTTCTCAAGTCATGGTTTCGAGAAAAGTCGCAATTCCATAAAAAAAAAAAATTCAGTGATGGAATGAAAAAAGTTTCTTACACGTTAATAGATTTGCTATTTGTTTTTGTTCGCGCTTTATAAGCACATGTGCATTATTTTTCAGCCTTTCCTCGTAGTTCTTCAATTATATATTTAATCTACCCTTCGGAAACAAAAAGGAAGAAATCAGGACTAACATTTAATTTATATCGATATATCTGTTGGGCTTCATGACTTGTTTTGCGCGATTTATCGATAAACCGCTTAAAACCTGATATGTCCCAGCGATTAAGCACATCTCGCCGTCGTTAAATTTGTCCTTTACTTATAAAATATACTTTTTTTAAAACAAGAAAAAATGCTGAATTTTAAATTCTTCAATGATAAATTTAACAATTAACCAACAATCTTCAATATGAATCATATAAAAATAATTCTTACTTCAACTCTTTTCCCTCGTCTACTTACTCACTATGCGTTAATTAATTTACTCGATAAAAATTGTAGAATTTGATATGTATTTTTAATTGATATGTTTCTTTTCCGTTAGTCTAAGGTATTTGATTCGTTTAGCCTAAACTATAAACTAGTATCACGGATCAACATGATCCACAGCACGTAGACTCGCGGCAGATCTGCGCAAGTTAAGATATGTACGTTTTCCAAGTTGATATGTATTTAGTTTCCCTAAAATTAATTTAATGTAGATTAATCCTCCGGCCATCCCAGATCTTCCCCTATGAGTTCGTAGAAGCGCTGATTGTGTTCGATGAAGAACTTCCTCAGCTTGGAGACGGTGGCAGGGTCGACTCGTGGATGTCGTCTTCCTTTGGTTTCCCTCAAGCACTTATCGGCAGTGTCGTTTCGCAGGCAGTAGAAGCCCTTCGTTTCGTTGAAATAAAAATTGTGTCTGCCTATTCTGCTGTCGAGGCCCAAGAAGGCTTCTATTTTTTGCAGCTGAGGGACGGGATCTTCTATGAGACGATCGCCGTTGACTACGAGAATTTGATCTCTAGGAAATACCTCTAACCATCTATGCAGATAGGTGTGATACAGAGATATTGCTATGGGTCTGTAAGAAGTGTTAATCGTTCCACCTGGATGGATAGCCAACTGCTCGAAAGGTCTTGGCGGTGGTAAAGCAGCCGGACCGTTGCTTCCTGGTCCAGTAGCTGGAACCGGCGGTCCAGATGCTGTACCATGACTCCTCAATTGGGTGTAATCCGAAATCGCTCTCGTCACGGGCTCTCTTACAATCAGCAAAAGACGAACACTGCTATTCATTGCTCGAATCCTCTCAGGAACCTGTGGACATTCAAACACACTTTGTTATACGAGCGAAACATGTTTACACATAAAAATAGCACAAAAAGAATAAGTCAATTCCACAAGCAATTATTTTCTCGTTAGTTCTATTATGGCTGTAATGTGTCCACCGTATCCCGGGACCGCTAATGTCTTTCGACTGCGATTTTGGACATTGATGTCAAAGGTGATTAAATTTACCCGGAAAAAACCCACATAATCACATCAAATGATGCGGTGTTTTGTGCTTCGTTAGTGTGTAATCCAATAAAAATGTACATTTTTAAATTTAACCATTTCACTCATAAAACACGCTCATTCTGGCCATTATTTTGTATGGCGTATATTTGCACATATATTTAAAAAGTCAATGATACTTTTGTATAATCAAAGAGTCAATATTGTTGGGTCTTTCAATAGAGACGTTCCATATTTGTTCAAATATAGCGATCATGCTATTAAAGCTATTAAAGTTAAGTATATGGCAAATTATCATAGATAATTATGATGTCGAAATATTTATACAAATTATCATTTTTTTTGCCAAAAAAATTATCTTAAATGACGATGTACATATTTTGGATAAATAATTATAAAATGATGTTGCTGGACGAATGGATGGGAATAAACGGGCGTCGAATAGAAAGACACTCTTCTCTAAATAACTATTTATTCCACACGAGTGAGAGAAAGAGATCTGGTTGCAGGAAGGACGACCTCCCGCAGCCAAGGCTAACCGACAACTCTTCCCGCCTCCCGCCTCCTGCGCGTCACTCCCTAACCGACAACGGTGCACACGCAAGAATCGATCGGTCGGCATGCAGGTGCAATGAGAAAACGTAAAAAAATATTTTTATTGCTCAATATAGCCACTTATCAGCTCAATACACTTTTCCCAGCGATGTTCAATAGCTTCAATACCCTGTTTATAGTGAGAATTGTCAAGCTTATCAAAATAGTCATCAATTGCCGACTCTATATCTTCATTGGTGGCTAATCTTTATGACTTTAATTATAGATGGAACTGTCTTCGCATTTTTTGGAACCGATTCAGTCCAATGTTTTGACCGTTCCTTTGTCTATGAACGCAGATCATTTTCTGTAAGTATGTCATGGGGTCATGGCAACCGATCGCAAGGCACTCATTCGTCGTATCAGCGGTCTGAAAGGCGGACCGATTGGGCACACAGACTTTGTGCACTCTTGTTGAGCGGGCTGGCATGATTCCGAATAGCAGAACCAATAAATAGTTCGAGTCAGTGGAGATCTTAGGTGTGATAAACCCGTGCTTCATCCATGGCTATGAATCGACACAAAGCTTGGCATTATTTGCTGTGAATATTTGTGGATTTTCTTCACCATTTCTGGCGTATTTTTCAGGAATAAATTCTCGGAATAAATGAGATTCAGCCAGTGGACATCTCGGAAATAAATGTATTAAGTTACATTGTAATACAAGAAAATCATATAATGTTGTGTCGGCATTATAATTAGAATGAATACGACCTCGGCAAGTTTGCAATGTAAATTTAAACCTGGCGTCACGAAATTGCAAAAACTCGTAATAACAATTTTAATAAATATTAATTCCCAACTTCCGCTTTGTTTAATCTTTTTAAAATAAGATTTGTAAGCCTTCCATATATTCCGTTTAAGAACTTTTTCATTTGGCGAGCCGTTGTATATATGTTGTAATATACACGTTGCTTTTTAATGCGAAAACATTCTCACGTGGCACGCATTAAATCCGCAAGGAGTATAATTTCTTTTTTAAGTGCGCGTCGGGTTGACTCATAAATAATCTCGGAAAATACGCCAACAATTCCGCGATGGGAACCGGAAGAGGAAATGCGATTTTTCGCGAAGCGTTCCGAAGGTAACCGAATCCGAAATTTCAATCAAAACATCCATAATTCATGTTTTTCGTTCCGCTGGATTTGGAGCTGCCGGGGTGAAATTCCTCGGAATAAAAGGGAATTGTCGATGCCAAGTCGGTTTCGCCAGTCATGAATGAATAACGATACACTCCCGCGAAAAAATAAATTCAAATTCCGTGACGTAATTTACATTAAACAAGACGGAACTTACGAAAAATAATAATATTGAATTAGAAATAGAAGCAAGGCATAGAAAATAGAGCGCTGTACGCAACATGTGCGGGCATACTCCGTACGAAAATCATTAAGGAAGTATTAATAATTCCAATCGGCTACCTTGATTTAAATCTGACCTGATTTGTTGCTTCTAAAGACGCTAAAACTTGTACGGATATTTAAAATAGAAATAAAATGCGGGTATAGTCTCCCTGGATCACTCGAGTACGCACGCAACTTGTGCGTGTCTAAATATATATAGAAGTCGTCACTGAAAATAATTCAGGTCTAAATGATTTAACATATCATTTACCTGGTCATTTGCCAGTGGCTCCAACTCTTAGGCACATATATGAAAGAGAACAAAGTACCTCTTGAAGATGAAATGACTGAACGTTAGTTGAACCCTTAACTGAGAATTTTCGGATGATTTAATTATCTAGGTCGATTCGATACCTGGGCAGAGCACACAGATAAAGCGGTAGGAAAGACGGTTCAGATTACTGAGAGTCTGGTCAGGCTGATGCCTAACATCAGAGAGCTAAATTCAACATGGCCAGGGCACAGCGTAGAAACACGATCAGAGCGGCTGCTGCATACAGTGTTAGAAGAAGCCATTTTGGCACTGACTGCCATACCGCCTATTAACCTGCTCGCCCAAGAGAGACAGACTGCCAAAAAAAGAACCGAGTGGCTGTTAGACTCCACGATACCCACCCATAAACCCCCAGGGGGAGCCAACCTTACGCTCGTGGGTAACGGTTAAACCCCTGGGATAATTATGTGGAGTAGAGGTGTGCGAAAGTAGCCTTGTCGGTTTGCTCATCAAACGCAGCTGGGGTAGCCCAGATAACATGAGTTGGGTGCGCAGGTCACCCTGTGCTGCGTACCCATAAAGGGGTGTGTGGAACAGCCGATTACAATAGTTGGTGGAGACTATGTCAAAGGCTCACCACTATCCTTAACAGCCTAGGCAAACAGGAGAGAACGATTTTATGCTGTTCGAATAACGACTCGTCTCCGTGGCTAGGTACTAAGAATGACCGAACCGATACGAGTACCATGGGGAAGGGGTATTCTTTGCAGTCTGACATCTGCTGCAGCCCCCTTCAAATTGAGGTTAGACTCGTGGTGGCAGTAAACCGGCGGTAGTATTCCCTTGAAGTTTAACTTAACCTTTGTCCTTCTTCCTCTATCGCACCGTCGGGTGCACATGGTCTGAAGCTGGTTTTTCTTGCGGAAACTTCGCTTCCTTTGGAGGGCGTGTAGTAAAAGGGCGTTTCTTGTGAAGACACTCTTGGTGTGCCTAGTCCTGGGCAACCTAAAACAGACCATACAGCAACGCAGGAAACGGGTTCGATTTGTTAATGAGCTCCCAATCCAGTCCAGCTGATGTCTGTCGTCTTGTCTATGGCGGTGTGAGAGTCACGATGGAATAGATCCACAAAAAGTCAGTGGACCCACTGATTGATAACAGATCTAGAAAAGTAAAACAGAAGAAAACTTGCTCAGCTGTGTTACCAACTGACCCAGGTTCTTACCGGGCATGGCTACTTTGTAGCATATCTCTAAAATATAGCCAAGGAGATAAGTCTAGAATTATCATCATTGTGGAGCAACTAACGTTGATATCGCATACACGACGTTCGACTGTCCAGCATGGAACGTTGAAAAGGATGTGCTATACGACGAGTAAGTAAAAATTCCAACCTATCACCATAATCGTGATGTTGAAACGAAGGAATGGGGGTGTTTTCGAGGCTCGGGTGGCGAGATGGCCGCGCTTGCACGTGGGTCCGTTCACCATTCGGGTCGTTGTGTAGCCAGGCGGATGGGATGAAGGTGGACGGGTGACAAATAGAAAGTCTCCCTCGTCTTAGATAACTTAATTATTAAACACGAGAGAAATATCTGGCTGCGGGAAGGACGTCCTCCCACAGCCAAGACTATCCGACGACTCTTGCAGCGGTGCATGCGCAAGAAGCGATCGGTGTCATTCCTTCAGATAAAATGTGTCCGCAACGCCACAGAAGATGGCGCTGTTACATTGACACATCGCGCCTAAAGAGAGACGGAAGATGTCGCCGTTAATCTGGCGAATTAAATCTGCACAGACTAACAGCGCCATTGTATGGAGATGATAATTAGTCCATGACGCAGTATATTTCAAAGATTTTCAAAAAATAAAAAATTAAATCATCCATGCATTTTGGAGTACTTAGCAGAAGAAATATGGCGAAGCAACCTATGTGAATGAGTTGGATAAGGCAATATGTGAATATTGTATCAATTTTCAACACATATTCATAGATTTCTGCATGATTTAAGACATCATCCATCGGTAAAAAGTGACATTGAGTTTAAGACAAAGGGGTGTCCACTCACCACTCATCACTCCCTTGGAGGTGTTCTTTATAATCATGAGGGATGCTATTTTATTATGAGGGATTATGCTGCTGATTGTCATCGAATCGATGAAATTGAACTGAGAGGTCATGGACTTGTCTATAGTTTAAAAGCCGCATAACTCTCCAATTCATCAACTTAATTGATTAAAATGTATAGTTTATAAATCATTTAAACGTTCATAGTGGAAAAATCTATCGATTGTCTGTCAATTATGTTTTGTATATCTATGGGAACGCTCATTTAAATCAAAATTAGATCTAAATTGTATCAAAGCTTCTCACCAACACATTACACTTCCCTTACACCGCATTCAAACTCAATATTCATGAATTTGACGCTATTTTAGCAATCATGTTGTGTTTTCGATTTAACTTGATAATTGGAAATTACAATGAACCCAGCAAATCATAACCTTTGACATTTCACCCCCGAGTGTCCACAAATTTGCGTATTGCATACGAAATTCGACTCCAGCAAAACGCGCAGCCAAATTGTGAATGAAATCTCCATCATTGTTGGGCTAAAAGGATACCCTACTCACATATTCGCATGAGGTCTAATTAATTTTAAAACAGGCCAAATTCACCGAGACACCTTTTTAGTTTTCCGGTGGTCGCGTGACCCAAAACCGCCTCCGATACTTTAGACGTAGTACGTGTTGAGCTATAATATGTAAATTGCGATATAAATTTTATCCAACGGAAGGCATTTAAGTCTGGTTAAAGTGTTGGGCAATTGTTGCTTGTCATCATTAGTATGTGATGTAAGCTGTGATTCGACCTCAGAAGTAATTTCTTGGAAGCTGCTTTAATATTGATGGACGCTTAGTCTTGCATGACGATGGTTTAATTGTACTTGAATAGGAACAATAATTATCAACTCATATTTAAATGTGCAAAAAAGACAGTCGATGACGTTAGAAATAACAATTTTTTGATGATGATGATGAATATTAACATTGGTAGCTAAAAATATCAGTAGTAGCAAGGTCGTGCAATAAAGGAACCCATACACGTTTAAATGCTCGTTGGAAATTCGGCGCGGAATGAAATGCTAATTTAAAAACATATATCGAATGTACTATACAAGGTATATACATTTTTTGGGTGGTATTGAATAGAATGTTCACAAGTTCGTCAGAAATGACTGATAGTCTTGCACTCCTTGCTTCGTCGTGAGTATCAGTACGGACTTCTCTGAACAACGTCATATTGTCGACTCGTCACATTACTACCATAACGGATGACGCGCGGATCTTACACATGCAGGAGGTAGCTTGAATGCGCGACGATCTCTTCATCGGAAGGATTTACTGTGACTGAACAAAATGGCTGACACGCGGGACTAAATAGACTGACCATTAAGATCCCTACGTGCCAGGTGTATCAACTTCGAAACAAAATATTTCCACCGGTGTCAGGAGACCTTGTTACCTTATTTTCTAGACGGCCGTCGTAAATTATTCTTTCTTACAGCTGGAAGTAACCGTGAAAAAGTACAATTGGAGATTATTTTTATTGAATAAATTACATTTTGTAAATATTATGATAATATAATTCTCACTTACGAATTCCGAACGCTTATGTTATATACTCTAATATATTATTTTTAATATCATAAAGTCGATTAAATAAAATAAGATACATAATCGTAAAGTGTATATCTGTTTTCTATATAAACATACACCATTATTCAACCAAATCAAATGTTAATCAACATCATTGAAAAACATTTTGTATGATTTTAAAGTAAAATTAATGATTGATAAGTTTTATGTTTTTATCTTGAGTCCCCAATACTATTAATTAATGACGTTGTCGAAATAATTAATGATTTTTGAAATCCTGTTGGAGATTAATACGAATTTTAGCAACAAAAAACAGCTGCAAAAAACTACAGTTCAACAATTTATTATATTCGTGTTCGAATGATATATGCATTGAATTACATGCAGGATGCTATAAGAAACGACATTCTTACCTCTGGTGTAACGAAATAGCTCGGACTCTTCTCGATGGTGATCTGACCCTTGAAGGAATGTGGCATCTTTTTCCTATACCACTCCAGTCCTTTCGCATAGTTCTCGTCTCTGTCGAAGAAGTGTACTTCACCGGCTGCCTTCTGGACCATAGGATGGAGATATAGCATTTCGAGGAGCGCTCGCGTGCCGCACTTGCGTACGCCTACGATGATGGCCTGTGGTAATCGTCTAGCCGTTCTCGGAAAGCGAACTCGATTCCGTACTACAAGAGGATGATTGATCAACATGTTTGGCCTGATTGGTCTGACAGTGTCGTCTCTTCCTTCTGAAGTATGCGAATCGCTTCCTGCGGAGCTTGCCACCTGAGAAAAAAGACATATTTTAAAATATCTCATTCAAATGCTCAATAGGATAAATATTTCGACAATGATGTGTTAAAGAAAAGGTACAACAATCATTTGAAACAGTAAGTGACTTTGCAAAATTGAGGACCTGCTCAGGTCATATTAATGGGACCAGAATGTAATCAAAATATTGAGATATATTTTTCATATGTATGTAACATGTGACAAAAATCAATAAGGTGATTAGCATTCTTAGGTTGGCATCTCTGGAAAGAGGACTACTCTTATAGTAATAGTATATGAGTAGCATTAGGAAAAATACCCTGCTGTAGAGTCCATGTGTATGTGTCAAGATAGGTGACCTCATACAAGTCCCTTTACTATCGGACAGCGGAAGAATTAAAACAGATACGACAGACATTAGACAGTGACTGACTGATAAGGTGATTGTAATCGACCCTATTCCTAGCGCTGTGTATGATCTGTTCCGGGTTACCCTGGACTAGCCATACAAAGAGTGTCGTCAATTGATCCTTTAGCCCCACAAGAAACGCTGCGAAGGTGCAATGGACGAAGAAGGACTAAGGTCATGCTAAATTCAAGGGATTTACTACCGCAAGTTTACTGCCACCATGAGTCCAACCTCAGTTTGAAGGGGGCTGCAGCAGATGATGGATTACAGGGGCTACCCCTTTCGTATTGGTTCTGTCATTCTTAGTACATGGCCACAGAGACGAGTCGCCGTTCGAACAACCTAAAATCGTTCTCCCTTATATGCCTAGGCTGTTGAGGATAGTGGTGAGCCTTTGACATATTCTCCACCAATTACTGTAATTGTCTGTTCCACACACTCCTTTATTGGTGCGCAGCACATGGTGACCTGCGCACCCAACTCATGTTAACTGGGCTATCCCAGCTGCGTTTGATGAGCAAACCGACATGGCTACTTTCGCACAATATTCCACATCATTACTCCAGGGGTTCAACCGTTACCCACGGACGTAGGGTTGGCTCCCTTCTGAGGTTTTATGGGTGGGAATCGTGGAGTCAAACACCCACCTGGAATATTCAAAACAGGAAAAACATAGGTAGTAATATAAAATCGCTTGTATTTGCCACGACTTCTCATTATACACGAAAAGATATCCCAGATGCGAAACTACAGGTGCTGCTGGAAAGTAATTAGTCTCTTAATGACAGAGTTTCATGCCCTGTGCTGCTGTGTGGTCTGAATCGAGTACACTAGACTAGCCACACAGAATATATTCCATTAGTCTTTTAATCTTCGGAAACATTGTACGCAAAACTTTCAGGCGCCCATTTATTTCGCTTCGTGTCCTTCAGAGGAGGCAAGGCACCAAGAAGAAGACCAACTTCTGGCTAACTGACTGAAGGTGCGAGGTCATTGCCACCACAAGTTCAACCTAGCTTGAAGGGGGCTATAGTAGATGATGGACTGTAGGTGCTCCTCCTTCCCAATGGTACTTGTATTGGTTCGGTTATTCGTAGTACTTAGCCACGGAGACAAATGGCCGTAGCCGTTCTCCTATGTTTGCACTAGGCTGTTGAGGATAGTATTGTCATCTTTTGCACAGTTTCCTCTTTCTTATTCTATAAACGGCAGTTCCACATTCCACTTTACCGGATGTGCCACACAGGGCCCATGTTAGCTGGGCTTCCCTATCATTACCCCAAGGGTTTGAGTGTTACCCACGGGCTTAGGGTTGTACCTCGCTGGTGTTTTATGGGTAGGCACCATAAAGTAAAACACACACCCAATAACTTATTAAGAGTATTACCTGTAAACTGTATACGGCGCTGTCGTAGAGTACATGGAAAGTGAGGAAGAGTGAGATGAGTGTGACGGAGAGGAGCGCCGCAGCCATTTTTGGTCGCGACACTCCTACCACCAGCACACAGTCCGACAGGTCGCCCTCTGGCGGCCGAATGGCCGAGCGTGGCAACCATCTGCAAAAATAAAAATAGTAAAATAAGTAAAAAACAAAAATGATCTGCGTTCATTTTAGCGTGGATACATTTTTTTGAGCATTCGGCGGGTGTTAGCAAACATTCCGCACACGGCACGCAGAAATAGAAATGGGGTAAATATTAGATTCAATCCCTTGCTAAATATATTTTTCGAAATGTTAACACGAAGGGTTTAGTGTTTGCCAAGTTGTGAATTTCTATTAGGGCCCCTGCTATATTTTATTGCATTATACAAACAAATGTATAACGGGATTACACTCGGCAATATTATGCTTGAGAGAACTTTAACGTATAAATACGTCCGTAAACATTACCTTCCACCTTCCAAATATTTTAATTTTGGGCAACCGCTTTTTTTTCTGTCTGCGAATATGAATATCGAGGAAGGCGAGGAAACATTTGCGCGATGTTTGTCGGAAAATTTTGCAGGACGACGAAGAGTATCCTTTTCGCATTACATTTGCATATTGAATTTCCATAGTGAAAATTCAGCGACTTAACGAGAGTCCTCCCTAATTGATTTAACACACTGAAAGAGCTAGTTGATGTCTGTAAGACTAATGGAATAGGAAAATCAAATTCATTATAGAACATTGAAAAAAAAAACGTTGAAAATAATATAATTGTATTAGAGAATAATCTATGATTGAATGTTGATATTGTTGATAGTTTTTGCACTCTTATTATTACCTAGTAGCACATGAAGATTCAGAATTTTTGATAGTCAAAGATCGATCGTGATTGAGTAAGATTTTGTTCAATATTTTACAAAAATATTCATTTTGATAACATGAATCTCAACAATTAGGTGAGCACTTATTTGTGGGTTTTCACAAGGTGTAGGCACCTCGTACCCCCACGATTGACGATCAACCAACATAAAATAAAAATTTCCAGGTCAATCCCATTCCTGGGGGTGTAAGTGGACGTCAAAATCCGATTCGCGGAACACACGGAAAAGATGGCAGAAGCCTGGTGAGGCTGATACCCATCATTGGAGGATTGAAAACTATATAACGTTGTCAACTTGGAGCTACTATATGGAGCTTCAATATGAGTTTACACACTAAAAACTGAAAGGGCTAGGCTCAATATGACCAGGGTTCAGCACAGGAGCGTAGTTGCTGCATATCGCATGTTTTAACGAAAGAGTCACACCGCCTATGGATTTTTTTGCAGGCGAGAGATAGGCCACACCCTGACGGTGTGGGAAAAAGATTGGACAGCTTCATAAAGGGTCAAAGACAGAACGACAGTAAGGATTTTACCGGTGTGGAGGGTAATAACACTGAACAGTCTGTTCACAGACTAGCTACACAGAAAGTATCATCCACCGATATTTTAACCCCATGAGAACCACTAACCGCAGAGTCTCCAGGTACTTATCCCATTTGCTCCACATCCTTCAAAGGAGTCGAGGTTCCCGCAAGAAGACAGCTTCAGACCACATGCACCTTAAGGTACTTTGGAGGAAGAGATATAGAGGTTAAGCTAATTTAAAGGACGCTATCTAGTGGGGTCACTGCCATCACGAGTCCATCCTCATTCCTTAAGAGAAATGCAGCAGATGACGGACTGCAGGGACTAACCCTTCCACGTGGTATCGGTACCTAGCCATGGAGACAAGTCGATGTTCGAGCAGCTTAAAGCCATTCTCCCCTATAAGCTCTAGGCTGTTGAGGATAGTGGTGACTTTGCACAGATTCCACTTACTTCTGTAATCAGCAGCTCCACATTCCACTTTATGGATACGCAACACAGGGTGAGCTGCGTACCTAACTCATGTTAGTTGAGTTACTCCAGCAGCGTTTGATAAGCAAACGAACAAGTCTACCTTTACCCCAGGGATTCGACCGTTGTCTACGGGCGTAGGGTTGACCTTTTTGAAGTTTTATGGTTTGGCATCTTAAAGTCTAACACGCACCTATTGTCCTACGCGATGAGCTAACGGTGAACACGATCTCACTAGACAATATGACCTCTTCGATGCTCAAATATGCTGCATGGACCAAGCATGTCACAGATAAATAAGCCCAGAGGGCTAATTTATCTGTGACCTTAAACTTGAGTGATACTTAACTTGTAGCCGGATGGCAGCTGAAGAGGAGGGTTGTTTTAGTGAGTAAAAACCCTCCTCTACCACCAGACACGGTGGTGTTCTTCGTAGGTTTTCCCCCCCTCCGCTAAAAAAGGTGTTATCAGTGATAGTTCGCGTATAGGAATTGTGGAACTGCAACACCTCCTGTTTCCACTCGATATTATCGATGACATTTAATATAATGGGCCATTTTTCTTTAGTTATTTTTTTATACTTGTACCCCCAGTTTATAAAAAATATATATTTTTTAAAATATGGAATTGTGTGTTTCACAGTTCCAGTGAAGCACTGTCTCTCCTGCAGTGCCGGTAAAATTATAAATAATTAAAAGTATGTTTCACCTTTCAGTTTGGGTATCTCTTTCGTTCTTTGTTCTTGGTATGTTCCGTATTTTTTTCATCCATGTATTTTTCTATGAAGTTTCCAGTTTTAAATTCTAAATAAAGTTCTATTTTAATAATATTAAATTTATTTTTATCGCTGCCCACGGGCAAATAAGAAGATGTACTTCAGCCCAAGGCATATTGAAGTGCAGATGCGTCTACTTAAGCGGAAGCACTCTTGATAAAAAGTTTCAGCATGTGCGCACTCAAATTAATGTACAGCGTATGCCATCGCTGAAAATTAACGTTTTCAGGAGTAAAGCACACGTCTGCTCCCCCCCTCACCCAAATATTTAGTATCATTACTCATCGCGCGGGTTCGTCTGTTCCCCCATCGCGTGGGAGACGTTCCGTTGGGGGGCGACGCGATGGGCGGAAGCCGTGGGCGCCATAATTCTAATGCGTGGGTCGCAATAAATCCTTTTTGGCGCCTGCAGAGATATGAGCGGAAACTAATCAATCACCCCTCACATATTAGTGTAGGAAAACATTCGCACACATCACCCCCCTTCAACAGCCCATTTGGGCTTTTTGATTTACTCCGACCCTGCGGGAATATAAATTCGCCCCTGTGAATTTTTGCCAATATTTGTTATGCAATAATATTCGGGACGGGTGCTGCACTTGAAGATCACTCCAGCTCCCACGCCATTTTTGAGCTGAACGACAATATAAGATGAGTGTACTCTCGGAATAACGAGATAAACTTTCATACGGAGCTTTCGCTACAATTTATTTTGTAGCCGTCACGCCATCATCTTTTCTCGGAATATTCCCAAATGTGGCTGAAACATTATTTTACCACTCGTAATCATAATTTTGTCTTATTAAATTTCAGTCAAACTCCACTCCACACATGGGTGCGGCATAAATTGAATGGAGTAAATTGTTATTTTGTTCAGAAAGTTAAACTTCGATCTTAACCTTTTTTAGTGCCGGACAAAGATATATCGTTATTGTCGACACTTGCGAAAAACGCCAACGTCGATATAACGTCATATATGTGATGACGCTTTATTAAAACAAGGTTTAACTGAAATATATCTGCGAGAGACTTGTTTTAAATCTTAATTTCGTGTGTTGTAAAAGCACCAAACACTGTTATAAACTCGATATGCAAAATAAAATCGCACGATTTTAAATCTGAGTGGGGAAAAAATGTAGAAACAAAATGTCGAGCCAGACTCGACAAAGGACCGCAAAGAGTTAAAGATAAAGAGGCAGCGTATTCACCATTTTGCATCAACATTTGTCCATGAGAAAGCTCTATTCGAAGCGTTTGCTCACACTCTATCAAAAAACAACGCGTCCACAATTCAGAGCGCTGTTTAATGCTGTTTCAGGACTTGACTGAGTGATGTGTTGTTTTAATGTTTCAAGGTAATCGAAGAAATGTTTACAAAGATATGAGTACTGAGCATAATATTATTGACCTAGATAAGCAGTGAGTTTACATTGTAAATAAGCAAAATTAACTAATATTATAATAATTAATACATCGTATGGAATATTTCGACTAGTTATTCAACTAAGCGACATAGATTTTTTTTTAAAGAATCTACATGTTTGGAATTATCATATTTGAGTGTTTGAATTTGATTTAAAATTGTAAGATACGGTTATATCTGAGTTATTTTTGATATAAATCCATTTATAGCTAATCTAATAAGACCATTGATATCAACGAAATGGTTAAATTACTTGATGTATATCATATGTTGTCAATAACAAAATAATCCGAAGAAATTAGATAGCATGGACTGAATTATGGATAATTTGGTTGCTGGAATAATTGAATGAAAGCTTGAATTTCAACAGATTTTTTTAGGGTTTTGGAAAACCTTTTTTTTCATGACATGGATTCAATTCTGGACTGTTTTGTTCTTGTCGCCAAACGGTGGAATATCTATTTGACGCATTAACGGACACAGCAGTCATATGCAGTCATTTTTTGTGTGTTGCGTCTGCAGATAATACTTGCTCATTGCGCCGGATAAATCTATGCATATCGTCTTCGCGGACATTTCAAATTATATCTCACATCAACGAAACTTATCAAAACGATAGCAAACTTAAGTGGCTCAAAGACTCTCAAACTTTTCTAAACAAGATAAATTAATTTTGATGTAAGATTCAATTTTTGCGATACATTGACTTCTATACATCCGTTTTAGCGATGATACGTACATAAAGTGTCCGTCAAAGCGTTAAAAAACCAGTTAATATTCACAAGAGCATTCTTGTACTATTTTTGGACTAACACTATTACTAAGATACGAGGATAGTCCCAGAAGTAGTCGAACTGATCTAAAGATAGAATTTATTGTTTAAAAAAATACTATGATATAAAATACCTATAATTCAAAGCTTAAGTTTCAAGTTGGAAAACGCTACGTTTTCAGTGAATTTAGTCATCGTTAGTTGATTTGATAGGTCTTAGTCCAAACTAATGTCAAAGCCGAGCTAGATTCTACTCTGGGAGAGTCTACTTCTTCGTTTACAATAGTAAAATATGGGTGGCAGAGTTTAAACGAAGCCATACGAGCTGCCAAGACGTAAATTAATCAAATGAGATGACCATGCTAGAAATGGTGAAGAAAACCCACAAAATTCTATTGGATGAATGCCGTCTAAAAGTGTGCGAGCTATAAGATATAATAGGCATTTCAAAAAGTGCGTTACATTGCATATAAAAATTTTGAACATGAGAAAGCCGTGCGCAAGATGCGTACCGCATTTGTTCGCGACTTTTTTGTCATTGTAATGCTGGAAAAACGCTATATTAGAAAGAAGATCCAATCGGTTATATCAACACATTTACTAGCATTTTTTTAATATAAATCTTCTTTGGTTTTTTCCCTTATTTTGATAGAATCTATGCATTTTATGCTTAAAATCACTCCAAAATGAAGTTGCGCATAGGCAGGTTTTATTGCTTTATTTCATACTGCGGTACATAAACTATGATATTTCTGGCTTTAATCTAATAATTTAGCATTATCTTAATCATATGCTCGGGGCAAACTTGGACCAATAAACTAGGCGTTAATAAAAACCATTAAATTAACCCATTCACGCCGCTATCTCTGTTTAACTTGTTAACTTGTGAGCCCTGCTAACTATTTACTTTTTACTAAGTATATTAAGTTATACAGTAGTGCTTGGCTCATTTTAGCAAACGCCGAGCTCAAAGACCTATTTAAGGATATATTTTCGACAAAATTAACTTCTGGTAACTTTGCCCGCCGGCTTAAGCCTTATTTCCACCCGAAAAGCAGTTAGTTTTGCCGGCTTATTGCGCTCCAACGGGAAACTAAAGCGCGCCGCGCCGTACAACCTTTAAACTTGATATTATCTGGCGGTTAGTACCTTCGGTTAAATTCATGGACGTTTCGGGCTTTCGTGGTTTCCTTTCGGTGGGAATGGGACACTTAGGGTTAAAAGGCGTCGTGGAAATTCTTTGATATAGTCTTCAATGCGTATATCGTTGCAAAACAATGATGCCCTTGGATAAGTGCATTCAAATGCATTTTAAATTATCACATTATGAATATAGATTTAATGATTGTGCATTCATTTCCTCAAGGCTTAAATAAATCGAAACATGTAAATTATAAAGCGATATTGCATAAAAATATACTGTTTTCATTCTAATAAAATGTGATGCATATGATGTGTCATTAAGTCGTTAAATACATACAATTCAGTGACTCTCAAAATGTATACAGGAAAACGAAGTATCTGATGTTTAATCAGGATGACTATTAGAATTCAAACCGGTCTTTGTTTTGTGAAGCCTACACGTTTACATAACGTAATATAAATCTGGTTTTTTGCATTATTTGATGGCAAACCAGATTTTTTATTGCATAAATGATGTATAAATTCTCTTGTAACACGGAGTGATTGAACAGTTCGAAAATCGCAGGAATATTTTAGTTCTAATGTATATATAAAGATAAAAGAAGAACACAATATAGCGACAGTTAAAATGGATCGTTGGGTTGGTAAAGTTGCTGTCGTTACTGGTGCCAGTGCTGGAATAGGAGCAGCCATTCTGACGACATTGGCCTCCAAAGGGTTGATTGCTGTCGGATTGGCGCGAAGGGATGATGCAATTAAAGTCAGTACCGTGCCAAAAATGTACATGATTTAAAATGCAAATTTAATACATTTTTAATACATTAAATAGACATTGGCAAATAAAACCAAAGGGAATATATACGCCATCAAATGCGATGTAACCAAGGAAGAAGACGTCGTCAGAGCGTTTCAATGGATCGAAAAAAATCTCGGAGGTATTAGCCTTCTCGTTAATAATTCTGGAGTCCTTCATTCAGCACCCTTAACAGGTTAATTACTATTTAATATTGTCATTCAACACTATATAAACATTTGGATTAAATTCAAATTCGATTTATTTAGATGAAATTGCCGATAACTGGAAAGAAATGCTCAACGTCAATATTTTGGGATTGTCCATATGTACCAGAGAGGCTGTTAAAAGCATGAAGAAACACGGAGATGAAGGACATATCGTTCACATAAATAGGTATTTGAATACATTTGGATATAGGATATTTCAATAAAGACGCTCAATGTTTAAATATAAATTAAACAATTTATATATAAAATATTTTATAAATTTGTATAATCATTTTTAAGATTATATTATGGCATTTATTATAAAATATAATATTGTTAAAATATCCGTCAATATTTTGCTTGGTGATAAATATTCATAAGGTTCTATTATCGATGATTTTGTCGCATAAATCTGGCTGAATTTACCGAATGGCGTTCATTATGTTGACTTTAAGAATACCAATTGCTTGCAATTTATTTGTTAAAGTTAGCGATTTAAGATAGTCTCAAAGGAAGAAGTCTAAAGGTGTTCAATCGCACGATCTTGGTGATCAAGTCACGCGAGATAATCATGATAAAAACATAAATTTGATAACATGAATGCATTGTTCAAGGCTTTCATTAAAATTTGCCACATCTTATTAAATAATTTATAATAAATTTCATAGAATGGCCGTTAAAATCCAACGAATTTAGAGCGTCTCTATTGAAAGATTCTGTATTACCATCGCATAAATAATATGTATAAAATTAAAATTATAATAAAATATCAATATCAGTATTGCAGGACATTCGGTATTACCTTATGGATCTTTTGGTATGTATACAGCAACAAAACATGCGGTAACAGCTCTTACCGAAGCACTTCGTATTGAGCTCTACAGTGAAAATAGCAAAATTAAAATCACGGTATATTGCAAATTTTTATGATTAAATTTCGATAATTAATATGAAATTTAGCCTAAATTTAATGGAAATGAATTATAGAGCTTAAGTCCTGGACTTGTCGATACTGATATGGGCAGGAGAGGCATCGACGTCGTAACTAATGGCGCATTTAAGGACGATGGCGAAATGGAAGGATTTTTAACATCTCAGGATTTGGCCGACACTCTCATTTCGATCATAAGCATGAAGCCATACATCCAAGTGCGTTTCGATTGCGATAAATTCGTCGATAGACCACGAATCTTATCGTTCTTATCGTTGATATGTTTCAGATCCAAGAGTTGACTTTACAAGCCATTGGAAGGAAACTGCTGTAACGCGACCTTATTAAATCCTGATCCAAGCGAGATGATGTAAATGTCATATATTACGATTCCAATCGTTGACGTTGAGTAATTTCTTAAACGTGCACGTATCTTTATTGTGTCTAAGACCTTGTATGTACAATCCAATAAAAGAAGTCACTGAAGGATGTCGTCGTTATTTTGCCAATTTGTCGTTAATCATAAGTTGGACTTTTTTACAAGTGTACGATGGAGTAATAATACATATTATGCAATAATGGCTATTTAAGTATTGTTAGATAATAGCTCAGAAATATTCAACCTGGACTTATGGATGTTTTTTTTCCTATTTGCATGCATTTTTGCTTTCATCAAAACGACCAAATACAATGAAAAATATTTTCCTATATTCGATAATACAAATGGCAATCCAAGAAAAAAAGCCCCACGTTTTTTATTTTCCCTAAAAATTAATCAGATTTGATATGACGATTAAGCTTTTATAAAATTAACACTCCTATAGCTATAAAACAATGCGATTTACCGAAGAGTCGATATGTTTTTTCATGGAAAATGGTCACATATTGTTGAGTCGAAAACTGTCTCATAAAAAAATTTTGATACAATAAAAATGTAAATCAAACAGCTTTTGGCGCAGTTTCTATCTCTAAAATTCCTGACAGTTAAAAAGTTAAGAGCTGTTCCAAGGACTATGCAAATTACGCATATTTTATAGTAGTTTTAATGAAATTTCACTTTATAGAAGAAAATACTTTTATAAATAATATATTGAATAATTATTAGGGATATCGAAAAGTATTCGCGTATTTTGAGACCTTACGTTTGAGCACAGTTTATATACGGACATAATGATGAAGATATTTATGGTGAAGTGGTTATCGTCGACAGATGCATACCAATATTGGTTTCAGATATTTAAATCGGGCAATAGAAGTTTAAGGGATGGACCGATAACAGGACGACTAAAATCGAAGAGTAATCAATGATACCCATCCTATTTATATAAAAGTGGGTTAAAAAGAAGATTTATGATTTTGTTCATATAGCAATAGGAGGACTCAAAAATAATCACGTATTTGAAATCTTACGTTTGAGATCAGTTTTTGTCCGGACGGAAGTGGCAAGAGCTGTAATAAGGGTATGGGCAAGGGCCGTGGCAAGTATCTAACGTTCGCCCTTCTCCCTACATATGTACTACGATAAAATGTATCTAGACGCTATGTTGTTTCCTTGATCGTATAGATCATAGAAAATGCCACAATAAGCCCTAAAAGAAGACGAAGAGTGGCCACAAAGTTTGTATGTCCAATCGGTCCGCTTTTCGGATCGATGATATAACAAATGAACGCCTCGAGATCGGATGCCATACCTGAACATAACAAACTCTCATTATGAAACGAGTTATCCGAAGAAGACTGATCAGGTGGATCGTTTAAATTTTACAATGCTTAAGTTATAAAGTAGAAAAGCGGATTTAGACAACTCAGTATAAATTAGGTTGTCCCATAAGTTTCTTTCGCAAATAAACACAGATCTAATCATAGCCATGGTTGAATAAAGCCCGCGATATACTGTTCGCGAAATAGCTAACAAGTTAGAAATTCCACGAACATCCGTCCATAATCATCTTACAAAATTGGGCTACATCAATCGTTCAGATCAACTGATTGACTCAAATAAACTTCAGCGTTCTTCTTCTCCAACGACATAATAGCCAACCTTTTTTTGAAGAGACTTGTCACTGGAGATGAAAGTTGGATACTCTATGAGAATATCCAACGTAAACGGTCTCGGACCAAGGGTACAAAAGCTTTAACTGTAGCCAAACCTGGTCTACATCCAAAAAAAGTTATTGTGACGAGGCGATGTTTTTCATCACGATAAAAACGGACAGAGTCGATCAGTGTTCGTTCATGTAAAGTAGAATAATCGAGTAAAATAAAAACCATGTGCAACTCTCGACCGGGTCGGTATTCTGCGTTTTGCGCCCCAAGCCCAATTGCGCCCATGGCGGGCGCCTGCTTTTTTTATTACCTAATTAAATTAAATTACCTAATTGAATCAGATCCATGGCAAACAATCGAGGAGTTACTGCATTTAAAATATTTTAAAGATAGTTTTTAAAAAAAGGGTTTACATGACTGCCTAACCGATGGGAAGATTTGTTAAATTATGAAGGAAAATATACTTTATAATAAATTTGAACTATTTTAAATAAATACGCAAATACTTTTCAATATCCCCAATATAATCGTACCGATAATATATATTACATATAGTCTAAAAGTGGTAATTTTTTTTCGCATCAGCGCCCGACTCAAATGTATTTCGTTACTTTGTCAGTCTCGTTATTTAATAGACATGCTTAGTATACATTCAATAATATTATTCCAGCATCAAATCATGCGCATATTATTATATGTATTTGGATAACTATTATTTGCTTAGTTTAAATGCTATGTAATAAATTCCAATAATATTGATAAAGGGCGATGAACATTGCCTGTATGTATAATATATAGCCATAGGTGATGTTTACATAGCATTTGAAGCAATCCGTATTCAGAAGACATAAACGTTGTTGTAAGAGCCACCCTTTTTCTTAAAATTTCATCCCTTGCACGCAGAGACATCAAAAGTTTCGCCTTTCAACAAGTTTTTCTTCGACGTAGGTAAAAGTTGGCGGGGAGTTCTTTTGGAGTTGGTTGTTAGTTGCGCCCTCATTAAGGCTTCATTGCTCAACCCTCCGACTGGGTGGTGCTTTCTTTGTTGCAGCACTTGAAATTTACGAGTACGTTTCAACTAGCCCCTGTTAAGAAGATTAAAATTCACGGAAAATTCACAAGTTTCTTAATATTTAACGCGAAATTTAACGAGAAATTGCTCGCCCTGCCGGTATAGCGATGTGCATTTCTTAGCACAGATACGGCGTACGCTTTAATTAATATTTTTGATTTATTGCTGACGTTTTTAATTCTTAATTCAACGTAAAAAAGGTCCACAACCTCTGATTTTGGTCGTAATCAATCCGAATTGAATCATTAGAGCGTATATAAGCATGTCAAATACAAACGGGCTAACAGTTCTTTTAACACTTGTGGTTTTATATTTTTAAAAAAGTTATATTTTTATAATCAGTGAATAAAATCTGTAATTAAATCCATTTGCGATGGAGCGTTGGGTTGGTAAAATTGCTGTCGTCACAGGAGCAAGTGTTGGAATTGGAGCTGCCATTGTAACGACTTTGGCCGATAATGGATTGATTGTTGTTGGATTGGCAAGAAGAGAAGATGCCATCAAGGTATGCTCAATTAAGTATCTTCAAATATATATATAAATTAAATTGAGTATGAATTATATTTGTTGTTATGCTGATATATCTTATCGCATTAAGGTGTTCATAATCATTCTGATTATAAAAAAATGATATGGTTATAAACTATAAGAAATGATAATACAGTCAACCCTCCTATAGCGCTCATTTCATTTGCGGCGTCTTTTAAGTAAGCAATGGGTAAAATACGCAAGATCAATGCCCCCTTACGCGTATTAGTCTCTTGCACTTGTTAATAAACTGAACACGTAAAAAAATTATATGAGTGCTTAACTTTCTATAGCGTTTTGCTTTTATAGCAATGTCCCTATTTCAACGCTATAGAAGGGTTCTAAAACTGTATGCTCTCCCCAAATAGCTTTGCTATGGGAATGACATGAAAATGTCGTCATCCTGTGCTTTCGATAGAGACAAAACACACAAATTTTGCATTTATTTAATTGTGATTAAAAAGTATTTGTCGTAATATTTTGAATTTTAAAAATATTTTTAAACTATCGGCTAATCTTCCGAGTCTGTAGTCTGTGAGACTAATGATTAGTGATCTTGGGTTAAATCTAAAGTTTTTTTACTCATCCAATAACTATTGAACGAAGTTTTTCTTTTGTAGCATCTTGGTTTCAATGTTCAATCCAGTGGTTCTTAAACTGATCCGCGGAACCTCTGGAGTCGGCGAAGACATTACTGGAACTCCATGAGAATATAAACAAAACATTTATTTATACACTCAAAATTTTTTTTGTGCGTGTTCGAAGTTATGCGGTTTTTTTTAAAGCAATTTTTATTTTATTTTTTTAAGTTTCATAAATCATCAACACTAACCGAAATTTGGAAAAAAATATTTTGGACTGTGTAGATAGAATTTTGAAAAAATCGATTCCGTTTTTATCGCATTTTTCCAATGTTTCGACTTTTAAAAATACAATCTCTAAAAGAATTTCCAAAATTTTAACCACTAGAGTTATAGCTATTTAAGTGACGCGGCAACTTGACCGTTCCTACCATTATGAAATCTTTTAACGCGTTTTTATCGAAACCACTTTTTTAAAACACGGTTGACATCATATCTCAAGAATCATTTAATTAATTTACTTCAAACTAGATATTAACCTTTTCTATATAACCCTTTATTATTCCTATTAGACTTATGTCAAAATTTATTTTTTAACTATTTAAAAAAAAATGAAACTGGGACAAAATTGAATTGACTTTTTTTGTGCGATTTTGGATATATTTCATATAGCTGTTTCGAAGTTATGCGGTTTGTACATCCATGGATCGCATCTTCACTTTTTCTATGTAAATCATGGCCTTTTTTGTGCGATTTTCCGCGGAACGCATCTACCGCACAAAAAAGGTATTTTATGGATGATGTCATGGAAGATGTGAATTTTTAGCAAGACCGCGTCCTATAACATTCGAATTAATTTATAAAGGGCATAATTAAAATGGTGTTTTCTACTTGGCTTTCTAACATTGAAATGTACATGAGTGCTAAAAATATGCGTATGCTCCGATGATATGTATTTGGTACACCGTATGAAAAAATTATTTAAAAACCACAATATTATTAGCTACAACAACGTCAATTTTTATGTGACTCACTATCAGCTTTATTTCATTCCTGTTGATAGTATAACGCCTAAATTTTAGCCTTAATGTCATTATTTTTACTTATCATATATCCTATGAACGTTATTTTAATATGTCTGGTTAATATTCAAACGCAATCGTAATGCATATCGACTGAACTTTAACCCTTATTGTTTACATGCCAACCAAACTTTGAAAGCATCGTCAAGTCATCGACCGAACTATTGACTTTGTACTTTTCCATTTGAGCCTTTGAATCTACTGTTAAATATTAATAATCGGTGCCCCGATCATACAGCATTATTTCATCATTCACTTCGTAAAGTTTTCCCTTATTAACACCGTATAGACCGCAAAAAACAGTAAAACTTGCATGCAAGACTGAAGTTTTCGGTTGAATCAATTTGTAATTTATAGCAAATCTTCTCCATAGTTTTTTCTACTAAATGTATTTATTATTTAGGCCTATTTCTTTAGACGGTGCAAATATCATTGAAAATATTTTCATTGGATGTCAAAACCACTTCTTTTTTTGATCAGCTGATGATGGCAATTATGTATTTTTAAAGGCACTGGCTGCCAAATCCAAAGGCAAAATACACGCAATCAAATGCGACATGACAAAAGAAGAAGACATCCTCAAAGCGTTTCAATGGATCGAAAAAAACGTCGGCGAGATTAGCCTGATGATTAACAATGCTGGCGTCCTTCATTCGGGACCATTGACAGGTTCGTATTTATGAATATTTATATTTTTAATGACATCCCAAAACAATGACAAAAATGACATTTGTCAGATCCAAACACTCAAAATTGGAGAAACATGCTGAATGTCAACATTTTGGCCCTGACGATTTGCACCAGGGAGGCCCTTATAAGCATGAAGAAGAAAGGAGGCGATGGGCACATCATTAATATAAATAGGTATTTATTTTTTAAATATTCATTTTCAATGAGAACATTTACATCCTCCAAATTCGTAAGTCCGGTCAGAGTAAACTGAAAAATTACTGTTTTAAAGTGTATAGCAAAATAACATCAAAAAATTTACGCCTTTACCTTTTTTTATAACTTTTATGAACAAAAGTGTAAAAACGGCACGTAATTTTGGCACTAGCGATATTAATATACATTTTTTTGCATTTATAAGATCCACGCAAAATTATGTTACAGTATTGCTGGACACATGAAACCGGTTGCCAATTTCGTTATGTATTCTGCATCTAAGCATGCAGTAACTGCATTATCTGAAGGCACTCGCGCAGAACTTGCCCGCGAAAATAGTCCAATCAAAGTGACGGTAAATATTTTTGTCTCTAAATCCCATTTAAATCTGAAATCATTCAATGTTACTGCCTGAATTTACAGAGCTTGAGTCCAGGACTTGTCCACACCGATATGGGGGTTGATGTCCTGAAGACGATCACAAATTCGGATGTTCTTCCAGAAGGCGAAGAAAGACTGAATGGATTTTTGACGTCGCAGGATCTGGCCGATACCGTCATTAGTATTATAAGCATGAAACCCTACATTCAGGTCTGTATGGCAAATTCATAAATGATATAATTTGAATAATTGCATTGATATTGATGACTGATTATTATGTTTTTAGATCAGTGAATTGACATTGCAATGCCTTGGGAAGTTTTAGAGACGTATTATATTAAATGTTTGTACAAAAATAAATAAACATATAAACTATTATTATTAATGTAATTATAGTGGGTTTAATTATAGAAGATTCTGCTTCAAATCTAAATTCAAGTTGGAAAAAAATACCAAAATTTTGACAAATTTGGGAGAGGGGAATTGTTTATTTTTCAAGTCGTCATTCATTCATTCATCCTAAAATTCCTATTCTAATAATCCTATTCTAACTTATCGGAGAGAGAGACAAATGTCTTGCGTCTCATCATTCAATCATATATCGGTAGCAGAGCGGGCTGTAAAGGCACCCATACACGTCTAAATATTCTAAGATATATATTTATTTTTTTATGCAGCTATTTATATCCTTTTCAAATTTGTTTTGTTCGTTAAGAACTTGGCGCAGAATTCGATGATGATCATTTAAAAACATTATATTAAAAAAAACTAATTTCAAGAA
The DNA here is from genome assembly GCA_008973525.1 of Stenopsyche tienmushanensis. NCBI lineage: Eukaryota > Metazoa > Arthropoda > Insecta > Trichoptera > Stenopsychidae > Stenopsyche > Stenopsyche tienmushanensis. Next base: position 1,608,247 of record WACJ01000042.1, read on the forward strand.
AATAAACATACAAATATTAGATTTATAAAATGAGTCCAAAAAAAGACGTTGAAGCGGGGGTGCTCTTGGGGGCAGAGTCCCCTAGTGGCTCCCCACTCCCGCATGCACGTCGTGATGGCGGTGCTAGCGCATGGGTCCGTTCTTCTATCGGACCGTGATATTGCTGGACGAATCGATGGGAATGGACGGGCGTCGAATATAAAGACTCTCTTCTCTAAATAACTATTTATTCCACGCGAGAGAGAGAGAGAGGGATCTGGCTGCAGGAAGGACGACCTCCCGCAGTCAAGGCTAACCTACGACTCTCCCGAATCCCGCCTCCTGCGCGCCACTACCCAACCGGTAACGGTGCAAGCGCAAGAAACGATCCGTCACAAGAGATGGCGCTGTTAAAATAACATATTGCACCTGAAGAGAGACAGAAGATGTCGCTGTTAATCTGGCGAATTAAATCTGCTCAGATTGACATTAAAAATAATAAATCGATATTAAAAATAAAATCAAAATTAAGAATAAAAGAATTTTCAACCAAGATATTTTCGAAAATTGTATAGAATTTGATTGTTTTGCGAAATCATTTGAACTTCGTCATCATTATCAAATGTCCCACTCAAACTCTCAAACAAATCAAGGACATGGCACAAAACAATTCAAACATCAATAGGAAAAATGAGATATAACAACTCTTTTAAGCCTAAAAATGACTAGAAACCATAACCAAAATCACAAAAATATATTATTAACAACTGCACGTGTAGATTCTACTTTATTATGAAAAACAATGTTATTTGGGGAATGATCGAACGCGATCTTACCGCGAAATTAACCAATATTGTGTGCAGATGCAAAACAATATCAAAAGTGTTAAGGTGCATTTATTAATATACAAGCTTGATACACACTGCGCGGTCCTGAGAGAAACACTATCTTATAGATCTAGTTCAAATGGACAAAATTACTATATTTGGAAGAACTATATTCGATTTCTCACTTTGAAATAAGGTGAAATTCGAAATAAAAAAAACCTCTTAACCCAATTATTTTCACATTACTATTATCTTCAATGGATGAATACAATAATCCAAAGATAGGATGTAACACACATTTTTCCTAGTATTAAAAGATCATTCATAATGTCATCACTGTTTACTTATTGCTGATACGGTGTCCCACATATGTTCCAATGGGTATATCTGGATTAACGAGGCATATCGCAATATCTACGATGCCATTAATCGCTTAAATATTTATACCTAAATGTTTGTTTTATCCGATTGATTATCGAAATTAAATTTGAATTTCATGCATGAGTCGAATTTGGAAATAAATGGAAATGAATTTAAAATAGGCATTATCATCAAATGGAGCCTCATTTGAGTCCTTTGAACGTAAGCAAGGGCTTAAGGTTCGTAGAAATAAGACGATTATCCTGTACGATAAAATATGCATACTTGTTGGTTTGACTTTTATGTTTACATTTGCAAAACTTGTTTGTTGATTTTATATACAGGGTGTTTTGCACACATTGACCAACAATATTTTTTTTGGGGATTAGGAGAGTTTTTTTGCTTTGTTTCACACATTGGCCATATATCCTAAGTGTCGGGGTTGTTTGAAAACATTTTGAAAAAATACTCAAAATTACACCTTTTAATCGGCATAACTTTTTATTTTGTAGTTGTAGTAGTACGAAACACGGTCTCCAGATCTGACACCACTGGATTTTTTTGCCTGGGGACATGCTATACTCCGTGAGTCGCAAGGTCGCCAGATCTGACACCACTGGATTTATTTGTCTGGGGACGTGAAAAAAAAAATAGTATTTTTTTTTAAACCAATTGCATAGAATAATGATATATTTAGTTTAAAAAAATATTGTAAAATACAAAAACATTTTTTTGTACTATTTGATCAAAGTTTAAAAAGTTATATCAGTTTAAAGGTGAAATTTTGTGTATTTTTCAAAATGATGAAAAAAAATCTATTTCGACAACCTTGACACATTAAGGCATATTTGTGAAACGTAGCAAATGACCCCTCTAACCCCCAAAATAATTTTGTCGGATCATGTACAAGGTATTCTGTATATAAAATAAATATATTTGGCGCTTATGAATTTTAAAAACCGATTGAAGCAATATGCATTGAAACAATGATAAAATGATAAATTGATGCTGTAAAGCAAGAATAATGGATGATATTTTCGCCAAAATATTATATGGCTATGATGATATTTTTTAGTTTGAAGTCCAGTTCTTGCATGTTGTTTTGGAGTTGATTTATGGTAATTTTTTGTCACAAATGTCAGGACTTTGAATCACTTTTTCAGTTTGGTTTTGATTCTGGTTACGTTCCTAACATGTATATCGTTTCGGTCACGGTTTTTGTTTCGTGTGAAATAACGGTTTAACTGTTTCTGTTTCGGATTGAAGCTTTATTAGCTTAGCTTGCTCTCCTGGGGGGCGTTGGAGAGATCAAATAGGGCATTTTAAGTATAAATTAAATTCGAGGGGGGCGTTGGAGACGACTGCCGCCCCCCTGGTCAATAAAAAAATAGATTAAAGACTATTAAATAAAAAATAATAAAATGTTATGTGGGCGAAATGACATCCCCACGCAAAGTCGCCGTTGATCTATACAGATGCAATTCGCCAAATTAACAGTATCTTTTTGTGGACACATTGGATCTTGTGAATAATAATCTATCTGAAATCTTGCGCACACACGGCTTCCTCTTCTGGCGAGGCGTAGGAAACACGGTGTCAACAAATAGTCTTGACTGCAAGAAGAGTTATTCTTACGACTCCGACCCACGTTACACTGGTGTCAGAAGTAATGCAACAATATCAAAAATGTTTGGTCAAGAAACACTCAGGGAACCGCTTCCAGGGCAATCGCGGAATTATTCGTAAGTGGTAAACATTCGGCTAGCGCAAACGTGTGTTGGCATCGCCGCCGTCACGGCCACCAACCGTGACGCTCTTCGGTCTCGAAGACCGCACCGCGGATCGCGCGCAGCACCGCAGCCTCACACACCAGCCGCGACGCCGATCTCAGAGACCGATCGACGGCGGACGCCCCCCCAACAACGGGCGGGGGCGGGTTCTTTAGTCCTCGACGGCGGACGCGATGTCGTATGACGACGCCAAAGGAGACTCCATGGAAGGAGGATTCGGGGAGCCAAATCAAAAGCCTTTTTCTTCACTAAAACTGGCGACGATCGCGAGGCACGTGGCCTCCATCCGCAGTGGCGATCTGTCGCGGGACCCAAAATGTTCGTCGTCCAAGTCCCAAGGCTCTTCTTCGTTGACAAAATTATGGCCAGCTTAAAGTCGACCAAACTCTCGACGGCAAAAAATTTTGGTCCATGCAACAATATTTTCGAAGCCTTTTGCACAAACAGTTTGAAAGTTACTCGATATGGCAAACACTTTTTCAGATAAAAATATGAATGAACCATCATTTTTTCAACTCGATAAATTTATTTATGATGCAAATATTTTAAATACTTATGCACTATACTTTAGGCTATAAAACAATTATTATTTTATTAAATAAGCATTGGTATTAAACAAGTTATGAGCATTTTTGCGAAAGCCGTGCGTGTTAAATTTATTGACCCTTAAAGGGAGAGAGAAACCGGTTTAGTGGCTAATTTTTATGCGTTTTTCGTATTTTTTTTAAGAAGGAAGGAATGATTAGAATTTATTTAAACTTTAAAGATATTTTATTTATATATTGAAGTATATATACATTTATTTATGAGTTATTTACGCCAGAAATAACCGAGTTATAAGCTGCTGACCATGGAAGTTTGCTGAACCAGAGTTTGCTGCTTTCGTGCAATACAAAAATCATTTTTTTTTTTAAAATTAAAATACAATATTATAAGTTTTAAGTATAATATAATTTATAAAATATTGAACCATACTTTGATAAATATATATATATAAATAACATGTTTGAGAGGTGTTTGAACAAATAAGTACTATCTGCCGCGAGCTTCAGCACCAAAGGACGTTCGCTTTAATGCTCATAACATCGGCACAAATCTGAATTTCGTTATGAAACTTTGTAAAAATATTTTTGAATAGTTTTTATAACAGTTTATGAAATAAAAATAATCACTTTTTGTAACCGTAAACTGGTTTCCCCCTTTAAGTGACATTGGATCATGAGGCTATAAAATCTCGTTTCGCTTTTTATAAAACAACTTCGTATAAGCACACCAGTTAAGATGGAACGGTGGTCCAAGAAAGTTGCTGTGGTAACAGGCGCTAGTGCTGGAATTGGAGCAGGAATTTTAACAACCCTTGCTGAATATGGAATTATTACAGTTGGACTTGCTAGAAGATCGGAAATGATCGAGGTTACAATAGCATTAATATTCAATGGCATATTCGGAATGTATGACATAATGATTTATTTGATTTAATAGCATTTAGCAACCAAAACAAAGGGAAAGATATATTCGATCCGATGTGATGTTACAAGTGAAGAACAAGTCATCGGAGCTTTTAAATGGATCGATGAAAATTTGGGAGGAATAGATCTGTTGATCAATAGTGCCGGTGTAACAACAGTTGGACCATTATCAGGTAAATTATTATAAAATGCATTTTTTTTAAAATACACATTAATGCTTGAATTATTGATGTTAGGCGATGATATTACAAAATGGAAGAACATCTTCGATGTGAATGTCATTGCTTTGTCTTTGTGCACTAGAGAAGCGCTTAAAATCATGAAGAAAAAGGACGAAGGACACATCATTCATATGAATAGGTCTGTTGTAAAATATATTAGGTCATATGTTTAATATTATAAATGGCTAATCAATCAATAAATTTAGTATTGTAGGGCATTGGATGCCTCATTTTGGTAATATTGGAATATATTCAGCAAGCAAGCATGCAGTGACGGCCCTTGCTGAAGCCCTAAGAATCGAGCTCTTCAATGCAAATAGCAAAATATTAATAACTGTGGGTATCTTTATGATTTGTTTGCTGAACATATGCCAAATATATTGATTTAATTATTTTCAAATAGAGCATGAGTCCAGGTCTTGTCCATACGGAATTGGGATCGGATGTCGTAAAAAAATTGTTCAAGATCGATTTTCCAAAATTGGATGAACCAAGACCCGAGACGATTTTAGCCGTTCAAGATGTGTCAGATGCTGTGATTGCTGTTTTAAGCTTAAAGCCCCATATCCAAGTATTTCATTTTTTAGGCTAATATAGCGATATTTTAATATTTGCCGTATTTATATTAATTTTATTTATTTTTAGGTGCAAGAATTCACTTTTCAATGCATCGGAAAAGCTTATTAATTCTTGGCAAGGGCATTATTAATATTAACAATATTTTGTAATAAAAATCGATTTTATTGTAATAATAAACTTTCGCATTTATTCTAATTTTTATTAATATTTAAAAATGTAGCGTTTCGTATATAAAATATTAAAAAATAAATAATTTGCAAAACATTGTTTTTTGCTACCAATTTCAATTGATAGATGTCGTTTGAAATATTGAATGAATTAATTAAAAACGGAGATCAAATGATATGCATAAATATGCAATTTTTACAAATATAGATGCATTTTGAATCGTTTAATCCTTTGATGAGTATGCACTCACATGTGGCGTGCGGACTCGAGCGACCCAGTGAGAGTATGCACGCGTAACGTTGAGGCGGGGGCGCTCTCGGGGGTAGAGTCTCCGGGTGGCTACCCGCCCCCATGTGCTGCCGTTATGTTGCTGGACGAATGGATGGGAATAGACGGGCATCGAATAGAAAGACCCTCTTCTCTAAATAACTATTTATTTCACATGAGAGTGAGAGAGATTTGGCTGCAGGAGGGACATCCTCCCGCAGCCAAGGCTAACCGACGACTCCTCCCGATTCCCGCCTCCTGTGCGTCACTCTCCAACCGGCAACGGTGCATGCACAAGAAGCGATCGGTCGGTATGCAGATGCAATGTCTTCGCAGGGTCACAAGAGATGGTGCTGTTAAACTAACACGTTGTACCTGTAGAGAGATGGAAGATGTCGCTGTTAATCTGGCGAATTAAATCTGTTCAGATCAATAGCGCTACTACGTAGGGATGGTAAATCGCCCACGATATCTGCATCTGCATCATTTCGACTTCGAAATCATAAACGTATTCCGTCGTTCATCGCAGCCGACTTGTGGATCAGGACCATTGTTACGGATCGTGCCGCGTTCGATATCCAAACCAAACTTTACGTCAGAAGAGCGTACATTTGTGTTTTTTTGCTATACGCTTGAACCGATCATTATTTAGTTTATTCTGTTCAGTCTTGCCATCTGGTTGTGAACAATTTGTACAGAAAAGTGCATAAATTGGTTTGTCAGATTTCGATCGGGTAATTTTTCTTTGCTGGATGAATCAGGTCGTAGGAGACCTAAAGCACAGGATAACGACGTTCAACGAGCTTTTATGGAAACAAATTTAGGTCTTTCAAGCAATAAATATCAAAGGCAATGAATGAACAAAAAAACAATATGCAAAAATTGGTTTGCATTCAACAAAAAAGAAGTTTTGTGGGATAATTCATGAATTGGCGCCAAATAATTAATTACTTCAGACATCTTTGTTAACACGAGAGATTGAAGAAGAGATTTGATGTAATTCATCCAGATATATAGGATACAAAAACTGAATTTCTTCGTTTCTTGCTTTGAAACCTAAGAATTTCTACAACTGGAAACCATATGGCAAATTGTTTTGTAAGTTGTAATGTAATTTGTTTTTCTAATATCTATGAAGCGAATATAAAAACGGCACGTATTTTTGGCACTATCGATGTGTAAGTAACAAAAAAAATATTTTGTGGTTGAAAATCATTGTTTTTTATATTATAATTTCTTCAATCTAAATACAAACTTATATTTTTTTCTAGTTAAAACTAAATTTAATCCAAGGGTTAAGATGGCCGGTACAGAGAAAATTATACAGACATGGAATAAATCCGATATTTTAAAATGATTTACTTACTTGAGCATTAAAAACAACGTATCCAGAGAACACTTAATACTTAAATAAAATACTATTTCACATCGATAAGAAACTATTCCGGCTTCCTGTTGTTGATATTCATTTTGCACAATGTTATTACATGTGTGTCGTGTGTTTTTATCTCGGGGCATATTATGTCATGGCCATTCATAATAAAATATTCAAACATTGAAAATATGTTTAAATTTGATAGTCATTCATATGAACAATTTAAAATATATATACATATATTGACATACCCTGTATACGATAATTTTGATTCAATTATTTCGGTTTTCGTTCCGGTTCAATTCCAAACATTTACATCGGTTCGGTTACATTCTAAGTTCACTAATTGAATTTGGGTCTGGATAAACCAATGAGAAATGGTCACAGAGACTCATCACCATGGTTTATTGTGTAAGTAATAAGAAGTATTATTGATGTACATAATATAATTAACAGAAGGAAAATATCATTTTTATTAGGGAAAAGAAAAATATTTGCTTATTTAATAAATAAAAACTTCAATTTTATATGTAAAATTATAAAATTTCATTCCTTTAATTTAATTAATCGTATTCGTTACTCGTTATAACCGAGTCGGACCTAATATGACTTTAAAATTGCAAAAAAAAGTAATTTTCTACGATCTTACATTAAATAGATTTTTGAAAATTACATAAATATTTATATTAATATAACAAAGGCGAATTTGAATTTAAAATTAATTCATAAACCCATGCTTTTAAGAGTCTTGGGCCATTTCGTCGTTGTTGTTTTAAGCATATTCGATAAGAAAACTCCACGAAAAATATTTCATATCATTCTCTTTCCGGGAGATACTCTAAATTCATTACCGATAAACGTTTAATTACTTAACGTCATTATGTTTTTTGTATTAAAACATTTTTTTTAATACTTTAAAATTGTAATATTAGGGACACATATTGGTAAATCCAAAACTATATTCATATTTATTTCATTTCCGCGGAATGAAATATCATGAATACCTTTTTTTGCGGACCTATCTTAACCCTTATGACTTAATTTTTTCAACAAACAAATATTTCTTGACCAATATAGATCGTTTTAAGTTGTTTCACTTGAACCTTTTTTGTGCGGTAGATGCGTTCCGTGGAAAATAGCACAAAAAGAAATCGCACAATAAAAGCTATGACTTATATAGAGAAAGTGAAGATGCGATCCATGGATTTTAAAAACCGCATAACTTTGAAACAGTCATATGAAATATATCCAAAATCGCATAAAAAAAGTTAATAAAAAACAAAATTTTTGGTAACATTTAAAGGACGTCTTGCATCATTGGTAAAATTTTAAGAATGTCTGACATCTGGCATCTCAATGTCATCATTTTTCTATGTAGATTTTCTCTTTCCAACAATATAATTCATGTTTAGTAAAAATGTCACTATAGTCCCTAGCTCAAAACAAAAATCACAGTATGGCGACTGTTTAAAAGAAAATTCAGTCTTTTCATTTTTTGTCACAATTTCAATTTTTTTTTTAAATTAAAAAATATTGACCTAAGTCTGATAGGAATAAAATAGAAGGGTTATATAGAAAAGGTTCGTACCCAGTTTGAAGAAAAATTAATTAATTGAAACTTGAAATATGATGTCAACCGTGTTGAAAAAAGTAGTTGGAATTTTGGAAATTTCTTTGGAGAATGTATTTTTACAAATCGAAACATTGGAAAAATGCAATAAAAACGAAATCATTTTTTTCAAAATTTTATCTACATAGTCCAAATTTTTTTTTTTTTCAAATTTCGGTTAATGTTGATGATTTATTTCTTATTTTATTTGAAATATATCGATACGTATTATTTATTAAATAAAAAAAAATTACTTTAAAAAAACCGCATAACTTCGAACACGCAGAAAAAAAGTCGCACAAAAAGAGTTTTGAGTGTATAAATAAATGTTTTGTTTATATTCTCGCGGACTCCCAGTAATGTCTTTTTTGAATTTTTTTTTATACACAACATGCGTTACTCATCCTACCCCATAACACCCATCCTATTCATTTGGCAGTTGTTGTTATCAAAAAATATATTTTTTTTTAGAATTCGTATTATATACTCGCCATTAAAATTGATTTTTAATTTAGGGTTGTCTCAATTTACTGATAATACTAATGTGAATAGTGTTTTACCAAGATAAATTCAGTTACGTAGCAAAGATCATTTAAGGGACAACCCTGATGATCTTTGTTGATTTTTTTAAAAATTAAAATGGAAACACCAAGGTGAAGACAATTTTTAAAGTCCCTAGCATAATGATTTTTAGATATTAAAAAATGTGTATTTTCTACGAAAAACATAGCGACTCACCGGTGAGTCGCTGGCGCTTAAGTAGCCAAATGATTGGGCAACACTTTATGGCTCTTTGGCTATAAATCATAAATAAAATATTTGCCCATCTAATAAAACATATCTTCAGGTATACTTATCTTAAAAATACCAAAAAATAGAGATAAACGAAAACATATGTATCGTACTTAATTCATATCAGCTATTGACAGCTGATCGACGAACGTATTTTAGAGTGATTTTTTCTTGAATTGCGCTTCTTTATACGATTTTCGGGAATCGGGAATATAAAAAGATAGTAATGGATCAGTGGGTCGGTAAAGTAGCAGTCGTTACTGGGGCTAGTGCTGGAATAGGCGCCCAAATTGCCAGGGTCCTAGCCGGGAAGGGTTTGATAGTTGTAGGGCTCGCTAGAAGAAATGTATTATTACAGGTATTTCTCAATTAATTTATTATGTTTATATTAACACTTTGCGGTCCGGGTATTCCGCGCTAAGGCGACTTTGCAGGAAATTCATGAAGTTTGTTTGGTAAAATTGATATAATTCTTAAGCCTGCCAATAGATTGAAACAAAATTTCAGTGGTACCTACGAAAGAGTTTAATGCATCGATATATTTAAACATAACAATGATTTTCAATATGTGGTGCGTGTATCAGAATGATAAAATGCAAAAATTTATTATTTTAACTTGAATTGTATAAACAAACATTGTTAAATGGCACGTAAACACACACTATATTTGAATTGTGTATTTAAACATATTCAATGACGTATTTGTAATTTATTTTTTCAATACAATTTTTCTATATTTTGTTGGCGGATGTCATTTAAATATATATATTTTATATGATTAAAATATTGATACATGTTTGTATTTGATTTGAAATTTAAATCTATATTCAGTTTTTACAGCATATTTTTTAAGCTAAAATCACATCATTTTCATTATGCGTAAACGTGGTCGCGGTCTGTAAAGAGTTATTATATTTGATCACATCTTTGTCGAATTTTCAGGTTTATAACGTGGAAAAAAACATCAAAATCCATCCAATCAAATGCGATGTCACCAAAGAAGAAGACATATTAAAGGCATTCGAAACGATAGAAGAAAGCTTTGGGGGTGTCGATATTATGATTAACAACGCTGGGGTGTCCATACTTTCTGGCTTACTGGGTAATAGTTTTTGATAATAAAAATGCATTAGTCACGAGACTATTTTATACATTCGGTCAGATTGATATCGCCCACTTGAAATAGTTATCATTGAGATGACAAGTAGTTTCAAAATTAAGCACCTAAAGATTCATATCAGCCATGTGACACTTCAGTTTGATTGATGTTTGAAAATTTCGACATTACACAATAAAATACATGATTTTCAGATGGTCAAACTGAATCCTGGAAAGAGACTTTCGATATCAACGTCATCGCCCTTAATATATGCACTAGGGAAGCTCTCAAATCCATGAGAAAAAGAGGAGACAATGGAATCATAATCAACGTCAATAGGTAATACAGCAGTATGAAAATTTAATCAACCATTTTATATGCAAGTATTTGAATTGATTTAAAAATATTTAAGCGTATCTGGACATTACATGCCAAAAATACAAAATATTGGTCCATATTCTGCAAGCAAACATGCAGTTACAGCCTTGACAGAATCATTAAGGAATGATCTTAGATTGGCCAAGAGCAACATTAAAGTCACAGTTAGTAAAGCGAATTTATTATTTGATCAAATCAATTATATAGACTGAAAAAATATATTAATTATACTTATAGAGCATCAGCCCTGGATTAGTAATGACTGAAATGGGAAAAGGAATAATCAAAAACACAGGGAGCGAAAACCAGAATAATTCCGCAACACACGGTCTTCTTTCACCTGATGATATATCAGATGCAATTATATCAATCTTAAGTTTTCCTCCTCATGTAGAGGTAATATAATTTAAAAAATACATCTATATTAAAAAATATCGATTATAAACACAATTTAATTGATTTCAGATTGCCGAGCTGACCATCAAAAATGTCAGAAAGGCGCCATATTTGCCTTAGATTACTGATGTCGATTGTTGTTGTTACATGTTAATATTTATTTTATTGTTAATAAAGACACTAAATGTTATAAAAACTCATATTTTATTCAAAAGTGGATCTAGATCAATACAATAGTATTTTTTAAAGCATATTTTGCATTTATTTTTAAACATATATATACAGCTCGTCGTCCAGGAAAGAGGTATGTTTTGATATTTTTTATAAATAGTATACTATTCGATGATTGTATTGAGCTAAAAAAATATGCCTATTCATAAGTATAACAGTAATAGGATAGTGTATTCGTTGGGAAAATATTTGCGGAACTGCATCAGCATGCAGTTCCATTTAAAAACAAAACACTTTAACCAAGCATGGTTGATAGAAAAAAAATAAAATCTGGAAATATAGAATTGGTAGACAAACTTGGAAGAGGATGGCTTTATCAAGTGGATATAGTGGTCTTAAAAATTCAAATTGAAAAATATCCAACAATGATCATTGGTGAATTATCAAAGATGACCAATGTATCCTGGTTCAGCACTAAAAAAAAATAGGCTAAACCCACAGATATGGTGTTTGTATCCCGCATGTCAATCGCAATAAGACAAAACGTTTTAAATTATTGCAAATATTTCAACTACTGTTTAAAAAAAAATCATTTTGGTCCATATTTTTTCAGTTTTAATTATTTTAAAATAGTTAAAAATAAAATTTTGACTCAAATCTGGTAGAAACAATAGAAAAATATATAAAAAATATTCGTACTAAATTTGAAATAAATCAACTAATTAGAATTTGAGATATCATGTCAACCATGTTGAAAAAAGTAGTTTCGAGAAAAACGCGTTTAAAGATTTTATTCTGGTAGGACCGCCTTTTTTGCCGCGTCATTAAAATAGCTATGGCTTCATAAATGATTAGAATTTTGGAAATTTCTTTGGAAAATAATTTTTTAAATATATAAACTTTGAAAATTTGCAAAAACAAAACTGATTTTTTTCAAAATTCTAAGATAGAATTCCACTTTAATACAAGGGTCATCCGGAATGTAAGATTATAATATTTATGTAAGATAGGAAAAAAATCTTGTATTTAATTAATATTCATGGGATATTTCATAAATATAATAAACAAAATTTAAATATAACACTAGGAGGTGGTGAGAGCGCGCGACGATCTCTCCAACGGAAGAGTTTACTGTGACTGAACAAAATGGCCGACAAACACGCAGAATCAAACAAACTGATCGTTAGAATCCCGCTTACATGCCAATTGCGCCAACTTGAATCATCTATCAATCAATGCATTTTATCTAAAATAATCTAGAGCAAAAATAACTTAATATTGATTGAGTATTTAATCAACAGTTTGAATATGAATTTTTAAAAAATACTATCATCATTCCAATCGAATGTTAACATAGCTATCAAACTGCAGAGATGTTATCGACAAAGGCCATATAATCTATCATGTCAATTTGGCTGGTGAAATAAAAATAACGATTTCAATTGGTTTTAACACTTTTATTGCATACACAATTGAGATTATTCTTCAGCAAAATAAATTAATCGTTAAACAACTAAATTCTGGAAGTTTCATCCATCATTTTTAAAAATTTCTGCTGCTCTGGACTGTCAACTCTTGAATCTGTTAATGAAGACAAAGGCTTAAAATATGCTTCGATTGATTGGGATTTAAATCTGAATATACAACGGATCGATGGAATACCTCGACGTAGGATTGAACACTTATCGCAGCGATAACGGCTTTCGCCACGTCCTGGACCGATATGTATCCATCGGGAATGTCGTCTGGATCGCAATCGTCAGACTTGCCAAACAAACACGTTTCGACGCCTTCATCGCTGTTTGTATAAATCCATCCATGATGTATGCACTTCAATATCAATCTTATATATTAATTGGGTTTAAATTAGGATTATATTTGTATTTATGATGATCTTACTGTAATTTTTATATTGCTACCGATTTTTCTCAATTCTCTGCGCTGAGTTTCACTTAATGCAGTTACTGCGTTCTTGCTCACAGCATACATACCCGAAGATTCATAGAATGGGCTGTTCAATGATTGACTCAATGTGCTAAAATATGTAAATTATTAATATACCGATAATAACGGATTGAAGCCCTGTCGTTTATGATTTGGTATTGATAATAAATTAATTTAAGGGACCTGTTTATGTTAATGATATTTCCACCATCCCCTCTGATTTTCATCGATTTCAATGCTTCCCTTGTGCAAATAGAAACACCCAGAATATTCGTTTCTAAAATGTCTTTCCAATCCGCTGTTGAGCCATCTGAATCAATAAATTTATTTATTTATATTTATTGCGAAATATTTGGTCATCATTGGTGTTTAAATTTACCTAAAGTTGCCGAAGAGCTTGAACATTCAGCGGCATTCACCAACAGATCAACTCCCCCGAGATGTTCTTCGATTTTTCTGAATGCTGTTACTATGCTTCTTTCACTCTTCCCATCGCATTTAAATGTGTGGATCTTTCCCTTGATTGTTATAACGAGGGTCTACAAAATTAGTTATATAAAAATAATTTAAAATTAATAGCCTTTCAGAAGAAGGTTTTGGATCTTCTGCAGAACCTGTTGAAATATTGTTACTTAAGGGAATAAGTTGCGATCGATAGGTCCCAGCGTCTTTGATTCTATTAAATTCGACTCGTCGAACCGAGAGATCAAAGAATGCGAAGGGTTATTTGGCAAGATCCCGAATTAGAGCACTATAATATTTATTTTATTCAAAGAATCAAAAGTGTACAATATATAAACATAACAATTTATAAATCACAGATATTAACACTCTGTTTTTTTTTTTTTTTTTTTTCTTTGAAAACGTGCATGTACCCAGGTTGAGATTCAACCTATAACAGCACTCGCTATATTACCAGACTCAACTTGTGAAATACGCAGGTGAAAAGTAAGTAAAAAAAAAAAAATAATAATAATAATAATAATAAAAATAATCATAAATAGAACATAGAACAACATAGAATAAAAATAATAAATAATAATAATAATACAAAAAAATAATAATAAATAAACAAATAAATAAATAAATAAAAAATAAAATAATAATAATAAATAAAATAAATAATAAATAATAATAATAGAATTAAAATAAAGTAAAATATATATAAATAATAAAATAAATAGATAAATTTCAAACAAAAACAATAATAAATAAATAAATAAAGTAAATAAATAAAAACCCAAAAAGGCAATAATAATAAATAAATAAAGTAAATAAATAATACAAATAAATAATAGTAAGATTTAAAATTAATAATAGTAAAATAAACATCAATATATAAATAGATAGACTAATTAATTAAATAAGTAAATGACTGACAAACAAATGAGCAAATAAATTAAATAAGTAAATAAATTGAATACATAAAATAGGTAAATAAATAAGATAACTCAATAATTGATGATAGATAAATAAAATAGTTCAATAACTTAAATAGATAAATAACAAAAATAAAATAAATAAATCAATTTAATCAATTCAAAGAGGGAAATGGAGGCAAACGCACGGCCACTGTGTGGGTTACGAGAGTGAAAGAACGAGAAAGTTGGGGGCGGAGGCCTAGAATGTTAAGTTACAGCGTCAGCCACGAGGGTTCTTGGATCGATCCAATGCGCCTCGTAGTACTCACCTGGAGCGCCTTTAGCGCCGAAACTTGTGCAAAATGCATTGAAGGCGCTGAAGGCACCAGGACGGGCTACCAGATCCTTGTGTCCCACAGGCCCCTCACGTGACGCGCGCACTCGGCGTAGGAGCTCCTCTCTTTCAGATGCCATCCCAGGACATGACCACAGAATGTGATCTGCGTCCATGCACCGATCACCGCATGGACACTCCGAGGTGTTCGCGAGGCCAAGCCCCATTAAGTGAGCGCTAAAACGGCCATGTCCCGTGAGGAACTGTGATGTCCAGTGATTAGGACATATCCAAGGAAATTTATTCCTCCGTTGAACGGAGTCGAAGAACAAATAAAGATGGCGCCCAGTGGTCGAAGATGACCACCTACACTCCCATTCCTCCAACGCAGCCCTCCGTGCCCACTCTCTCAGATCTCTCGAACCCACAATCGTCACGTCCTCGGGATTGAGGACTTGTTTGCCGACTTTAACTACTTGTCCGTTTTCCCGTCGAAATTTGCAGGCGCTGACCTGCATTTTTAGATCGAGGGGTAATATTCCAGCTAGTACCGGGAGGCTGTCTGTTGAGACTGTCCGGTAGGCCCCGGTGATGCGGAGTAGCGGCAGTCTTTGTGCACTGTTAAGGCGTCTATGGCTGGTTTTGCACATGCCGTATCTTCCTAGTCTTTCGGACCATGCCCCGGCTCCGTATAGCGCAATGCTGACATATATGGCATCATAGGCGATGCGCATGTTATCCCTGCTAAGGCCCCAATTCGCTCCAGCAAGTCTGGACATCTTGCTAAACGCCCTTGCAGCTTTGGCAGTCGCGTCAGCGATATTTTGTTATTAGAGCACTATATAAGAAAAGGTCAAGAAACTTTAACATCTTGCAATTAGTCAAATCCACCGAACGAGATTAACGGATCGCCTCATCGATCGGATCATCGAAGCGAAATTTCCCAAAAAAGCGATTTTCGATCTCGTCCAATGAAAGTTCGCCCCGCACGATGCCAAATTCAAAAAGATCCTTACTCTCAGCTTGTCCTCGTCGCGGTCCAGACCCACGACTTTCATCCCATGCTTAGCTAGGACGCGCAAAATCGCTTGTCCCAGTTCGGATTGCGCTCCCGTTACGACGGCCACTTTTCCAGACCAGCGTTCCATTTTTTCAACAAAAAATACTACGCAAGTCAAGAACCAAATACCGAGTAATCGATATCAATTAAAATATTGATAGCAATGACACTGCGCGATAAGAAGACAAGACAGAGATGTTTCTAGTCACGATCGCAACCGATACAATTTAACGATTTTTTTTAATGAAACTATTCCAACAAAAGTATGAAAATATGCTAGAATTCGTTAAGGGACAGAACTTTTCCGACACCTAAATCAATAATTTTAGTGGACGAATTTAATATATCAACTGGATGTATGAAAATCGAACAAATATCGTTGCAAATGGCAGTTTTTTTTATTAATTCTGTTCAAAGACAGGGCTTTCCAATCAATGAGTTTTTATTTATAAGATGGTCAATTCATTTGTTGATCAAAACCATGTAATATAGGGTCTTTCAATACGTTTGAAATTTGTTAGGTCATAAAATGTTGTTAATTTTTCCTTTATCGTGCTGAAAGACACCCGCGCGCTACTATGATATGTATTTAGTACACCATATGAAATTCTGAACCGCACATCTATTGTAATTCATATCGATATGCTCATTATTAGAGTCGAGTTGTAGTAAATACACCACCGTGAAGGAAAACGTAATGCACACGGAGAAGGCGGTCAACATCGCAGAGAATCTGGCCAGGTTGATGCTCAACATTGGTGGCCCAAAAACAAGCAGGAGGTGACTCTACAACGAGGTAGTGCAATCGGTACTGTTGTATGGTGCACCGATATGGGCTGAGGCACTACAAATTGAAAAGACCAGGCTTAACATGGCCAGAGTGCAGAGAAGAAGCGCAATCAGAGTGGCTGTGTCGGAAGACACCGTCCTGGCACTGACTGCCATACCGCCAATCAATCTGCTCGCTTACGAAAGACAGGCAATACAGAGAGGTGAAGACAGAAAAACTCTAAGCAAAGAACCATGGCGGCGTGGCAGTCCCAATGGGACAACTCCGCTAAAGGTCGGTGGACGCACGAGTTAATACCGAACCTGAGAACCTGGGTAGATAGAAAGTACGGTCAGCTGTGCTACCACTTGACCCAGGTTCTCACAGGGCACGGTTGTTTTGGTAGCTACCTACACAAAATATGTCTGCCCAGCATGGAGCACTGAAAGGGACATCCTACGAGAGGAGCTGGGGGTCAGTTCGCTCTCTCCTAGCAACATGGGGCCTTCAATGTAAACGGATGCTAGAGCATGGAATGCATGGTGTAAATACACGAAGTACGGAAAGAGACAAAATGGAGAGCCCGTGAGGGACACATCGCTGCCACTCTTGTGCAATACTTAATTAGTAGCCGGGTAGCAGCCGAAGAGGAAGGGGCGCTTAGCAGATAAAAATCCCACACTACCACCAAAATGGTGGTGTCTTTTGAAGACCCCCCCCCCCCCTTTGCAAACAAAAAAAAAAACAAGCAAGTTATTAAAGTAACATCTATCAAATTTACTATGAATTGTTCAATAGTATATGGCAAATAATTATATGAAGATTATAGCGTTGAATAACGTGTGCAAATCATAAAATTTTATTTTTACGGTTTGCACAATTTTTCCAAAACGAAACTGGCATTGCGATTTAACGTCTTTAGACTTCTTTTATGCGTATAAATTGCAAACAATTGATGCTCTCAAAGTCAACATATACGAATGCCATCCTGCAATTTCGACCAGGTTTGTGTGACAAAGTCATCGAAAGTTGGACCTCCCAAATACGTGCCAACAAGCAAAACCACGGGAGATATTTGTACAAATTTAGATTTAATATTTAGTGCCATAAAATATTATTTCAAATAAAAGAAAAATTAAGGGGATATCCCCCACGCAACTTGTTTTATTTCCATTTAAAAATCGAGCGTCCTTATTAAAATACCCTCTATCAACTGTTGCCTCGCGCATTCAAAGGATTAAATTCGGGCAGGGCCACCTACAAAAAGCTTGTTAGTGGCAATATTCAAAATATCATTCAAAAATCCGCCCCACAGCGGTTATACATATGAAAACACGAGTCCATAGAAAAATTAAGTGATACATCAAGCGTATTACAGCCCCCCACGTAAGGAATATAGCGACCCTTATTATTATTCAAATTTATATGACACTCGTGTAATACGCATTTACATGGCAAAAAGCCTAAAATAAAAATGTTTATATGCACACTTACATTGGGATAATATTCCATAAATATGTTAGAATTCGTATCCCCGTGCGTCCTTATTTATATGCAAATTGTTCTTATCAATATGATAATGGCGAATGTATTTAAATACGAGTGCGGTTTTTAAAACAGCAAATCTTGCGGAGAATGAGTGTGTGATATGTAAATATTTTTACGGAGGTATCGATTCGACGTTTGCATTGTAAATGTGCGCTGTTTACGGCCCGACATGATTTTGCGCGATTATTTTTATGCGGTCTTTATTTCGCAATAAATCGATAGATGGCTCTCTTTGCGGATTAATCGCATTTACGTAGCAGAACAATGGCTATTTGTCGTCGTTACTTTTTAGTAACGCAATTACGAAGCAGTACATCCAATTTGGTCGGGCTAATGTGTAATTTTGCCGGTAGTCAACAGATGGGACTTGTAGTGATAAGAAAATTGTCCCACTTAACGTTCCGGCAACGAAACTACATAAAAACCATAAACGTTTCAAAATGTATCCTGTCGGAATCGGGGACTGTATTGTTGCGCACTTTGCAGGGAACTTAATTTTTAATACACTAAAATACAACAATAATTATAAGCAAAGGTATATAAATTCTTCATAATCGGTTGTTAGATCCTAAGATCATCATTGATGGCGTTTAACCCTTCTGTCAATGAATAATGTTAAATTTGAAAAAAAAAAAACATTTTAGGCTCGCCATAAATGATCAATTCGATATATATATGAATGTCTGTGTGTGGCCCGAGGTTTATAAGTAAATTTGTTTGCTTAGTATACATTCCTGTACCATTCGTTCGATTGCGATGAAACATTGATGAGTTCTTGAGCGCGTATCCAAGAAGGTTTTTAAATTAGCACGAGCATTTTTTATGCGCGGAATTTGTTTTGCGAGATGTTTAACGGATGCACCATGTCGGCGCATATCGGTTCGGTGGTTGCTAAGTTTGAGTCGCTTTTAAATTCTATGTCATTTATGAGTATTTATAGTAGTACACGCACACTTCAAAATCACAACAATCTATAATAGTCATCACAAAGAATTACTTTCACTGTCAAATAAATTATGCCAAACAAATGACATATTATAAAGGCAAAACACAAAAATGTCAATGCTATCAATTTCAGCGTTAAAAACCAAATATCCCCTTCTGGGTATATAATAAAACACTAAAAAATTAAAATATTATTTTGAAAATATACCCGAAGTAACATTAAAGCATCGAGTATTTCGTCATTTAGTCTGGATCTGATTTTGGAAGCCAGGCAACTTGCTGCTGAAAATGCACGCTCAGCCTCCACACTCGTTGGAGATATCGTCATCAGATATTTAAATGCTAGTTCGAGTTGATCACCGCGTGAGCCCCCATTTTCGTATAACACCATCAATGTGACTGATAAAATTCCTTTCTGCTGAGACCCGGACTAAAACTCAAAAAATCCCGATTTCTCGACAAATTATTTATTTCCATCGCTGCAGATGAATACTAATATACTATAATACTTTGATGTGATTCATAATTATATTACGGAGGAATACAAAAATTCTGAAGCCCGTATCTATTATATTTCATATCGATATTCCTATTATTAGAGTCGAGGTGTAGTAAATACATCACCGGTAGGGAAAGGTTAATATAACAATTTGAAATACATATATGTACTTTCAAACGTCTCGATTTCGGCGGGGATGTCTCGATTTAGTAGCCTTCAACGTGCTGGTGAGGTGTACAATTTCTACTGGATAAAAATTTCAATCTCGAATTTCATTTTACATGAACCAACACTGATTGACTCTATCCATTTTTATTATATATACTAAATTGTCTAATCCCCCTTCTATTCATTATTGTTATGTTCAGGATTGGGATCCGACCGCGATCCACTTATTCGTCATATCAGCGATCTGAAAAGCGGACCGATTGAGCATTCAAACCTTATGGTCACTCCGTCCTCTTGTATGGATTTTTGCGGCATTTTCTATTATCTGTACGATCACGGAAGCAACGTAGTGTCTAGACACTTTCTATCATAGTATTTTTTTACAATAATAACCGCTATATATACTTTAGGTCGGATATTTTTGGGACTACTCTTATAGACAGAGAGGATTTTATTTCAGTTTTTTCAGGGATTCATTATTATAATACCAAGTATATAATTGAAGCATTTTATTAATAATCAATAAAAATAATATGGTCATAATAATTGGAATATGCATGTATTTCAATATTGGCCTAATTTTGATTCGGAATGGCATCCAATTATGTATTAATCATCAATTATATTTTTCGCTTTCGTAAATTTACATAGATTTATACAACAATAATCGTAAATAATACAATAAATACGACTATATATAAAATTGGTCAGTTTTGTCGTATAGGCGCGACAGGGAAACTACCTTATTTAAAAAATAAATAACACAAATAATATAAGAGATATCAGTTTAACTATTTATTCTATATTACACAGAAATATTTAAAGTTTTAGGACTAAAACTTTAAAATCTAAGGACGCTGGCTCAACTGAAGAACAACATTCAAGCTGCTATCGATAGCATATCCATCGACATGCTGGAAAGTGTTGAGAGAAACTTTAATGCATTGATCAGAATGGAAGCCACTTAAATGATATAATTTTTAAAATATTATAAATAGAAGCTTTAAATGTGTCTTTATAACATGCAAAAAATAATTAAATTGATATCTTCTATACTGTCTGTGTTATTAATTTTTAAAATAAAGTAATTTCCCTGCCGCACCCTATATTATTGTCTTATCGTGTTATGAATATTAAGGGCCTTATAGTGAAAAAATCCAGACAGACCACCAAACACAGAGAGATCAGATAATAGCTTTGCTTAAGTCTTGATAAGGATATCATACCTAACTGCAAAATTTCATGACGAATTCCATCCTCAAGCATATCTATGGCTATCAAATTGTTCAAAATCAAGATACTTGTTTCGATTTTATGTTTTTTAATCAATTCTTCACTACAAAACTATTTAAAAATGGTATGGTATGGTAATGGCATAGTTCAGGTTCCTTGAAATTAAGATCCAATAGAAAAACGTATATTTGGACTAAAATCATCATTATTGGTAACCTTTTCCCGTTGTGGACTTCTGCTGGCAATTGGATTGGATGTATTTGATCGAAAAGCTGATTAATTAATCCTGTAGTGTAAGTCCTGAAGGTTCGTGTTACAGTTATAGAAACCCAAAATCTTTATCAGAATCAGGATTTGTTGATTCTGAAATAAACAGTGAAAAAAAATGATTTCCCTGATTTAACTGTTCGAGTGCAAAACAGCCTTAGTGAGATTTTTTCGCCAAAAATGCAGCGTGGCGATACATAGACGTCAAATTACAGTATAGATTTATATTTCACGAAGTCTTTTTACTGTATGTGCTATCAAATTTGCTTGCTATGCCATTTTTTTGCGTCGTATTTTTGGTGAGAATTTGGCGTAGCAAATAAATGGTTAATATCAAGTAACATTCAATATAGAATCGAAAAAATCTATGTATCCAACGGATGAGACAGCTTTAAAGCTTGCAAACTTCATCGATACCTAAGACTTCAAAATCTATTTTAAAAAAGTGATCATATTCATGTCGTCTATAAAGAGTCATCCAAATGTAACGTGTATATTTTAGCGCTGTATAATATTTACACATGATGTTTTTTCAAATGATGTAAGTCATTTTGTTTCGATAGAAAGTCGTACAATTTTAACCATGAACAGGTATATATTGCAACAATTTTCCTAGATTGATTATTGGACAACAAACGAAAGGTCCATTGTTCTGTAGCTGAGGTGATGAAAATCTTCGTATTATTCACGAAAGATATCTACACCCAAAAAATGTAACTGTTTGGGGTGCATTTTAAGCAAATAGAATAATTGGACCACATTTCTTCGAAGATTGTGCTGGAAATGCTGTAACTATGAATGAGCGTTTCTCAGTAAACTAGGCAAGTCATCATAAGAAAGTCGTTTAGGTTACTTTTTGGTTTATATATCGATTCAAAAATATTATTAAAGGCATAGATATCTACCTGATTAAAAACAAATTGCAGATTTACCAAAAATATTTCCATTGGTTTAGGAAATATTGAGCATTTACCGAAAAATCGATACAGGGAACTGTTGTCTATTTAAAGGTAAAATACGATTTTAATAGATCATATGGTCAATTGTTACATCTGATACATTGCCTTGATTGAATTTAAATGTTTGGATTTTATTATCGTAGAGCTTAAGAAATGTGACACGGATTTCGCTTGATATAGTGCAAGGGACTGTTGCAAGCGACTGTTTAATTGGATTTTATTGGAATGTAGCACAAATATAATTAAGTTATGTTATTTTGCTGTATACAGGGAATATTCATTTATTGTAACTAGATTGTAAAACGTTTTTGATATGATGAAGTTAATTTAAACGGATACTGTACGTTGAGCATAGAAATGTTAGGTAAATGATTTATACTTTTTAAACAATATAGGCCTGAAATAACGAGTTGCCTAGTATATTGAGAAACGCCTTTTCATTTTATAAAGATATGGTCCCTAACTGTACTTCCTGTGAGTTTGAACCAAAGAGCAGCAGGGAAACTTCCTTATTTGAAATGCGCACTCATAGAAAGGCTAAATGACACTCATTCGAAAGAGTGGGACCTATTGTTTCTTTGCCATAAAAATTAAAAACAACCATGTAGGGGACTGTCTTTAAATGCCCCTCTGTAACATGGAAAAAATAATTAAACTGATATCTTTTATCCTTTTTGGCTTGTTATAGTGCAAGGGACTGTTTTTTTGCTGTCTATTTAATTGGATTTCACTGAAATGCAACACAAAATATATTTGAGTTATATTATTTGGCTGTTCATGAGGAATATTAATCTATTATAACATTTTTTTTCTTCTAAGATACAAATAAAAAATATAATATGAACTAAAATAATATTCTTAACAGAGGACTGACGATTGTTAGGTTTCGACGCAAACTCCACGAAGCTATATCGGTTATCGAGCTATATTTAGATGATCCATTATCATATATTCGCTCCCTCATACACTCAATGTTAAAAGTGAGTCAATTCTTTTTCTTGCAAACGCTTAAAAAGTGCACCTTAATCGCTCGCAAATTTGCCGATTTGTTCTTGTAAGATTTTAAAAATTATGATATATATGATTACCTACAATTCTCACAATAAAATTGATCATTGTGGACTATATTAGCAATTATACAAACACATTCATATTTATTATTAGTATAAAAATCGTCGCAGAAGCGGTTTTGGTCGCCAGTGTTCGTTCACGAAGCGACCAGATCGATTGTTATTGAGAGATTGCTTCAATTAATTTCTAATAAAATTAATTTTTTGAATAAAATCAATCAATATGAATCGCTGGATCGGAAAAGTCGCTTTGATCACTGGTGCCAGTTCTGGAATTGGTGCTGCTACAGCATTAAAACTAGCAGCAAATGGAGTCACTGTCGTTGGATTGGCCAGACGAGAAGACAAAATCAAGGTATTGGCATAGTCCACATGGCATACATTCATTATTGTCGTATTTTCAAACGTATTTATCTTATTTGAAAGGAACTTGCTTCAACGTCGAGCGGATCAATCAACGCCATTCGATGTGATCTCAGAAAAGAAAACGACATAATCAGATCTTTCAAGCAAGTCCAGGATAAATGGGGTGGAGTCGATATACTCATCAACAGTGCCGGACATATCAAAGTCGGAGGACTCGTCAGTAAGTTGTCATGCATAATAACAACCTAAATTCAATCAATTGTATTCAATAAACCTAATCGATGTGTTTAATGCAGATGGATCCGTGGCAGATTGGCAAGCAACATTAGACACCAACGTGATGGCATTGAATACCTGCACTAAAGAGGCTATCAAAAGCATGCGAACACGTGGAGATAATGGACATATTGTTCACATCAATAGGTATGAATTCTATCTATCGTTCAACATTAATACATGGCAAAAATAATATATTTTTTGTATATAGTATTTCAGGTCATGTCGTACCGCAATATCAAAAGGTTAACTTCGGAACGTATGTGGCTAGTAAATTTGCAGTCACTGCTTTAACCGAATGCTTAAGGGTTGAACTCCAAGGCTTGGAGAGCAAAATCAAAGTCACGGTATTTATGACGAACATATCGAAATTACAACAATAAATGCTATGAAAATATTATAAAAAACACGATGTGGTTTGACCTTTTTGCGGTATTTTTATATTTTTATAGAGCATCAGTCCCGGGACGATACATACAGAAATGACGAGGAGAGTCATTGGCCAAATAATGGGAGACTATGTGGATGAATCCGAACCGTTGGGACCCCAATTGCCTTCCAGTTTGGATGTCAATGATGTCGTAAATGCCATTTTGTATACACTAGGCACCCCTCCTCATGTTCAAGTAAGATTTATTCGAATTTTTGAATTATTTTTATAGTGACATCTGTTAATGTTTTTCGCTATTATAAAATGGTTCGTAAACTTGCTATTATTGCAGATTTGAACATTACCGCCATTTGAATACATTTGGCATACAATAATGTTACAATGTATTGCTAAAATATGCAAAAATCATTACGTTCCGATGACAAATTCAAATTTGAATATTAGTGTTCGGCTGAGACATTATTCAAATTTAAATTATTCATCTGGAATGGACTTTGTAGCAATAATATATTTTTAAATCTTGTTTTTGTGTATATAATGTGGTCCCTAACCACATCTTTTGTTGATTTAGAAGCAAAATACTCAAGTTCAGATACGAAATACAAGGGGTACCGGATCAAACAATCGTTTTTTAAATCAAAGATTTGGACGCTCATATGTTTTTCATTTGCAATATATCATTACAAAATGTAATTTACATCGTTCAATATCAGCTTTATCTACGTTTTTGGCAATATTTGAATGCCTCTGTCGTAATACAACACGGGCTTCGAACAAAACTATTTTATAAGTCAAGTTTTGTAATTTTTCGCATCCAAATGATGATGAATAAATCTAAAAATATGGAAATCCCATCCAATGATATCGAATTGACTTTCATCCAGGGCTGTTTAATTTTTCCCGTGTTATTTTCGCTTTGGATGCTGTAAAAACAGTCTTTGATGTACAAGAGTGGGTTCATCAAATAGACAAAATAATTAATAAAAAACGGACTTCAGGATCGGTTTTGCTACCGAATCTTTCGACAATCATTGACATTTGTGTCCATGGTTGGAATAAAGTGCCTATTTATTGTCTATAGTTATTAAATCGCGTAAAAACGGCGTTATTCGCCAATTCGTTTAGATCGTGCGGCACCCATTTTGCCAGATCGAAATTTCTGTTGCAAAAATTGCCAATAAATAAAACGATTATCATTTCCAGTTCCTTATAATGGCTTATGAAATACATAGCACATGGTCTATATAATCAATCGAAGCATGGTACATATATGTTGTATCATCAGCAGTGGCGGATTTAGTACTCGAAATTCTATAAAGCCCTCGATGTGCGCGATTTCCTTATACGATTTATTCACTATTACGCGACATCAAGGCAGATAGCGGCCCAGTTTTTCAATACAAATGCTTTGAAACGTGCAAATATATACCAAATAAACGTAATTTAATGCCATATAAAACAAGATGAAAAACGACTCTAATTTCATTGAACAAACGAGCGAAATTTAATTAACAAGGACCTTTTCGTCCATTCAATAGAATCGAAAAAGCAACAAAGACATATTGCGATTAGATTCTAAATTCGATTTGCGCAAATCCTTATCAAATTTCGTCGATTTCCACATGAGATTTGAGGCCCCTTGGACTCATTCGGCCCTCGATAAGCGCGGTTTCCTATTGCGATCCCTCGATTCCCTTGAGTTTTGAGGCCCGAAACGCGCGCTTTCAGGTTAATCCATCACTGATCAGGGGATTAAATCGAAAAACGCTAATATTTTATGCGTATCCCTACACATCGGAATATTTGTTACGCTTAATTATCAAACTTGTCAAAGTTACAACAGCAACGAGTTTGCTAATGCAAAATGTGCGTGCAAAAGTATCGGAGCGAAATTTATAACTTTAGCATCACTATAACCATTTGTCATTTTATACAAGGCTGTGTTGACGTAAAATGAACGAAACCCAATTTAAATTTGCTTACATAAAGCAAAAATAATTTGGATTTCGCCGAATATGAAAAAAAAAATGCGAAAACGCCACACATTGGCCTAATAGACTTGTCAAATGATCAACAATCATGTTTGATGATTGTATGGAGATTCATATGAAAATTTGTTTTTTTCAGGTGCACGAGCTGGTCATCCAACCGATAGGCCAAAGAATATCTTAATAGAACTGTGTTTTTTATTGATTATACATATTTAATGATTGAAATAATAATGAATTTTTGAATTTATATTGAATATATAGAATTTTTACAAATAAATTATGTGAATTGATTATGCTCGTTTGTATTTATTTAATTGTCATAAATAAGGGATGGTAGATTCGCACATCAAATATGCAGTGGTCAATCTCATGTAATTTACGCTCAACTGGTCCGGCAACAAACATCGACGGTTCATCAAACATGTTGGCACGTATTGGGGCCGCACTACCGGAATTTCCCGGAATTGATTTCCCTGGAAGCTCGCTGGTCGTTTCGAATTTCCTGGATTGATGCACCGGATTGAGTCAATAGAAAGGGATATTAATCGAGTTTCATCCGAGTCGCCATCGCACAAAATACACAATCACCACAGCTTGAGACGCGCGTCTAATTTTGTAAAGATCGATCAAATGTTCGTATTTATCGAGTTTTATTAATATTTTTTAAAATTAAAATAAACATACATATCTCATTAATAAAATAAAATAATAACATAATTAATTTAATAACTTCAATAATAATTAATTAAGAATAAATGTGAATGACCGTTTGGTTATGCATACATTAATATTGAATTTTGAGTCCATATTTAGGCTTTTATGCAACAATTTGAAGTATTGTTGTAAAATAAAATTGTCCGGTAGGAAATGGATCATTCAAATAATAAAGATTGATGCGGTCGTCCATGATTTATAGAACGATTTGAAAAGCAAATTATTTTAAGAGAAATGCTGGTATAAATGCCCTAAATATTGCCACAAAAATAGATTTAGATTCAGGAACAGTTGCTTGTCTATAAACTAAATTCAAGCACCTCAAATTTCAGCTTCTGCTTAAAAATAATTAATAGTCTAATAGAATTGCATAAATGCAATTATATATAGGTAACGCCAGCCAGTGGCGGATTTATCTGGGATTCCGGGATCTCGGGATCCCGGATAGTTTTAGATGCTCATGAATCCGCTATGAAATGCTCATGAAAGGCAACGTCTAGGGGCAGTAACTGTTTAATCTAAGTATACATACATACAGTACATATATGTTTTTCAAATTGTTATATTAACCTTTCCTTACCGGTGGTGTATTTACTACACCTCGACTCTAATAATGGGAATATCGATATGAAATATAATAGATACGGCGTTCAAAATTTTTGTATTGCCCCGTAGTATAATTACGAATCACATCGAAGTATTATAGTATATAAATATTCATCTGCAACGTCGGAAATATTTTTTTTTTCGGGAAATCGGGAATTTTGCGCGTTCATGACAACAGATCTTCATGATTTTTTTTCAGTTCGGATCGTTAACGGTAACGAGGCGTAGACAACG
Organism: Stenopsyche tienmushanensis; assembly: GCA_008973525.1. NCBI lineage: Eukaryota > Metazoa > Arthropoda > Insecta > Trichoptera > Stenopsychidae > Stenopsyche > Stenopsyche tienmushanensis. Next base: position 1,636,462 of record WACJ01000042.1, read on the forward strand.
CATCAGACTTGTGGATGCTTCTCGATGGAACGTGTAAAATTTTCAGTATCGTAGGTAGCTGAGTTTAGTCAATTTTTATGAAAATTAATTTTATTAAAAACTAGCGAATATTCGGCATGCGATGCAATGCTTAATGCTTAAAAATTATTTGCAAAGAAAGGCAGTAAGTGGTTTACTACTTCAGATTACGTGTAGCGCGAGCCGAAAAGCTGGAATCCAAAAGCATATGCACACTCGCTTTCTTCCCGAAGATCTACTTCATTTTACCAGACCAATATGCGACAACATGGTGCATCCATACAATATTTTTACTATGACTATGTTATTCCCGCAAGTGTAAACAGTAAGTTGGAAAAGTTTTATTGCAATCGAATGGATAGTATGGCAGGGTATTAAATACGAACAAACAAACATTAATTTTTATATATTAGACTATGCCTATATTACTCACAAAATCTTTAACAATAAGTTGACGAAGTTTTATTGCAATTTAATGAACGGTATGGCAGCGCATTTCGAACGAACAAAACCCAATTCATTTTTATATATTACATAAAATCGGAAATTTGAAAGGCTTTCACGGCAATACAGATCTTTACACGATTTGTTTTGAAATATATGATTACATTTTTATCCGGGTGCAGAATCTTGGTTGAAACTAGGGCCTATCAGTGGCAGGAAAGTTTCGGGGCCCCAACTTAATATATTACACAAAACATATCGAAAGTCAAATTTCTGAATTTGTCTCAGAGTGAAATATCAAATAAGTCCAGAGGCTTCAAACTTAGATTGTATCAAAGGCCTCTCAAGGACTAAATCCGTCACTGGGATAATTGCATACTACTGCAGAATTGACTTTGATTGTTGAGGATATTCAAAAATTATAGACGTAAGAAGAAATTTATAAAGCAATTTTGATGAAAATGACATCTGAAATAATATAAATGTCAAAATAAGACTACATTTTACTATAATATGCACATAAAAAATAATATCTGTTTGTTCGTATGTAATGCGCTGCCATACCGTTTATCAGATTGCGATAAAACTTTGTCAACTTATTGTTTACACTTGCGAAAATAACATAGGTATAGTAAAAATATTGTTTGTGTACAAGATTTGTTATGTGAGACATGGCATTGCAATGCATGCCGGTTATTCGCTAGTAGTTTATAAGAATTTGAACCAGAGAACCCATATTATCCCACCGATGTACGCCAAAAATGTTTATAATTTCTAACGGATCAGCTGGTAACACCAAGTGTTTAAAAAAGGATGAACCTAAAAATGAATATGCTAGAAATATTTATACAAAATTGGGCAGGTGAAAGACAAGCTTCAAAGAAAAATCTGATTTGCATGTTAGAAATGTGAGGAGCCAGTTTGTCAAGATTATAGTCTGGCATTTTAAATATGCCATAAAAACGTAAATGAGTGAAAAGTTTTATATCGTTATGAATTTGGAAAAAATATAATTAAATATAGAAAAGCAAAAAGATGAGGGTCCAGCCAGACCACTTTCATTGACGTGAGGTAATAGAAATATTAATTGACAGGAGGGTTAATAAATATTTTAGATATTGCATTTACACATTTCACATTTTATACATCATCATCATCATCATCAACGTCACATAGCCACAGAAGTATTTTATATAGATGATATCGCCAGATATTTCGGTGAAAAAAAAATCTCTGCTAAATAAATTTATTGCATGATTTAGAACTAGCCGTTTATCTTATATGTCATTCAATAACCGGGTGACCTTAATTAGTTTGATCAAATTCAATTATCTAATCCGATGATTTCTTATGGTTGTGAATATACTTCTAATTTGAACTCCGATGGATATAACACAGCCGCATATTGCGCAATTCAGAACACTTTCGAAAACCTCCTCCATAAATGGGGAATCTATTTATAAAGGTGATGCAATTGGCACAAGCAAACAACCTCTCAAGCCTCCCGTCGTTCCATTCTCGTTATTTCGTGCGAAATAATCGAAATTTATATACAAGTACAACATATGTATATAAATGTGGAACCAACGAAAGTGCTACAGGGTAATTAGAAAGTCCGCTTCACTTCCGACAGACGACCGAAATTAAAAGAGCGACAGCAATTGTGCTAGGCGGCCGACACCATTTTCGGATCCACCATTCGGCATTCCGTTCGTAGAAAACGTGGTTATAGACGGGGTAAAGTGGTTAATTCACATGGCATACTTTGTATGACATCATGCCGATTCACATATTTATCGTTTGAGCGCGTCATACCGATGACGCGATCGCATATTTTTCATAGAGGCCTCATACAACAAGATATATGAAAAACATTGTCAATATAACGTATATATATATAAAAATAATAGAATGGATAACTCAAGAGAGAATGATAAACGTGCCAAATTCTTCGCCATTAGAAAATTGGCACACCTCCTTGCACTCCATTGACTTTTGATTACCCCCAGCGTGAATTTATGAAATACTGGATTAAAACTGGGACGTACATAGCAACATTAAGCCAGTTGGCACATAAACCAGAATCATATTTAATTATTTATTTATTTCAATATGAAAGATTAAAATTCAAAGGAATGCGATGAAACATAATTATCGTATTGGATATCCTATCGACTTTCGAAGAACATTTAAAATAGTATTCTAATCAATTTATAATATGAGGGTGATATAAATATGACCCGTCACTGAAGAAAGAAGACGGATGCACTGAAAACCAGTTGTGCACGTATTGTTCGACCGCAGCGTTGTCTTGAAATCGTTGGCCTTCTTATACCTCTATAAAAATATGCTAGTCACATGGGGTTAAGTCTGATTTATAAGGTTCAAGAGGTTCAAGAGAGGCAGTAATAGGTCGCATTTATCGTCGAGATAGAAAATAAGTTAGTAAAATACCATTCGAGTCCCAAAATACCATAGCCATCACTTTTCCAACAGATTATTTCTCGATTTTCAGACCTTTATGAAATTTTTTGGTTCAATTAAATACTAGGATTTTAATTAGAGTATCATCAACGAACTGTGCTTTAAATTTACTCAAAATTTGAATTGATTTTACACCTTTGTTTATGAGAAAACGAATAATTATGGGTTGCGCAACAAAATATGCGCCTTCTCGCATTCTTTCTTCGGTGATGAAATCAAAAAGCTTCCTATCAGATGATTTTTTTTTATATATCACTACTAAATTTATGCAGTAAAATTCCGAGCTATATTTGAATCCCCCTCGTACACCCAATGAATCCAGAATTTAAAATTGAAAAATAATCAAACAATTCACTTGAATCGGTTTTCGAATAGTAAAGGACTTTTTCTGTCTAAATTCATATTAATAAAGCTTACTAAAATAGCACAAATTTACACAGATATATTTATTATACTTAAGTATTTACTACTTAAGAGGCAAGAAATCAGGCTAAATTTGAGTCATGACAACCAATTCAAAATATGGATACATTAGATATCTCAAAATTATTTGTCGGAATTTGAACCCAGGTCTTTATAATGAGAATTCAATAATTAACCCACTATACCAACACTCGGTCTAAAAAAAAATATTTATTTAAATACTTCGATATTAATGAAAGATTAAATTTTATTTCGCATGAAATTATGACCACCGTGTAGACATGCTAACTGTTTTGACGTTGGTGTTCAAACTGTGAAGTTAATAATTTTATTCTTTATTATTGTAATTATGATTTTTTTGCAGTTATACCAATTATGTGTTTTGCTAGGCAATTTCATGTTCGATAAAAGTCATAAAATCATATGAAACCCAATGATTAATAGTTGATTTTGTTTAGACTAAAATGAAAGAATTTATAACATAATTATGGATAGTTTCGGAAATGACTTCAATCCCCTGTTTGTTCCCGTCTGTAAGAAAGACAGTGAACCCGGATATGCACTCAATAATCAACATCATATCTGACGAAAGAAATCCTTTTATGAAGGCACGGAGCGAACTTCTCCCGCGGGATCTTCGTGGCAAGAATACGGCAAGATTTTCTTTATATCACCTCGAATTGATTCCGGGAATCGAAAATATTAGATTGGATACCCGAAACAAAGAAACAGCGAGAATCGTGGGGGTCTATCGATTTTTTGGCGTTATTTTGCGTACTTAGCGCAGAGTCTCATAAAAAAAGCGTATCGAAAAGTTGGATAACGCCAAATATTAGTCAGACAACGTAGTGGCTATAAAATGGATACAAAGTCGATTATATCAGCAACTCTCAAATATGTCAAAAAATCCAAGAAACATAAAAGCTTGATAAAACTGAAAAATATTTATTCTGCATTTAAGGGACGTTTCTATGTTGTTGGTTCAAAAAAAATTTATTTTTACTTGATGTATCGGAAAGAATCAATATTTAAGAATACTTTCATTAAATTTAAAGTCGATATAAAATAAATTTGTAAAGTTTTTTTGCAAATTTGCAAAGAAACTTTAAACGCATATTTCTTGAAACTATTTTTTCCAAGCTTATGGAAGTGCTCCCACACACACTAGATTAGCATCCTTTATGAAATTTTGTAGACATATGTATAATAAACGTCTTCATCGTATAGACTAGAATTATCTAAAAATATTCAAAAGTTTTTATTCAATTAAATAAAAACTACAAAAAATGTTGGTAAACATTTTTTTTCAATCACCCACTATTTTTTTATTTTCCAATATTTTTTTAAAATTATAGTCTAAGCTATGGACAATATTATATTAAGTAAAAATATGTTTAATTTTTTTGTTGCAAATTATCTATTCAGGACTTAGGACTTCCATAGTGAAGAATGTCGTCATTGGAAAGTCTCGCAGTTGGGGTCACTCTCTGATAAAAATTTGAGCAGACCTTTATGATCATTTTTCTTCGAGTACAATTTGATTTGATTAGTGATTTAATTATAAATTGAATTGAATATAGATACTATATTCGTGTTTCCAGCATACAAATCCACTTTTCTTTCATGACCGCGTAGCGTGAGTCAAGCTTGTATATCAATAATGAACCCTAACACTGTCGATAGCTTTTAATATTTGCACATTTGTTTTGCGTTTCCTCGACCCAATTTTCCACTTGCGGATTTTTTTTCAGCTAAGACTTTCCAATATCGCGTTCACATCGCTAACGCATGTACGCAATAATTTTTTATGGTTGTGGAATGTGATTGGCGGTGCAAAAACGTTAATTGCCCTCAGAAAGCAACACTTGAGGAATCGCTGATCAATGACATAATACATTCGCAACCGTGATTCGATCATCGTTTTCTTTATTTTAGCAAAAAAATTCAGTTGCTCACCATAGCACGACACGGGGTGACGCTCATACAAAACACCATAAAACGCGCTAACCAGTCACCATTCTATATATAAGCCATTATCTCATACAATTTATTTCGGATCTCCTCAACATTTCTCTCACGCGTCTTCGAGTGATTCCGGATTTGGTGATTCCGCTCGCAGAAAGAAGATTCGAGGCTTTGTGGCGCCTTATCAGATAATTTAATAAGTAAACATCCTATAAATAGGCTTCGCAGGAAAAAGCCGCGGTATAGTGACAGTTGTTTGCGATGGCAATAGCGAACAGCTGACTTCTGCAACGGTGTATGCACTCGTTGACGTCATGCAGTGTTAATTGTGCTCGAGCATTTGTGACTAGTGATCATTGTTTGAGACTTCACTTCGATCCATTTGGATAATGGAAAGGTGGGTGGGTAAGGTGGCCGTGGTGACGGGCGCAAGTGCCGGAATTGGGGCTGCGGTGGCATTAGCCCTCGCCGATCGCGGAATAAGGGTCGTTGGATTAGCCAGAAGACAACACAAAATACAGGTGATCCCCAAACAAATACCCGATAAACATCACACAAATCCATATCAAATTTAAAACCACTCCAAACCACCCTAAAATGGATTAATACACACCAACCTATCGACTAATTTGATAAAAACGAGCACGCGCACACTTTTGCGATCGAATTTAATCAACATCAAATTGCTCGTTATAACCGTTATTTCCCTATAAAATCCGCATCGAAAGATTTTTACGACATTTAAATATCAACCGAAGACGCAATAGCGTATTCTTGTTCGTCCGAACACCTTCCGAGACGGAAAAGCGACCGGTTCTTTTACCACTCGCAATTTCGGCTTCCCAATACCGTTACTCAAAAATTTAGAACAATCCGACGTATGACAAATAAATTATTAAAAAGCCAACGACTTGAGAGTTTCAAGGCGTCTCCGTCTCAAAGCCACGTGTATTCGATTCTTATAAAATATGCGCAAAGTATTACGTATTATGCTCGCTGGCGTAGTACATCATCCATTGCTAATGAATCGTCGCCGTGAGAAAAAAAGCGAACAAAAAGACGTCGAATGTGATTTTTTGCGACTGCCGAAACCGAAGGCGGGATCGCTCATCCGGCCGTTTCGGGGATAAACCGGGAACCGACACCATTAACAAGTTTATCGGTCTAAAAATAGCGCCGCGAGTACGGGGGACTGAAAAAGGCTTCGTCGGGATTACCCACATCCCGAGTCTGGGGATCATTCGAAATGTTTAGAGGCTCTATTTTCGGCTTGAAAGTCCTCATTTCAATAGAAATCAAAGGTCCGAATTTGATGAGTGGGCCATTAAAACAGTCCCCTGTCTGAAGCATCGGATGCTTCACTAATTTCGCGTTTGAACTTGGAGTAGCTGGCATAAATTACGTCCGAAACATTTAATAAAACACCTTAGATTTAGAGCTCTTTCGACGGGATGGTTAATATCACGGTGAAGGATACGAGTCACACTGTCGACATTCTTGAATGTCCGCTCCGAATTCGCATATGGCGTCGAATATTTTAGCATTTAGACTTCTGTTATTATTTGCAAACAATAGAATTTGCCAGAGACTGAATTCGACTTCGCAATAGCTGTTTCATGGCACAAAGCGCCAATGAAAAAATGCTTGCATCAACAATGTCCCAATTTATTATTCAAACGTTTCTTTGTGCTGGACTGTTATGTCATCAATTTGCTTTCGTTTCGATTCGTCCAATATTTGCAACATATTTGTCAAAAAATATGAAGTTATTATACAGTCTTTGAGCTTCACTGGACAGCGGAACCACTGGAAATCCCAGTTTCTCACAGAATACGGGCGGTTTAGGGCTACACGAGGCGCTCATTCGATATGTTAGTGGTCCGAAATTTGGACCGGTTGGACATGGATACCTTGTGCTCACTCCGTCCAATTTAAAGGCATTTCTATAAGAGTTTTGGGGAAAAATGTATCTCCGGGGGCTTTATACAACCTTTTTACACCCCCCCGCACTCAATGCACAAGTGCCTAGATATGGAATTTTAAATTTATGATTTTGCATCCTGCTATGTACTTTGCGAGCGGGCTGACATGTTTCAGAGGAGAATCCCAATGTCGGTAGTGTAATATTTAAGAAGGTCTTTATTATGATCGAGAGAAGGGACACAGTTACGAGATTGGGAAAGCCGGCAGAAAGAATACGTCTTTACGGGTTCAAGGATATTTCTTTTTTATACGTTCCCATCCCTATTTACAATGAAGTAAGAGGCTGTTGTTAAACTTCAAGTATTTAATTTTTCAGAATCAAGAAATCTGACTTAATCGATCAATCAATAAAATTGGTTGGCATTGTACTTTTACATTAAAAATACATTAGACATATAATACAATATAAAAGCATGTAATGTTTTTAAACAATAATGGGGTCATATGTTATTTTTAATGATAAAATTCTGTCATCTTTTATATTGTGTGATGTGAAATAAATTAATGGATGTATTGAGTATGTCATGCGATACACGTCGTCATGGTAGTTAGGTTCTGATAGATAAGAATTAATCGACTTGTCATATACGAGGGAGATTCAAATCAATTCAAATAGTCCAGAATTTTGCTGTGTAAATTTCACTGAAGTCACTGAAGAAAGAAAGCGAGAAGTAGCATTCTCTGTTGCGCAACGCATTATTATTCGTTTTCATTTAACACAGTCTTAGCGTTATCTAGCAGTTGGCAATAGTAGGCCGAATCCATCGTTTGTCTGTTGCATGAAAAATCATTCAATAGAATACCTTTAAATTCCAAAATACTGTAGCCATAAATTTTTTAGCAAGCTGTTAATCGATTTTCAGATATTTTCAGACGAAACTTTTTGGCCCAATAAAACATTTGGGTCTTACTTAGTATAGCATAACGTAACTCTGCTTCAAGTCTTGTCAATATTTTGCTTGATTTCAAGTCGTCATTTATGAGAAAATGATTAATTATGGGTTGCGCAACAGATGATGCTATTTCTGTATTTATTTTATTTTATTAGTTGCAAATTAATATCAACCAGGTAAAAATACCGATTGATTTAAACGTAGGTAGTTTAAATTAAATTATACCCACAAATATAAGATTGCAATATCATGGTTTTAGTCAGGCATTAATGGTCCTTTTGTACAACACAGGAGAATGATGTGAAATTCCTCTTTTTTCGGGATACAAAGCGAATATGTTTCAAATTAAAGGAAGAAGAAGCGGTTCCAGTCCGTAAGACGAGCACTTCCGTCAGGATTGATTTCCGCCCATTACGAACCATTTTCTTTTCACTTTTCGCATATTGGACGAGGCGAGAATCGATCGCCGACAAATCCGCCCATCGCCGGGCGCCCAAATCGAATGAGCCGCCTTTCGGGGATTTTTGGCGCTCAAATCTTTTGACGTGTCTATCCGCCCTTAATTCCCGACGATGTTGTCACGATAAGCGTCGGACGCCACAAATTTGGCATTGGGCGGATCATCTTGAGTCCGTGAAGTGTCAGATTTGATTTCCGGCGAGGAAATTTCATCAAATAAAATGAGGGTCAACATTGGATGGCCGAGATGTTATTATGAGCGCGCCCGACGGGGGACTCAGATATGAATCCCTACGCCTTATATGAAGTTATCGAATTTCTGCTCGACGTCCGAGCCTCCCCCCCCTGGAGCTCCCTCCGATTTGGACCCCCACTGACTGAGCAGAGATAAGTGAATAAGGACACGGATACATTCCGACGTAAAGTGGGTCGTTTGTGTGGGCTTTCTGACGTTCCCTAATGTGCGATTCGGGACGATGCAAGAAGGCAGCATTTAAAAAAATATGTCTCGGTCACAATCCAATATAAAATGAAGTGCATGCGAAAAATATTTTATCGCTTTTGCTTCCATAAGAACGCTTAATTAATAAATACTAATCAAAATCGCATACTTAACCGAATAAAATGCATCTTATGTACTCTAATGTCAACCACTTTGACATGGTTTTTATCACAATATAAAAATAAAATATTGATTTTAATACATAAGATCTACTGTACGTTAATTATACTATACTTATATTATTTAAGAAAGTGCAAACAATAAGCTGACAAAGTTTTATTGCAATCGAATAAACGGTATGGCAGCGCATTAAATACGAACAAACAAACATTAATTTTTATAAAATAGACTATGCTTATGCTACTCACAAAATCTTTAAAAATAAGTGGACGAAGTTTTATTGCAATCCGATGAGCGGTATGTCAGCGCATTTCAAATGAACAAAACCCAATTCATTTTTATATATTAGAAGAAGATATAAACAAACATACAAACATTGATTTTTATATTTAAGATCTACTGAAAGTTAAATGTATTATACCTATATTATTTGAGAAAATGCAAACAATAAGTTGGCCAAGTTTTATCGCAATCGAATAAACGATATGGCAGCGCATAAAATATGAACAAACAATTTTTTATTTTTGTATATGAGACAATACCTATGTTACTTGCGCAATCCTCAGTAATAAATAGAAGAAGTTTTATTGCAATCTGATTTACGGTATGGCAGCGCATTACATACGAACAAACAGATACTAATTTTTATATATTAGACAGACAGTTATAAAATCAACAGTTAAATCACCTACAGCTATATTATTAAAAGTTTCAGTTAGTCGTTCAGTTGTTTTAAATAACAATCAACAAGACGGCAACGGCAAAAGTTTACGCTTACTTTTCTTTGTATGTCCTTCACGCGCAATTCGCATTTACTAAATCCGAACGTTCATGTGTAACGCCCCCATACGCGAGCAAAGAATTTAAAGTAAATATCTAATATAATCTTATGCAAATGGCCACACCAACAGACTATTTAATTTTATGTTTAATTCTTGAGAATTCAGGCTAATAAAAGAATAAGGGAAGCAAAATAACAATCGGGGATTTTATTTTCCGCGCTTAAAGTTATGGTTATTGGTGGAATTTATTTCGGGGTACTAAAAAAAGCGATTAAAGCATGCTTGTTAATTTTAACGATGTAGGGTTGACCTCCCCTGCATTAATTGCCAGCGACACGGTTTTTTTTATATCAACGTAAGCCGCTTAAGTTAACACAGATAAGTGAATGCAAATTACTACAGTTATCATTCGCACGTTAACAATTGATGCAAATGCGCCACGCCACAGATTCTCAACATGTTTGTAGTAAATTCATAAATAATATATACATGTATAGTTTTATAAAAAAAAAGTCATCAGTCATGTTTTATATCATTATCTGCTCGCCTTTAACGTTTTCATGCGGAGCCATTCATAATTTAGAACGTCAGATGTTCTTTCGTCAATAATGTATGAAGTGTGTTTGTACGCATTACACCATTCGTCATTGTCACATGAATGGTACCACTTTTATTTCGGCTCGCCTAATGTATTTTGGGTTTGAACTGTATTGATGTGTGTATTTTAAACATTTACAGGAGCTCAGCAACACCATCAAAGGGCGAGGCACCATCAAAGGGCTCAAATGCGATTTGACTGAAGAAAGTGACATCCTGGCTGCGTTCAGATGGATCAATACGAGCTTCGGCGGCTTGGATATCCTCGTGAATTGTGCGGGATTTATTGGAAACAAAACAGTGCCGGCTTCCCTGATAGGTAAATCGAGTTTTGGATTAGAAAATAAAGTGGCAATCCAGATAAGTAGCCATGGGAAGAAAGATGCAAGCGTTCAATTGAATGTAGAGTAAATGCTATCGAGCTCTGGGGAGAAATTTTCAGAAGAGTTCTCTTCTGTGTGGAGAATTGATAATTTATGGTGGCAAACATTCGTTTTTCTCCATTTTATTCTCATCCACTTCTTATATCACTCGATGCATTGGGGTGGATTAGTTTTATCTCCATCCTTTGTCTGTTTCTTTCTTATTATCTAACATGACGTTTGGTAAATTGATGTAAATTATCTATAAATGAATGCTAAAAATTATAACAGCTAATGACACTGTAGCGGGGGGGAATGCTTAGCTAATTCCCACTTCTGACACCAATGTTGCGTGACGGAAACACTCTCGTCCTTCTCCTCGTGACTCCCACTTCTTCAGAGTGATGGAAGATGTTGCTGATAATATGGCGAATTAAATCTACACTGATTAACGGCATCATTACGTTAGTACCTGTAGGTAGTACTAGGCGTTTATTTTGGCAATTAAGCCATGAACAACAGTCCTTCTATTATCACGAGACTTTAAACACAATGGAATTTATGCACTAAAAATTAAGCTATGTTTGTGTAATATATAATAAAATAGGCAAGCTACTGGTATAGTGGTTGCTTTATGTTGCGTGTAAATGCGCGCATAGTTTAAAGCAACGCGGCGCATGCGCGTAACCTCTGATATGTACGATAGACACGAAGATATTACTAACGAATCTCTTACTTTTTTCAACCAATTTATGGCTGGAGTTTCACTTTTTGTGACGATCAAGCCAATGAAACTTGTATACTGCAACTATACAAGTTTCATTTCGAACTCTTCGTCGCAATTAATTAATGCTAAAGATCTATTAAATTCACATTTAACCAGTTATATGGTAAATAAGTTGTTACACGACACACTGCATGGAATCCATTCTGGACAAAATATCTTTGCGATAGTCCAAAAATTTGTCTACCATCATTAAATATAATATTATAGCGTGTATATCTTGCTCAATGAAGGGAAGCAGATAATAGATTTCGTCGTCAATGTAGTTTCTTCTTCTTTCAGCTTAGGGAAGTAACGCTGAAGTTAGTTTTCGAGGGATTCGAGATGTTCAGTAATCTCTTCCTTCAAATTTTCATCCATTTCACCTTCAGATTCATCTACCATACTGCAGAGTTTCTCGAAAATGGCAATGTTTCCAGGATTTAATTTCTTCGCCAGTTTTGCAGCTTGGATAAATATGCCCCGAGATTATCGTCAAATGCGATAATATTCGATTCCTTTCTCTGAATTTTTAGGTTAGTCCTATTTTGCTGTTCTGTTATATCTACTAGATATGTTACTCTTTTCTGCTGTTTTGTCATTAAAGTATACCAAATGGTCATGTTTCTCTTGCACTTCCAGGAGCAACTTGATTTCATACTTCAATTCATGGATACAATTCACAACATTTTCTTTCGACAACCAGCGTATTGTGTACAAAAGAAGAACCTCGTGAATCCATGTTTTTGCAAAATTCTTTAAACAGACGGGTGTTAATAGCTCAAGATTTGATGTAATTTATGATGTTTATCAGTGAATCAAGTACCTCTTGCAGAGGAGTTGAAAGAGACTTAATGGCAAGGGCATACAGGTGAATCATGCAGTTTGCTACCTTTTTTTACTTTTTTCTGAAAGCCCAATTTTAATGTATTTGAAAAAACTTATTTCTTTTATCCAATCGTCTTCACTGTTTGTAGAAGTTTCAAGTTCACTACAAATTAGGAACTCTTCTTTGATGTCATCTGAATGCATATATTTCACGAAGACAAGCAACTGAGCACATGAGCTTACATCTATTGATTCACCAACTTGAAAAGAAAACAATGGTACAGGGTCTGTGTCGTTAGACATTAATCATATGTACGGCTAGGGACTAAAACTCGCAAAATTCCCGCTTTCCCGACAAATTATTTATTTCCGTCGCTGCAGATGAATATTTTTATATTATTATACTTCGATGTAATTCATAATTATATTACGAAGATATACAAAAATTTTGAACCACGTATCTATTATATTTCATATCGAAATTCCCATTATTAGAGTCGAGGTGTAGTAAATACATCATCGGTAGGGAAAGTTTAATATAACAATTAGAAAAATATATATGTACTGAATATATGTATACATAGACTAGACAGTTACTGCCCCTAGGCGTCGCTTTAACTCATCAATTAGTAATTAAGTCACTGTTTCCAAGCGTCCAGATGTCGGTGGGAATGTCTCGATTTAGTAGCCTTCGTTTAGTAGATTACGTTTAGTAATCACGGGATTCATGAGCACCTAAAGCTGTCCGGGATTCCGGGATCTCGGGATTGAATTCCTTATGTATGGTACATATGTTGTATCATTCATTTTGCATTTTGCTGAATTGATTTAATGAATTATTATTCGATTCGAATATATTAAGTTGGTCTGAATGAACTATGCAAAGTTCATGGAAAGGAAAAAAATGGGGGCAATTAAATTTTATTAGCAGCCCGAGGGTATTGTAGCTTCATCAATTCGCGCTGAAGGTTTATATATTAATGCTCCTAGTAGCAATAATATTTCAAGGATCACTTGGGATAAACGCGCAGAGTCGGAACTGAAAATGGCTTTCCATTTATATTATTGGATAAAGAGCAATTAACATTAATACAGTTCGTGAACTTTTGCATAGTAAAGTTCACGGTCGTAAAAAGCTTCAGCTCTTATAAAGGTCGCTTTCCGGTCTTCGGCGTCGTTTTATGGAAGCATCAAAAGTGCGGCGGATGTCCTAAATCACACATCCTCGGGATATAATCCCGGAGAGCTCCGCCGCCGAAGATCGGGAGTCTCGTCTCGTTCCCGCGAGAAATATGAAGAAGGGCATCAATTGCGTCTCGGTGCTTTTACGACCCATAAAGGCAATGATAAGGCATGGTCCTGGAAGACCAGCTAGATTGCTACAGCAATTCGAGTGTCTTTTATTACCTGCTATTGGAATCTAATGCGTATGGCGTCGACTTGATCACAATAAACGGCTATTGTACACATTTTTTCCATTAAAGTGACATCGGTCTGCGCCATTTCATCTTGTTCCATTAAATTTTTTGTGGAGCAGCGTCTTTGTCCCGCACGAATTGCTCCCCGTGCCGATCTCCACCGGACATTGTTTGCAAAGCAAATAAAACATCCTACGTGTAAATAAGAGGAATTCGTCCTTTTGTTTGAAACAAAAATAAATGGGAAATGCGTGACCCAAATATGTATCACGATAATGTCCCACAAATATATATTTACACTGCACATAACCATTACGACCCTCTGGATGTTTGCACTCCACCCGCTATTGACGCAATTCATCCAGATTTAATTTGATATTTTAAAGCGCCGACATGATTTTAAAAGCAGAATGGGTTAACTTTAAGTCTAAATAATGTGCATTTTTATAGGACAAAGACCCCTTCGGCTTGCATCCATTAATCTTCATCCGGATAGAATCTCGCCCATTGTACCAGACACATTTTTCTTATTTCATCCATACGGCTTCATGGACGATATTCATCCAGCCATATCAAAGATTTGATTTTTAAAAATGTCACAAATTTACATTAGCAAAATATATTAACCCCCTGCACTACGAATCAAATGTTGATATAGTTGAATCTTGAGGGATTTTTTTAGGTTCCAATAAATTTGGCATATCAGATGTATTAATATATTAGGGAGACCCATAAGTAATCAATTATTTTGAGAGCGTGTCGTTACATGTCAGTTGTCGATTAGAATAGACTCTAAACCTCTTTTATTCACCAACAGATAAAAGTAAACTCGTTATCTACACCATGTCGGATATTGCGCTGTCTGATTATTATTTATTCAAAGACGTTTAGAAATATAAATGAAGTTGAAATTCACCTAAATAACTATTTTTCGTCAAAGTCAGCCTCTTTTTATAAAAGAGAGATTGAAACATTGCCTGAAAGATGGCAAAGAGTTGTAAATAATAAATGGAAATTGTATAATTGATTGAATAATTAAAATAAAATGGTAATATTTTTTTTCGTTTTAATTCGAAATAATTGATTACTTATGGGTCCCCCTAATATATGGGCATTTCTCAGTAAACTGGGCAAGTCGTTCTAAGGAAGTTGTCCAGGCCACTTTATTGTTTATATATTGATCAAATTTTATTTAAAGAATAGAATAGACAACTTGGTTAATAAAAAAATGAGTATTTTCCGAAAAATCGATACAGAAGACTGTTGTCTATGTCAAGAGACTGTGTATTTAAATGAAATATATGGTTTTATTAGATATTTTTTTTAAATAAAATATTGGCAATGAGACAATAAATTTCCTGGTTTACTTAGAAATGCCAAATTAATTTTAAAAAATGTGGTCCCTAACTGCAACTCTTGTGGATTTGAACCCAAGATAAATGAGTTATAATTTAACTTATTCGCAAAACGAATGTATTTACAGTTTAATATGTTTATAATTATTTTTTAAACGTTCTTAAATTGCAATTATACGTATGTACATAATGCGGCAGGGAAACTTCCTTATTTTAAATGCGCGCCCTGAAGTGACTATTATTATGAGAAGATTTAAATGGTATTCATTCGAAAGAGCATGATCTATTGTTTTTTGTTATATAAGTTTAGTAACGATCATACAGGGGATTGTCTTTAAATGCCTTTCTGTAACAGATGTAAGATTTATCGTAATTCAACCCATAAATTGTCGACATCATTCAAATATCAAGCAATTATAGATATGTTTATCAATGAGAAGCATTAAAAGCTACGTGCTTTTAAGCTTTAAGCTGCAATATTATTAATGAGCATCAATTAAATCCTTTATTTAATATTGTGGAAAATTTATAAGCGACTTTTTGCTTACGGTCTAATCTCACGCAACGTCAATTTTAATGTGAAATTAACTTACTACCTACAATTTTATGTGAGAACATAAATAACAATTATGCCATGAATGCACATGAAAGTGCAAGCATATATGTATTTTAACAAGTCGTACTTAAATTTTTGATGAATGGATTTAATACATCAATTTGTCGTCTTTAGCTCAAAGGTTGATCAAATGTTTTGATGTATAAATTCGCTTTCAGCTGTAGATATTTGCGCAAATTTGTCCACAGACTGATCGTCTAGGATTAAATAAATGTTGTCATTAGCATACATGGCAATTTAGATTGGCACGTATGCAGATTTAAGTTTGCTTTGGTTGTAAAGTCAAGTGTCGCATAATTTTGTCTAGACAGTCTAGACATTTGGACCGTTTGCTCAATCCGAGACGCCCAAAGACAAAGAGCCATTCCCATAATATGCTTTGAATGATTGAGGTGTGATGAACGCTTTCAGACGGTTCGACAAATGATTGGCGATCAGTCCTGGACACGAATGTCCTGGCGCTCAGCATCTGTACCAGGGAGGCGCTCAAATCCATGCGGCGAAGAGGCGATAATGGCCACATCATTCACATCAACAGGTGAGGACCTTTTCTTTGTCCAGCCAATTATGGTCAGGACTGGCCTGCGCTTTTGAGTCTCACGTTTCCTATCGTTTACGGGATGGGCGTCCCGGGGGAGCGGATTAATTCAATCGATAACGCACGCCCGCCTCGCACCCACACACTCTTCCAGCGACTTGAAACTTCAAAGGTTCACTAATTAAGACTCGAAGTAATCCTATTAGGCCCAATAATTGATGATATTATCGGCGAAACTCGATAATTAACAGCCGCAATGGTCCGGGGGCCACCGATAATAATAATGGATCGGATATGGAGTCTGATATTCGAGGCTCTCACAGGATATAATCCTTAACAGAATGTATCCATTTTTTCTCTCAAATTAATGCCGAAACGCAAAGAAAATTAAGACAAAAAATTAGCCTAATCGAATTATTTATAATACAGTCCATAATGGATGCCAATGGGAAAACATATCAAATTAAATAGACATTATATTATCATCAATCAATAACTGTTTTGCTCATTTAATGAGTATGCACGCACGTGTTGTGTTTAGCGCTCCACAGTGCTTTTTTTCAATGTCGTTTCAATTTCAATTGATCTTATTTGAGACACCACTATGGGTCCCAAATGTATTTTGTCCTTTCCAAAAAAATTGCATTTACATCGGCAGTGCCAAAAATACGTGCCGTTTTTACACTTTTGTTTAGAAAAGCTATAAAAAAAATAAGAAGTGTAATGGATTTTTGCCATACGCTTTGAAAGAGTCATTGTTCAGTGTATTCTGACAAGTTTTGCTGTCTGGATATTAACAATTTTGGCAAAAAAGTGCAGAAAGTGGTTTGCCAGATTTACAGGTTGTATCCAAGAAAATTGATGTTTTGTGGGATTTTAAAAAGATCGTTCATTTTGAATTACCGTCAAATAATGAATTGATTGCTTCAAGCATTTGCATTTGTTTCTCGTGCTAAAACAGTTTTTGGATACCAAAAAAATTGAATTTGGAGGATATTAAAATTGATTTTCTTTGTTTTTTATTGCTTTTAAGTCGAAGAATTGTTATGGCAAGTTTTAAAACATTCAGAGGAAGAATATATTATTGATTAAACTCGTGTTGTTTTTTTATTATTACGCCTATAAAACGAATTTTCAAAGAAAAACGGCACGTATTTTTGGCACAACTGATATATAATTAATCAAAAAATTTATTTTGTGGTTGAAATCACTGGTTTTTAACAAAATTTCTTCAATCTAAGTACAAATTAATAATCATTCAACATTATTATGTAGTATAAAGATATTAAAATGTTCATCTAAACACGAATTTTGAAAAAAATAATTTAGTTTTTTTTGGATTGTTTTAAAGTTTAGACTTTTAAAAATATATCCTCCAAATAAATTTTACAAAATTTTGATTGCTTATGGAGTTATAGCTATTTTGGTTACGCGGCAACTAAATCGGTCCTATCAGAATTCAACACGGTTGACATGATATCTCAAGTTTTAATTAATTAATTAACTTTAAATTTGACACAAATCTTTTCGATATAATTTTCTATCGTTCCTACCAGATTTATATCAAAATCTTATTTTTAACGCTATTTAAAAATATTAAAACTGAAAAAATATGCCCAATCGTCTCAACTAGAGCACACTTTGTTTTTACTCCTTACACCTTTACCAGCCTATAATATTTCAATTTTTACTTTTTTTTGTATATTATATAGTGTAATTGCTGTCCATAAAATGAAAAGATTGTGCATTTAAACGAACGAGTTGGATGATAAGAACTTCCAATCAAACGAAGTAATCTTGGATAATCCTCGGCGAGAATAAATGTAAAAATATGGATAACGAGCGCCATAACTGCAACGATAACGAGCACCATAACAACTTGGAAGTCTTTTATCCTAGACGGCACCAAAAAGTATATTACGACAATGGATGTGGGGAATCGTAGAAGAGATTTTCTACGTAGTCCTTACGACCTCAATTACCCACGAGAGACTTGCATTCGAAGTTACAACCATTAGCGTGCTGAAATGAAGCCGTTTTTTGAATTTAATTTTGACGGCGGGGTGAATTAGGGCGTGTTTATAGATGTACAGTTTCTCATTGCCTCCCCCTATATAACGATCTCATTTATTCTGATAGTTACATTCGGGTGATTTAATTTCAGCTTGGCTGGCCACAAGGTACCATTCTTCCCGAGTACTCCTCTAGGACTGTATCCTGCGAGCAAGCACGCGGTCACCGCAATCACGGAATCTCTTCGTGTGGAACTGATCGCACTAAAGAGTAAAATCAAAGTCACCGTAAGTCTGATTACGACCTTCCTTTGATCAATTTATTTTCGGATATAGACGAGAGCCGTCGGAGGATTCGCTAAAATTGTTCAGCGGTTAACAATTCCAAACTCGTTAATATTCATGAAGCATCCTGGAACGTCCCCGGCTCTTTCGTTATTGTTTAATTGGAAATTATAGCATATTTTCGGATTTTATTAAGGATCTACGCATTGAAATGCCTCGCGGTCGTGTATTTTCATTGTCGCCTTTCGGCGGCGTACAAGCCGACTTGGCCCCCAATAATTGACGGTTTAATTGTCGCTCTTCCAGAGTATAAGTCCAGGATCGGTGGACACGGAGATGACCCGAACATTTGCCACAAACGTGCTCGGAATATCGGGAGAGCTTAATGGAGACCAGTGCTACTTTAAGCAGCTGATTCCGGAAGACATCTCGGATGCTGTAATATATGCTCTCAGCACTCGCCCCAATGCGCAGGTACGTGATTCTGTGGTAATTGATTAGATCAGGTCCTCTCAACCAGCTAAAAAGAAGGTCCCGCTCCAATTTGCAAATTCTGCTATCGAAAATTTCACTAGACTAGCTTACGTCGACAAGATGGAAACGAACTTGACGTGCAACTTGACTTGCTTGCTCAACCATCTTAACCATCTTAATAGATATATCAAAAAGCAAATTTATCAGATTTAAAACAATAATAATTTACATAAGATACACCAACATTAAATTTATCCCGAGAAAATCACTGTTTGGTGTGTATTTGAGTCTGGCTTTGGAATCATTGGAAACGTTTAACTAACCACCGATTTAACGCCTTTAGATTTATTCCTTTAAGATTATCTTATATAGCAGATTTATGCGTATAAACTGCAAATAATTAATGCCCTCAAAGGTAACATAACGAACGTTATTCATGAAATTCAGCCAAATTTATGCGACAAAGTTAACAAAAATTTTACCTCTCAAATATATACCACCAAGCAAAATCATGACAAAAACTTGAACAATATTACATATCATAATTAATGCCATAAAATGTTCTTTTAAATACAAAAAAAAATAAGTAGATATCTTTCATATAACTTATTTTATTTGCATTTAAAAATTGAGCGTTCTTATTGAAATACCCTATCTGGATGTATACTTAATATTTATGTTTCGCAAATACAATACTTAATATGGATTTGGTCGATTTCAAGTATAATTAATTTGAAATAACATCGCCAAAGAAAAATAATACTAAAAGGGGCTCACTTGGTTGTATCTTGAGATTACAGAACCACAAAAATGATGCTTATTAAAATGATTTATATTTTAATATCTCTATTATAGATGATTTTATATGCTTACAGGTGCATGAGATAATAATTCAGCCCATCGGACAAAGACTTTCTGAATGAAATGCAGCACAAACGCTTATATCGAGCACATTTTAGTCATATTTTCTTAATATTATTTATGTTTTATTGCTTAAAACTATCTGTAAAATGTCTAGGACATGTTAGGCAATTGTATTTTTTTGATCTTTATTATGAATTTAATAAAATTGTTGTTGTAAACATCGATGTAAAATAAAGCGACATGATTATTGTTTTAATTTGGCTGTGGTACTTTTGCGCCCAGAATATCTTTAACAAGTCCGAGATATTGGATTTCAGCGACGCTGAAGAGGTCGACGTCATCACAAAAGTATTATCTTTCAAGAAATGTCTTTCGTAAATTTAATTAAGCGTCTCGACACTTCCTCCCTGAGATAATACAACCCCGTCGGAAATTCGAACCCCTTACAAACAATAAAAAAATAATTATTTTGCTTGTTTTTCTCGGAGGAAAAGCCGTCGGATAAGGATTCCTCGAGTTCTTCAAAGTCGTCTCGCGTAGCTGAAATCGTAAAAGCACCCCTTGATATTTGATTTCACTTCTTGCTAGACAATTCCGAGGCGATGTATTGCGATGCCGTAATGAGAAGTTTGAAGATCGTATCGAAAGTGTGTGGGTGTCGATATGAAACATTGAGATGTAATCAAAAACGTATTACATAAATATCTAAATGCGTAGGCCTTAAGTGGTTATAATAGATGCTAAATATAAGCATTCACAACAAAAGCCGACCAAGAATCGACCGAAAATGGTTAAGACGCGATTTTGACGGTGCTCCGATTGAAGCATTCTGGGCACAAATCTCGCGTACAACTTCTTGTAACCAAGTTTTTCCGACGCAATATCACAGAGAAGATTTCGAAAAATCTCAGGAAATTCTTCGTGAAGATCTTCAAGCGTCACACGACCATTATTACGCACTTTTGTTTCAATTTTTTGCACAAGTATAGCACATATTGCACGGACGAGAGGTGGTGGGAGTGCGCGACGACCTCTCCATCTGAAGAATTTATTGTGACTGAACAAAATGGCCGACAAATACACGAGACCAAACAAATTGATCTTTAAGATCCCCCCAAATGAAAATAATTCGATAAATTAACCAAACCACATGGAAGGTTCGATAACTTCAGTTGTGTACTAAATACACATTACCGGGAATATCCATCAAAATTCGAGGTGTCCTTTAAGCAACATTGATTATGATAAGTAAATTAAAAAATGCATTTATTGTAATGATTTGCGTTCATGGTTTCGTGGGAACGCTCAAATTATAAAATTAGATTCGTCAATTTTTTTCTAAATATTTATGCTTTCGTCAAATTTAGATTATAAACGACGTAAGCGTCAGTGACTCACCGGTGAGTCGCTATGTTCTTTCATAGATTTTTTCCCGTCACATATCACATCACTCAATAAGTCTGTAGGATGACATACAGTTGGCGCCACTATTGACAAATCTGTATTATTTTTAAAAAGTACCAACTTACAAGTAATACGTGTCAAAATTTCATGTTATATGAAGCTACTTTTGTAATTTACAAAATAAGAGAAAAATCTTTGGTCGATCACACATCGAAGTTGCGTGAGATAGATGATATCTTAAAGATATCAAAAAGCAGCATTTTGCATAGAAATTTGTCCATGAGAAAGCTTTGTTCGAATTGAGGATCGCGTTTGCTCACAGTCGATCAAAAACAACAACGCGTCGAAAGTTCAGAGCGCTGTTTGGAGCTGTTTCAGCGCAATAAAAAAACTTTTTTTCGTGCGATATGTGTCACAATTAATGAAACATAGATCCATCACTACAGAGTCAAATTGGCAGTCAACTGAGTGAACTGAGCAACCGGCGAAAGTCGCCCAAAGCGACCAATAACGCAAATTTCAGCTTATAAGTTTTTGTCTTCCATATTTTAAAATTTGCATGGTATTTTATTTGTCCTAGCTGGCTACAAGACCTCGACGGAGGAAGATCTTCTTAGACGACCAGTTCTTCGATTCCAATCCCCAGATGGTGAAAGATTTCCGCAGGAGGGGGGTTCTCTTCGCTTTTGAACCCTGACGGAAGAGGATCTTCAAATTGTCGATTAGTTTCTAATTCGAGAAGATGCTCCGACAAAGCGTTTATCTTTGAGTGGACCACCACCGTATCACCCATCACCGATTGTCAATGAAGAAGTCTATATTGAGGCCAAAGATAAATCGCTCTACAAAAAGGCATCAAAATATTAGAGAAGCTTTGTTGTTTTATTAGCCATCCTATAAACTTATTGAGCTATGTTATATCTTTACATTGCTTAAAATTATACTGGCGATTTATCCTATTGCCTGTTTGTATGCTATTTAATATAGTTCAATTGAGAGCGTTTACAAGGATTATTTTTTGCAACAAAAAGGTAACAGTGGGTCACTAAATGGTTTAACAGCCAAGTAGTCGAATTACTATCTAATGGAGTGGCTAATCGGTGACCCTTTTCGCAGATGGTCGCACTAGTGATAACCGAAAAAAGTGTAGTCATTAACGTTGAACGAAAACACTACTTTAATTGAATCCTCTCCTTAATTAATCACATTGTGATTAATGGCGGAAAGCCATAATGGAAAAATGTTGTGAAGTTTCGGAGCTGAATGGGATTTAACGCGGCGTTAATTAATGGCGTACATGTCATAGTAGTTGATTACATCTATTTTTTAATCTCGACCCACTTTAGTAAGAATTGTTTCCCTTTCGAAAATATTACATAAAGCTCTTCAATCATTTTGATTCGGAAATACATCATGCTTTGGGCGCACGTTTGCATAGTTGGAATGTACCGAGGCAAAAATTGTTGATATGAAAAACTGATTTTAACAACAGGAAAAGCGTACGAAGATTAAAAAATAAATATACTCGGGTCGTTCTTAAGTGGGAAATTTGAAGAAAAACATTGTTTCGCCGACACAGAATCAAGAGACCAAGCGTCGGTTTATTTGTTCCCGTCGGTGGATTTATCGCGGAAACACCGCAGGGCTCAAAATTACATCTCAGCGGCTACAAATCGAAATAATTCTCCGACATAAGGAGGAGTTTGTTAGGGTACAAGAAGGGTAAAAAGAAAAGAAAGTTAGACTTACAGAATGTCGAGTGGAAGGGACTGGGCGCAGTCGCGGTAGGGCTCGGGACGTTGCTTCACCGCCATCAGGCGAACTTTTTACTTTCTCCCATCTATCTGCCTTTTCGATCCCTCTCTGCAAACACATAAAAAAGAATGGCGATAAAAACTTGTCGACTTTATAATGATTCCAAATTATTACGACCTGGACCCACGTGAGGACACTAAAGCAGCGTAGGTGAGATTAACTCCCGAGATGTCCTCGCTAATTTTGACGTCGTTATTTATGACACTTTCAAAATTATCCTATCAAGATAAACAACATTTTTACATCGTTATAAACAATATGATTTAACACAAAAAAATTATGTATTTACGGCGGGATTTCATTCAGCCGCCTTAGACGCAAGTCTAATTTATTACAAAAAACATATTTGACGTAAAACGTATACAGTATATTAATATTTTTATTAAATTTCTAATAATTTCTGCTAATCTCACTTCTGACACCATTGTAACGTAGCAGTGGAGAAGTGTTCTTACCGAGTTGGTGCACTCGAACGCGGATCCATTCTGCTCTCGGGTCGTTATATAACCGGGAGATAGATAACTTCTTTATTAATCGCGAGAGAGAGAGAGAGATCTGACCGCGGGAAGGATGTCTTCTCGCAGTTCGATAACGGTAAATTAAACCAGCACAGATTAATAGCGCCCATGCTACATTCATTGTTAAATAGGCATGTTTACCAACAATTATTCAGGAGAATGTTTATAATTTCCAATACTGAACCCTGTAATTTTTCAGCGATTGCAGTGATAATGCTTGTTTTCCAAAGAAGTAATAATTTTAAAAATATCGTTTGAAATTTGATCTTGTTTAATTAGCAATGATAGTAATATGAACTAACATACAGACGTTGATTTTTATACATAAGATCTAATAAAAGTTAACTATACTATATCTTTATTATTTGAAAAAGTGTGTACAATAATTTGGCAAAGTTTTGTGGCAATCGAATAAATGGCATGGCAGCGCATAAAATACGAACAAACAAATTTTAATTTTTGTATATTAGACTATGCCTATGTTACTTATGTAATCCTTAGCAATAAATGGACGAAGTTTTATTGCAATCCGATAAACGGTATGGCAGCGCATTTCGAACGAACAAAGCCCAATTCATTTTAATGTATTAGATTTGGTTTCTTTCCTTTATGAATTTCATTTTAAAACGATTTGTTGAGTGCCTTTGATGATTTCGTCTGGATCAAAATTCATATTGATATCATACAGTTGTGAGAGTTTATTCTGTTAGGTTATCCCGAAAGAAATCCATTATTTTTTACCAATTTTAAATTTTGGTTTTTTCCAAATTTAATTATTTATAATCAATTTGAAAATGTATTAATAATTATAAACAACGATTTTTCATCTCTGTAATTTTAAATTCCCTTATTATAGATAGTAGATGATTTCGATTGAAAATACGAATTCAAATGATTTTTGTTTTCAGGTAAGTTCTTCATTTTTTCGTCTTCAATTCTTAAATTGAAATGTGTGATCAAAAGTTACTAAATTTGGCAAATATGGTGGATACTGTAAATATTTTCAATTTAGTTGCGGGAAGACGTCCTTCCTGCGGCTAGATCTCTTTCTCTCTCTCTCGTCTTTAAAAAAATCATTTAAGATGAGAGAATTTATATTTTTACCTAGATAGAAGAACGTACCCATACGTACGAGGGTAGTCATCTTGAAAAACACGTGAGAGTGGGGAGTGGTCGAGAATACCACCGTTCCACGTTACACTGGTGTTCATGACAAGGATTTGTTTCAATTAAAGATGCTAGCATATCTTCATTGCGATTTGAGGGTGGTCCTGATTAAGGGGTATCATATATATATCATTAATACTGTTGATCATGTTCAAGCTCTGGTCAATTTCGAATATGTTCTTGGGCAAGTTTCGGGCTTCGCCATGTGCAAGAAAAAAATGTAAATATCTTTCAAAAAGATACAGATTGATATCAAATATCACACCATACTTCTGATATATTTTTATTGCATGGAAGATGTTGTTATATTTCGAAAATTCTTTTAGCGTCCGATAATTCTCCATAAAAGTATCGGTGATCCACTATGAATTTAGCAATATTCCATTTATCCATTGGTTAACCCATTGACGCACAGTTACCGTCAAAATTCATCCATATTTATTTCCATATCAGAGTCTGACTAAATCAATGTAGGTACGAATATTAAATAAATTTGTATAAGCTTGAAAATAGCTAAAAATTATCAAGCATTTCAATCAGTTACATTTTAATGACACATTAACTAATGAGGGAATTATAACAAGAATTTTATCAAATTTATGTAGATTTTTTAAACCTGTACAGTTCAATGCTACGAAGTTCGTGACCGCATTATTCTAAATTTAAAAACTTTTTTAGTAATGCTTAGTGACAATTTTCATTAAGAAAAACTAATAAATGTGCTGTTGAAGCATGTATTTAACAAAAAAATAGCTTAAATTCTGGTAAAATATGTGATTTTTCAGCTAAATTAATTCATTAACGTTACTATATCTATAACTATATTTTAACTATTTCTACAGAGTGTGGCAGGGAACCTAACTTATATAAAAAAAATAGTAACACAAACAATATAGAAGATATCATATTAAAAATTTAAACACAGTACTCTGATCGTTATTAAATTTTGCCTACATATTGTTTTTAAGGAAAAATTAAATTAGTACAATAACATTAGTATTCTATTGATAGTCCGCATATATACTTGAGACCTTATTTCATTTCGAAATTCAGATTTATAAACCGATTATAGAATAACAGCTTATCAAATAAAAATTGCCTTAATCTAAAATGGCATTGGGTCTTATAAAATATTATACAACGCCAAAAAAATAAAGGCAAAACAGTCGACTATTATCGGATTTTAAATCCAAGAATTTATGAAGATCATCCTACCACCTCAGCTGAGACTCGGCTTTCCGACGAAACAATAAATCTTGAAAAATCCAAAATATTTTTAGACAATAAAGCATAATCGTAGAGTTGATTTTGTGTGGATAAAAATATTTTTGACCTAAATTAGATCCATAAATAAATTAGGCATCACAATATATCTTGTAGCCTCAATCGGTGTACGGCGGATAAATTTTAAATTGACTCCGAAATATGGTCGGAATATATATGGGATCATAATGAAGATCGAATATTAAAATGAAAAGGGTAATTAAAACGGATTTTCAAGCATATGAACTCATATATGCTTAAAAAAAGCCGTTCGTTAATAAAGATTCAACGATGGCTTGTTATATACGGGGTGCAGCAGGATAACTTCCTTATTTAAAACGCACGCCCTAAAGCGAAAATTATTTTTAAAATAATGAAATGGCATTTATTTGAAATAACAAGACTTGAAAAAAATTAATAAATTTGAAAAACGTGTGCAAATAATAAAAAAATATTTTTAAAATCAGTGATAAGAAATTTCTTGTGGCCTAAACTGCGATTTAAAAAAGTCAACATAACGAGCGCCATCCATCAAATTCAGCCAGATTTAAGCGACAGTCATTGAAAATTGCACCCCCCGAATACGTGCCACCAAGTAAAACCGCGGCGGACATTTGAACGATGTTATATTCCATACAAATTGAGTTAATGTGAAAATTAAATTTGGTTTCAGGCTCTGCTATTGAGGTGAAATATGATTTTTTAATGATAAAAACCCTTCAAAGAAATCAAGCACTTAAATCAATTACATATCCGCCGAATGTTTAACGCCGTTCCCTTTTACAGAGGGAATCAATTAAATGCGGGATTCAATTAGAGAAAACAAGATTTTTATTACTATTTAATTCCCGATGGAATCACTGCTTTTTGGAAGGACGCCAGATCAAGTACGATTTCATCTTCAATTAGTAGGGCGCCGTAGCTCTGGAAAACAATTTGAGCGCCTTCCCAAACTCAGCGCCCCCCAGACGTTCGATGATTTTTTTCCTGGATAAAAAAGTGGCTTTATGATATTACAAAAGCGCGGGATGATATCGCAGGTATACTATTAATATTAGCCGGGCGTTTAGGCAGGTTTTAATTAATCATCGCCGAAATGGAGTAAACAAATGGAGGCTGTTTTCGGGGCGGGATCCTTTTCGAAGACGTTTGCTTTTATCCGAGGCCCGGACGGAAAACTGCCTCGTAATCGTATTATTTTCATGCAAAAATACGAGGGGTTGAAAAGCCGACATTTCAGAAACTGAAAATTTCAAATTACAAAGATTCTTCGTCGGGGAGCGTCCCTGTTTTCTTTCGGGCGGTGTTTTATTGAAAGTCAATAGTCCTGATGGAGGAACAATTTGTTCGCCATCTTCTTGCGGCTGTTTGGTGCGGCCTTTCCGTTGTCCTTTTTCAATTTCCGCATTTCCTTTTGCGTGCAACGTCTGGCTGTATTTTATTACATGCTTGTGGCTTGCATTCTCCTCGAATTGCATGTTTTGGCATGCAATGATTTGCAATATTAATGTATGCATTGTTTTCTTTCATATTGCATTCTTTACGTCAATTTAGCACACAAACAGAAGAAAACGTGTATTGCATTTAAGCTATGTAATTTATCAATTTGCCTTATTACATGATCTACCTCCATCTATTAAATGTGCCTCTGCTTTAATAATTGCGTTAACAAACCATACATAAACAACATATTTATAACGTAGAAAGATCGGAACGTAAACCCTTTTTATTTTTCTAATTCTACTCTAAAAAAAAATATTTTTTATAAAAATTGACTAAACTCGGCTAACTACATCACTGAATACCTTAAATGTGCCTCCGACCGGATGATGATTCTCGAAGAATCGAAACATATTGCAGCGCATACAATGGCGGAAACGACATTCCTCAAAGTGATACGGAAATCGCTACGGAAACAGCTTCCTGATGCATCCAAAATATATTAGGGGGGTGAGGGGGGGGTCGGATATGGGTATAAAAGAGACGTGGAGAGCTAGCTAAATAAATTTAAATTTAAATTCGGGTTCGAATTTGGTCTGCAGTTTCTTGGAAGTGCAGTTTACGCCTCATAACCGCCACCGACCCAACGTGGAAAATAAGCGTAAACGTGAAGATCTGATCTTTGAAATTCATCCCTTATTGAAATCCTTCTTGCCAACGTCTGGGAAATGATACCATCCCCCAGCATAACATTGTCTGCCAGAGGCACTGTGGAAGTGCAGTCTGCGATAGGGATAACTAGGTCACAAGAATTTGACTAGGTATCTACGTAACACTGGTGTCAGAAGTGAGATCTACGATTTAACGTTGGCAATGCCAAAAAGAAGGTCCGATTGGGAAGAAGAGGACTTCTGCCATGAAGAATATTGTTTCAGTGCAGGGGGATCAAAAGATAGAAACTAAAGTTGCTACGGTGCCAGGAAGATAGACGATCATCACGTTGTCTGCAAGAAGAGAAGTTGGGTCACCTAG
Source organism: Stenopsyche tienmushanensis (assembly GCA_008973525.1). Classification (NCBI taxonomy): domain Eukaryota; kingdom Metazoa; phylum Arthropoda; class Insecta; order Trichoptera; family Stenopsychidae; genus Stenopsyche; species Stenopsyche tienmushanensis. Next base: position 1,665,286 of record WACJ01000042.1, read on the forward strand.
GGGCCTATGTGGCACATTGTATAGAGATTTTTTCTTTCAGTTTATAAGGAAGCCACGCATCTGAACGATTGATGTAGTCCAAATTTGTTAGATGATTATGGACGGATGTTCATGAAATTTCTGCGAACAGTATATCACGGGTTTTCTTCAACCATGGCTGTGATTAGATCTGTGTTCATTTGCGAAAGAAACTTATGGGACAACTTAATATGCGATCTTCTTCTCCAACGACATAATAGCCAACCGTTTTTGAGAGACTTGTCACTGGAGATGAAAGTTGGATACTCTATGAGAATATCCAACGTAAACGGTATTTGACCAAGGGTACAGTAGCTTTAACTGTAGCTAAACGTGGCCTACATCCAAAAAAAGGTTTGCTATGTATTTGGTGGGACTGGAAGAGGGTAGTTTATTATGAGCTTCTTCAGCAAGGTGAAACAATCAATTCAACAACATATTGTTTCTAACTAGACAATCTAAAGGATGCAATTGCCAGAAAATGGCCAGAATTAACGAACAGACGAGGTGTTGTTTTTCATGACGATAACGCCAGGCCTCATGTGTCTTTGTCATCAGAAATAAATTATTATCATTTGACTGGGATGTTTTACCCCATCTTCCATACTCTTTGGACATTGCCCCTTCAGATTATTTATATTTCTTTCATTGAAAAATTCTTTACGTGGTAAAAATTTTAATTCAAAAAATGATATAAAAATGTACCTTGATCAATATTTTACCAACAAGCCTGGGAGATTTTGGTAAGAAGACATTATGAGGCTTCCGGAGAGATGAAGAAAGGAAATAGAACAGAATGGATCATATATTATTCAATAAGTTTAGATGTAATACAAATTATTGTTTATTTTTTTTCTTAATATGAAAACGAAAGAAACTTATGGGACACCCTAATACATACATATAAAAATTGATAGGCAATGTTTCCATTGAAAATATTGCAGGGAGCTAATTATTATTTAGGACGGCCGTACAATTGTGTTGGTGGACGTCAGCGTGGATGATTTATATGATACTTATAAATATTGTCAAGTTTAAACATTCGATCGCTTTCAATATCAGATACAACAGCACCCGAGTCGAACCCGGCAATTTTGCTACAAAATATCGGAGTTTACATCACTGCGCCGCTTAGTTATCAAAATTATGTCATTATCGTGAGAAGCGATAAGATAAGGGCTTTATTGGTGTAGCGAGCTTAATTTGGAAAGGGGCTGCTCGGCGGGAAAATTAGGTTGGCTGAGGGCCCGCAGACACAATGAAAACTTCAAGTCTGGGGAAAACCCTTCTGCAAACTTTAACGAACCACTCTCGGCCACGATTTTAATAAAGCCTTAATCAGTCCGCTTGCTCGGCTCGCAACTTGCGCCCTCCAAAATCCGGCGCCCGCCCACTTTTTTCTCGCCTCTTGGGCGGAGCGATTTAAGACCATTGTCTAATTATTTCCCGATAGTTCTTACATAAGACGGAGATTAGAGTTTTACAACAGAAAACGCCGTATAATGCTAGTTTGAGACTTTGAGCTTACACCCTAGCGAAACATTTTTTTTTAAATATAATATATAATCGAAATTGCAGTTATTCTTCTTGGCAAAGTAAAAAACTCTGTGTAGGGGGAGGGGGGAGAACTTTGTTTGAAAAACTGTTATTAGCCATGCTCTAGGAAAATTTTCATTGTCATTAGAGAGACTAATCACTCACAGAGAGTTCTGACCTATGCAATATTATAATATCATACTTGTAAGTTTCTATTCAAATAGCAACATGTTAAAATCCGTACTTGTTTGTGGCCACTCACTGCTCCAAATTATCAATGAATTTATCATCAAACAATTGCTTTTGTTTTGCTTTTTGATGAACGGTTCATTTTTAACACGCATAATGCGTGAGCGTTCTTTAATAATTCACTCAGTAAGTTCACAAAATAGTTTTGACTGATTTATTCATCATTTTGCATCAATATTTATCCATGAGAAAACTTTGTTCGAAGTGAGTACCGCGTTTGCTCACACTCGACAAAAATGACCAACGCGTCCAAAATTCAGAGCGCTGTTTGGAGTTTTTTCAACACAACAATATTTTTTTTTCATACAGTATATGACAATGAACAAAAAATGAACGTATTACTATACTCTAGAATCAAATTGACAGTCAGCTGAATGGACAGCAACCGGCGAAAGTTGCCCAAAGCATATAGTATTGATGCATTTATCGGATGAAAGCCCCAAATGAAAAGGAAAAAATGTGCAAAATGATATCCTACAAACTTATTGAGTGACGTGTTACGCTGAAATGATTTCAGCCATTTTCTATTATATTTTACCCCATGGCTACAAATCCATGCACGTTTTAACACGTATTTGAGATAATTAGTAGCGTACAGTGACCGTAGGGCGGGGCGCAGCCCGAGGAGGCCGATCGCCCCCGGGGGCTTCGCTAGCAGTGTAATAAAAACTATACATATCAGACTTGTGGAAATAATTGAATCTATTTTACATTGTTTGTATATAATACAATATAATATTATAATACAACCTAAAAATAAATATTAATATATAGGATGCGGCAGGGAAAAATACCATATTTTAAAAATGAATAACATAAACAGTATAGGAGATATCGGTTTAATTATTTTTCCATGTTGTAGAGAGATATTTAAAGATAGTCTATGAAAACAAAAATGTTAAGTTCTGTTATTTTGAATGGATGTCATTTCACTCAATTTAAAATAACTGTCACTTTAGGATGTACGTTTTTAATAAGGAAGTTTTACTGCCGCATTCTGTATTTATTAGGCTGAATCGCCTGGAATATTGCTATCAAATATGATAATAACAATATTTTATTTTGCAGATTTATCAATAAAGTGTGAATTTATTGCTAATATTATTTAAAAAATTGATATTTTATTCAGGTCAAAGAATGTTGCGAATGATGATTGTAGTTGTATATTTATTTCCATTTTGGACGCTATTTGATCAGATTTTTGGACAGCTAATCATCCAAATGCATCTTCATTATTGCTTGATGGAAGAATAATAGAGATTGGCAGCCAAGAAAAGAAAGGAAATACAAAATGGGAGACGAAAGCTTTTAAATATTTTAGCAGGAGATATGTTTACACACCTCTCCCAATAATGGACAATCAATCGAATAGAAGCGCCATGGTAAAAGCAACACCCACTCTTGAATACTTTAAGACCAACACAGCCCCGGAACATAGAACAGACGAAAATAAATAAAGAATTTAGACCAAAGACACTGCAGTTTGTCATCCGGGTGAAATTTCACAGGATACATTGCATTTAGGATCAACCCTTAAAATAAGACCATATCAATTTATTGGCTTATAAATTGTGCTTTACACTCCCCCAAGCAAATTTCTGGCCATATTTCACGTCCTTTAGGGTTCAATATATACCATTTCGCTGCGTCGACTTTTAGTATAATACATGTATTTCCATAAATTAGACGTATATTTCAGAAGCAAAAAAATGCATAAAGCACAATTTATGGAAGAATTTAAAAGGCTTTTGCGCCGGGGCCATTAAACGAAATGAGTCAGTCACAAATAAATCAAATCGACTGGAATATAAACACAAAAGGATGAGTCAGGGAGCAGCAATCCATAATGGAACAATCCTGCTGAAATAAGCAATGCGCTCTCTGTAAGCTCCATAATGTTCCAATAATAAAACCATCTATCCAAGGCGGATATTCTTTATCTTCTGCTGCGATGGAAAGCTTTTGAGATATATTTTGTAAAACGATGACGACGTCGAAAAGATGTCGTAAATCGGATGCTGTTAGGAGCTCATGGCGCATTAAAACGTATCAAATTTTTATGTGCAATTTTTAGATTAAATTCCTCATACATTGGACTGAACATAAGTTAAAAACTCAAGCATACAAATCATATTAAAACATTTTTCTCCCAGAAGCATACGAGAGTCATCCAGAAAGCAAGGTTACAACACTAATGTAGGATTGATTTCATTTTGTATTTCATTGAAATTCACAGGATACTTCATAAGTGTATTAAATTATTTTTCAACATAATTGCTGTAGAGATCGAGGCATTTTTGTAGCCAGATTATTATGTATTGTGACAACCCTGAACAAGAATTATTCAAAGACTCCAAATGATCTCGCAGGACAGAAGTTGCTTTTAGACAATGAGATATTTAAGTGAAACAACTTCTTATGCCATTTATAATATCATTAAAATTGCTGGCGGTTAAAAGGTTAAATATGGAATATTTTTTATCTTTTAAATATTCTTACTAAAATGTCATATTCGCCATCAGACATCCCTTAATTAGAATTTTATTGAGGTTTTTATGTAAAATCATTCGAAGATGAATTTTTAAGGTAGGTTAACACTTTGCTTCTAAACTCAACTATCTCATTGCATTCACCAGAATGAAAGCCACTGTAATGATATAATTATTAAACTATGATATATAAAAACTTTAAATGTTTCTCTATCAGATGAAAAGTATAATTAAAATGATATCTATTAAATTATTTATGTTATTTACTTTTAAAATAAGGTAGTTTTCCTGCCTTACTCTGTAAGTACAGCGGTTCTTTAGCTCAGGTAGTCCGCGGATCCTCTCTTAAGCAATTTTTTTGGCGTGCCCCATTCCAACCCTTGTGCCTTAATTTTTCAAACATTTCTTGGTCAAATATTTTTCAAAATAGATCTTCTTACAATGTTTTCTGTAAATAATTCCATGAAAATATCTTGTTCAAGTATAGATAAATGTTTTTTATATTTTCGCGGACCCCCGGTAATGACTTCGCGGATTCCCAGAGGTCCGCGGACCCCAGTTTAAGAACCGCGTAACATATGAATAATTGGTAAAATTATTAATAATAAAACGACCCTGGATTATATTCAAATGTGACAACTGTTTTTGAAATATTTATTGTCATCGGTTAGTCAACCCTTCAGGCTTTTTATTGCGAAAGTATGTTGAAATAATGTGTTTGATATTGTGTTTTTGCGGTAAGCAAGATTAGCTGTTATTGGTTCTAAACGATCATAATAAGTCCTTGGAGCTTCGTAAAAAAAAAAGTAAATTGCTATTATTACCCCAAGCTTCGTCGTCTTTATATTGCCCCCAAGACTTCGAAGCAGCTCGGAGATTTCCACGGTAGCAATCATACGGTATTTATGTTTTTTTATTGGAAGCTTAAATGGATCCTTTGTAAACACACTGTATTTGAATACATTACCGTAGTAAAAAATATCCTGAGGGCGAACGTTAAAATAATATAAAGCCGTTACGGCTGGATCGTTAAGACGAAAGCTGTCGGGAGTTATGTGCGATGGCTCGAATTATTTTACGATACGGCGTAAAAAAGAGGTTAATGCATCGGCTGAATACTCAAATTGTAAAGTCGTTCATTTCGCCGACGGCTCAAGGTCCTCAAATTATGCCGTTATCCTGTTTGACGACAGTTTTATCGAAGGATAGGTTTCGTGCAGGAATCTCCTCGCGTCCTTTATAATCTCTGATGCCTCAGAGTTCACCCTTTTATGGGGCACTTACTACGGAAAAAAGATAGCGGGAAGATCCCGAAGGACGATCGTGGATTGATAACCTCGCCTCGGGGGTGAAAATGGGTCAGAACCTTACGCCAGGAAGGGAAATTAAATTCCTTTGTGAGGATGTCAAATATCTGCAACGTCTTTTCGATAGACTAGTGTTTTTATATCGCCCTAAGCCAGAGGCGCTCCAACTTTTTTTTCAGCAGCTACTGGACGAAGGATTAGATGGGACAAAATCGAAAGAAAATATCCTTGTTGCTTCAAATCCGCAAATATTAATCATACAAAGCATACGTATATTTTATATATTTTTTGCATATTGTCAAAGAGTTTTAAGAATACATCTTCCAAAAATATTTTCAAATTTTCAATTATTTGCGGGTTTATAGCTATCAGAATGAAATATTTAAATGCGTTTTTCTCGAAACTACTTTTTTAAAACACGGTTGACATGATATCTCAATTTTTAACAAAGTGATTTATTTCAAATTTGATACAAACATTTTTAATATAGACTTCTATTGTTCCTACCAGATTTATGTCAAAATTTTATTTTTAACTATCAAAAAAAAATTAAAACTCTGAAAAAATAAGGCCAAAAAAATTTTTTTTTTAAAAACAATTGCCATTTTATGAAAACAAAATTATTTTTTCTTTGAGGTAGGGACTATAGCAAAATAATTACTTATTAAGAATCTTTTTATAAAATATTTTTTAAATGACTAAAAGAGTTAAAATCGTGTCAACCGCCCTATATTAATTTTTTAATTTTATTTTTTTTTCCATTTTTTTGTTGTATATTTCAAAAATGTCAATGAACACACGGTAAAAAAATGTATATTTAAAATTATTATTAATTTTTTATCGAATCTACTGACGAAAAAACACTCAAAATTTGTAATTCTATACTAGAATCCCCCCCTTAAAACACTGAAATACTTTGATACTTATTTTGAAAAATGTCACTGTATGAACAAAAATCTCCTATTTTTCTAAGGTCAATAAAAATCAATTGTTTAAAGTTTGATTAATCAATAAATATAATAAAAATACAGTTTTGTACACAGTCGCCTCGATGGCTTGCAGGTATAAGCCTGGACGTTTTTTATTATAATAATATTTTTTATTGAAGCAAATTTGTATGTTGTGTGCGACAGGTTAAAGATCCTATTTATGTCCAATAAATAAATTAGTCTTAAGGTAGTCTTAAGGTACCATTATTATTCCGAGAACGCTGGAGTATCCTATATTATACTGTTTGTGTTATTCATTTTTAAAATAAGGTAGTTTTTTCCGCCGCACCTTTTATTAAATCAAAGTATTTAATATGAGAATTTTTCAACTCAATGTTAGGGGCCACATTTTTAAACACATCCCCATACAATAGTGCTGTTAGTCTGAGCAGATTTAATTCCCCAGATTAACAGCGACATCTTTCGTCTTTCTTCAGGTGCAATGTGTTATTTTAACAGCGCCATCTCTTGTGGACCTACGGAAACATTGCACCTGCATTACGACTGATCGCTTTTTGCACGCATAGGAGGTGGCAGTTGTCAGTTAGCCTTGGCTGCGGGATATCGTCCTTCCTGCAGCCATATCTCTCTCTCTCGTTCGTGTGGAATAAACAATTATTTAGAGAAGAAAGTCTTTCTATTCGACGCCCGTCTATTTCCATCCATTCGTCTAGCAACAACACACATGGAATTTGTCTGTATCCGATTGAAAACCATTAGATTTGAGGTCTTTTTAAATCGTTGGTGGTCTTTTTAAAGTCATAATAAATATTAGACATGCTGGTGTATCGATCAGCCAAAGTGTATCGATTTCAAGCTTCGGCAAATAAATTATTTTTCTACTAAAGCTGAAGGCACACATGCGTATTGTTTATAAGTTTACCCAAAGAAATTGATGAATATTGTGTGCTATCAATGGTGTTAAGGTTCATTTATTGATATACATGCTTAATTCATGCTGCGCGATCTTGAGGGAAAAGTAGATTTATGTGGATGATGATGGATATACGAATATAGAATCTATGTATGCAATCAAAGAAAGTATTATCAATATTCATACACTGTAAAGTTATTGCCATGTGATTTTGAATATGTGGGCTTTTCAAAACTGTATGATTTCGCCGTTAAATAAAATTTGCAGGAAGCAATATATTCACATATGCGATAACATCGACAACTATTCGTTACATTAATCATTTTAAAATATCACTGCTTATCGGAATGTGTCGGCGTTATTACATACGCCGCTGCAAAACCGCCAAATAAATTACTCTTTATAACTTTATTATCGTATCTGGAACAATGATATGACACGTATAAAGAAATTTATGAATATTGAAGTGATAACTTTTTACGCGACCGTCGCATACATTTGATATTAAAAGTAATAAATGGAAGTAGGCAGTCTTCAGCCGCGTATGTGCGTGCAAGGAGGCCATTACACTCTTTTTTGTACATAACGGTAATCGTAATTTATTATGGGAAGGTCAAGGACTCAAAAATAAAGAGTGCAAAATCGCAAAAAACGTCCGAGGCTCGACATCCGAACCGAAGGATTCGAAAGCTCGTCGGGGTGTCCTCGAAGCTCTCGCTGAAATAAAAGCTCAAGCCGCTTTACACAAGGACGTGGATCAATATTATACCAGTCGTCGCAATCAAACCACTTTTCTAAAGCGCAATTGTGTTTCCGGAGGGTTCGTCTACCTCCTTGCGTATAGTTTTGAGGCTTTATATATACGGATGCTTCAAAAGTCTTCGTTTTAGAGCAAACAAACGGCTTTCTCAGCCCTGGGAAAATCTTGAGCTGCGGTTACAACGGATCCGACAAAACAAACGTTCGCTCCTTCTGTTGTTTGGAAAACAAAGACAGTGTTCGGTATCCCGAGCTCCTCTCAATGGAAACTACAATTGTGGCAACGATCGTAGGAGCGAGGCCACAGCCATGACGCTTCCAGGGAAACGGCTTCAAAACGGGATGCAGCCTTTAATATCGTGTGCATATTGCTATTTATCCAAACGTGCAACGTATGCAAAGCATAGCTTAAATTTCAGCGGTCTGCTTTAGCAGAGATGACACGAGTACGAACTTTCAAACGGTCCGTATGGGACTGCTTTAATGGAATTCGAAAAAGCTGGGGAGGAATATAATGTGACTTTTTAGAGTTGCTTGATCCCACTTAAAGTAAATTGCATCTACTTTATACACGATGAAAAATATTGGCTGCAAATTGGATCAACTCCAATGCTTATCATCTTTATCTTCATCTTTAGCTGGAACAAATTATGATTTCATTATAAGCGGTAGGATATTATAGAGGTGTTTGTATGATAACGGAAATATTTTTGTCTTAACTATAATATTTTATTTACAGAGAGAGAGGTTACAATTATGAGGCTACTGGAAGGACGTCTTCCCAAGGTCAAGCTTATACGTCGATTCTCGCTTCCTGTGCATAGAACGGAAAGCAGTGCACATAGGAGAATCGAGATAGATATCGTTATGCTAGGCGCAATTTTTCAACAAGAAGACAGAAAATATTTCTGTTGAATTGCGTTGCGCATTGACACATTGCATCTGTCTTGCACATCTTTCATATCCACTTCTAGATTACAGACAATCAGATTATTATATATAATAATTACATTCACTCAGAGCAAACCAATCTCCATAAATATAAGCCTACATTGTAAAAATGATTCTGAAAAGAGCCCTAAAAATAAAAATATATTGACAAAATGTCAAAAAGAAATACAAACTTAAAGGACCGCAATATTAATATATGCTTTATTATAAAGCCATCTACTTATTAATGCCGCAAATCAACTAAGAAGTCAGACAAACTCTTGGAAATCCAATTCGAGATACAGAAAGCGCTAGTCTAGGTCCAAAACCTTCCGGGAAACGATAGGATCCAATATAACATTGTATTTGAAAGGGGACAAAAATATTTTATTCAGTTTCCCATTCACTTTAGATACTCATATTATTTTCTACCAACACGAGTGTAATAATTACTAAATTTATTAATTTATTAGAAAGAATGAAATTTATTTTATTTTGTTAGTTTTATTATAAACATGAACAAAAATACAAACATTGATTTTTATATATAAGACCTACTGTAAGTTAATTTTACTATACCTATATTATTTGAGAAAGTGCACACAATAAGTTGGCAAAGTTTTATTGTAATCGAATTATCGGTATGGCAGCGCATTAAATACGAACAAACAAACATTGATTTTTATATATTAGATAATATCTATGTTACTTGCGATTATTTTAGCAATAAGTGGACGAAGTTTTATTGCAATCTGATAAACGATATGGCAGCGCATTTCGAACGAACAAAGCCCAATTCATTTTTATATATTAGATGTATATTTAAATAATTTGTAGATTTTAACCCATGACGATTCAATTGCTAGTCCATCAGCTTAATCGCGGAATTATCTACCCGCGGGCCGTAGTTTGTTAATCTTCGTTCTTTATAGTATTATTCTTACTAAATACCATAAAATTGGTCAACTTTATACCGGACACATCATTGGGATGATTCGATGTAACTGCATCAATATCTTATAAATCCATATAAAAGCGTATTGTAATAATGTGGTATAAAATTTAGTTATTTTAAATTTAACAGCATCAAATTTCAAAATATTGTAATCAAGTGGGAGAAAATTGAAATCCTTTCAACTTTGCGTTGTAATAGGCGAATATATGTATTATGAAGTAGCGTCACGTATCAATTGTGGAGTATGTGGTGTAGGTAGTTGACAAATAGGAAAATTGGAAAAGTTATAGCAGAGAAAGGGTGGATAGGTGGGTGGATCACGTTTGGCATGTGCATGGCCAACTGCTGCGAGTAGTTGAGCGGTATTTTGTTCACGAGTTGGGTTGCATTTCCTCGAAAGCGCAACGATGCGGACAGCCCCGTTGCATTGCAAACTTTTAATCGGCTAATTTAAGTTACGACAACCCTTGCAAGGGCGGCGAGCAAAATACCTGTCTTCCTTTATCGGGATGCAGCGCCGGGGACCCGATTCCCATTACCGATTCGACGATTGACTCCGTAAGGACTTTGGAACCACATAATTGTACACCAGCTCGACTTTATACCGAGCAACGCCCGAGCCATCCCTAATGCCCAGCACGTGACATTACAGTTACATCCGAAGAAAACAAGTCCCTGGGGAGCATCGCAAGTTTGTTCCAAAATAAATACTTGATTTTATAAATAAAATGTGTCGTTTGTGATTATATAGGAAAGCTCCAATACAATTTTGGGGAAAAAAACAAGATTTAATTAATATTTTGTTCAGTTTATTATTTCAGTGAAGTATCTACGCTACAATGGTGTCAGAAGTAAGATGCTATATATGAACTTGAAGCAATGACATAACACAATTAAGATATTTGATTGAGGAGAATAAATTAAATAAATTCGCATGATTCCTTCAATTATTTGATGTCAATTTCAAGAACTAGCAATTGAATGGTCAATTTCACATGAGTTTTATTCAAAGCAAAAATGTAGATATTGATGTAATAGTTTAATTTTCTAGGAAAGAAATTAATTAGGCGAAATTATAGTGTTTTATAGCAAAAAAAGCACTGTATTTTCTGCAACGTTTCTCATATCTTTTATCAAAATGCCTCGGCACTCAAAGGCACCACTCGGGAGTTAACCTACACTTTGCATGCTGAAGCCATAAAAATATACACCCAGTTACAATCTACAACGCTTTAATAATTTTAAAAAAGCAAAAAACATGCTTTAATGCATGAGAATTAAAGCTGCTCGAAAGGCGAGTTGCTATGTCTTGTAAATGCGAGAAGAAGATAGGAAGCATTCGTATGAAACTTAATTATTCCCATGATAAAGGCGCCAACAACTTTCTTAATGAAAGACATTTTCATAATAATATTTCGGTAAACTATCGCACGTAATAAATATTTTAGTTTACTGCCCGTAATTTCATTAAGGCGCATTATTTATTCATGAAAATAGTTTCAGGTACGGAGCCTTGCCGTAATGGAACATACATGAAGATGGATGAACGCTGGATGCAGAAATGCACTTAAGGGCCATATCAACAATTAATTTATATGCAGTTTCACGCTTAACTTAAATTAATGCATCGATGCTGTGAATTCATCGCAGAGTACAAATCAATTGATTATATGAGGGTCTATTTTTAAGTCCATATCTTCAATCGAGCCCGTCTTAATACATAACTATTAACTTGTGCGCGGTCAATTTCCGCCTATCTCTCCTCGAATACTGGAAGATTTAATAGAATTCTATAAATGATGTATCCACGCTGTGATTCTTATAAGAGCCTCAATTGGATTTTGTCTAAAAATAGTGAAAGTGCCATAAAAAAAGGAATAAAAACGTCGAAAGAAAATATAGAGCCGGAATAAAATATTGGCAATCTCATTAAAGAATTTCGATTATTGATGAATTGAATATATTTTTTGCTAATAATTAAAGCAGTAAGTTTGGCTCTATAAAATATCAATATCTGACGTGATGAAAATCCTCATATTTTTCAGGAAAGATGTCTACATCCAAAAAAAGTTATTGTTTGGTGTACATTTTGGGCAAATTATTAAAAAAATGATGAACTAATCCAAATATTTTTTCATTCTTCGAACGAAAATATATGATTATTCATAATTTGACTCCGTTAAATCCAAATCTAAAAGTAGAAAAATAAAAATTAGATTTGTCGAATATATTGAAATTTGACATTTATTTTTGTTTGTTTGCTTATGAAATACGATTTAAATATTGATGTGAATAAATATGAAATATTAAAAAAATATAAAAAACATATCTGAGATTGTCTTTGAGTGTTCAATGATGAAATTTCATGCAAAAAAACACATTTTTACTCGCATTTTCAAAGTTTCTTTCTTGAACTTTGCTGTTTGCACTGCTACTAAAAACCATATCCTTGAGGTTCCAACAGTGGTTTGCTCATATTTTCTGTATCGATTTTCCTGCATATAGCTTCTCCATAACTGAAATACCCTGATTAAATATCTCACATTTCCAAGAAAATTAGAGAATTTTTGTCTGAAAGCTAACTATGCACATTATGTTGGTCCACACAAACACATTGACAATATAATATATTAGGTAAATCGATAAATACTTGCCGATTTTGATAGACGTCTCTTTAAGCAATATGTTTATATGATCAGGGGTTGAATACCACCAAGGTCGCAAAAGCCATAATTTAAATTTATGGTGAAGTGTTATTGTAGCGTGGACGATTTACCGTCCCCACGCAATAACGTTGTTAGTCTGAGCACATTTAATTCTTCAGATTAACAGCGACATCTTCCGTCTCTCTTCGGGTGCAATGTGTTGTTTTAACAGCGCCATCTCTTGTGGTCCTGTGGAGACATTGCACTTGCAATTACCGAACGATCGCTTTTGCGCGTGCACCGTTGCCGGTTGGGGAGTGACGCGCAGGAGGCGGGAGTCGGGAGAGTCGTCGGTTAACCTTGGCTGCGGGAGGTCGTCCTTCCTGCAGCCAGAACTCTCGTGTGGAATAAATAGTTATTTAGAGAAGAAAGTCTTTTTATTTGACGCCTGTCTATTCCCATCCATTCGTCCAGCAACCCGATAGAAGAACAGATGGAAATGTTTCAAATCTGGGTATTAAAATAGAGAAAATTTCCAAAACCAGATTATCATCTTTATCGATTTTTGGCACACTCTCTAATGGATAAACGCTTTTGAAACGCAACTGAAGTCGATGATAATATTTCTACATATTTCGACTCAAAAAAAGAAGGATTTTTCAAAAGAGGAATTGAAAAACTCGAAATCTGTGGGAAATAGTAGGCAGTAATTAAGGAAATTGTGTTTTCTAAAATTTGTAAATAAAAATGAATAAAATAAATTAATTCCTGAAATGTTAAAGAATCGGCAAAGACTTTTCGATACATCTAATATGAAATATTTTTAAAAATATTCAAAGAGACTAAAATATACTTTCATGAAATGGATATTCTTGGACTAGCTCTTTAGAAAAAAATCGAATCATACTCTTTCGTATCTTTTTCTTATAGTGCCATATCCGTTATCGGATATGGGCGATCTCAATGTGATACTTTCTTAGGGGAAGAAATTTTAGATAAGTGGGAATTTTAGGAACAAGAAGAGTGAATAGCAAAATTTTCATGTTTTTTATAAAGATTTTTTAATTATTTTTGTAAATCCAAAGAAAAAAGTTGAATAGTTTATTCAATATGAAGGTTGTAGTGAGGATAAAAATCACATAATGCGCCGAAAGTTTATCGAACGGAGCATTTATTTTGAAAATAAATTTTAATAATTTTTACGAATTATTAAACACTTATAATCTTCCATAACAATTTGCCATATGCTACTTAATAATTCACAATAAATTTGATAGATGTTACTATAAAAACATTGAGTGTTTCTTTTGAAAAACTCTGTAATAAGAGTTCAGGATCTGCATCACTATACCAACAATATTTTTTTAATTTTAAAATTAAATTTGCCATTATTTCAGCATAAATTAACAAGATTAAAATTAATATTTAGCTTGACACCAAGAATTCCTCATTTATTTTCACAATTCGTAACCTACCCCGTGCAGATAACAAGGGTGGCAGCAAGCCACGCCATGAATGTTAATGTCGATCTTTATCTTAATTTATTTTTTTACTACGGGAGTCGATTGTATAGTATAGTGCAAACTCGATTAACTGAAGCAATTAAGTTTTTAATTGCAATTTGCACATGCTTCATCCCTTGTTGCAACCCGCTATCTATCTTTTCTAGTCCTAAACAATGCTTCTTTGATGAAAATAATTTAATAAAGTAATGCTAGATGATCCCCGTTCCATTTATCCGCACTGGGTAAGTTTAGCGTCCTTTTCAAAAAGAGAAATTCGTCCTTGATAATGCAGGAGTGGTCCTGCTCAAAGCATCGTCATAAATGATGCACAAACACTCGACATGGTAGAGTACATCTTCCAAACTATTAATACGTCTCTGCTGATGGGTGAGCTGATTCATGAATTCTGTCTTTGAGGAATCGTGTTATTAAATTTTAGCCCCTCGCAGAGGGGTGAAAATACTTGCGATCTTAATTGACGAGCGCGTTTACAAAGCTGATAATTAATTACAATGCTCAGTCAGAAATAGGGGCCCGTATCGAAGGTGTTAACCTCACGGGGAGGCAGGATCTGTTATCATTCATTGATCGTTTTGTTTGCTCTGTAGTACGATGCTGCTTTTGAATTGTATTAAAATTAATACAAAAGAACCGTATATATAGATGTTGAAGACATTTCAGCCAATTTTTTCAGCGCATGACTAACGATCAGCTTTTTTGGAATCGCGTGTTTGTCGACCATTTTGTTCAGTCATAGTAAATTCTTCCGATGGAGAGGTCATCGCGCGATTCTGGATGAGCATCGTATATAGATATTCATGGAAAAAATCTAGTTAATTGTCAATTAAAAATTAAATTCCGATTAATTAAACATAGCAAAAGGGTTTAGTCATCATTTTTATAATGCCTTCTAAACAAAATTTACCACTGAAACAGAAAGAATGAACCGGCTAAAGAATTCAAGGGGAAGATGGGTATCTAAAAGATCACTACCCCTCGATAAAATACAATAAAGACGTTCACGAGCTATAAAGGTTTCAATGTATAACAATAGTGGTTCAGATTGAACAACCCATGCCTCCTAATCTATCTGACATCTAGAAAATTGGCATAAGATATTTTAAATTAATATTTGAACGATTAAAAGTGTTCATAGACAGTTAAGACAGCATCTTTTGATAAAAGTCCTATTATCAAAGCTCAAATGGAAAAAAAATGTGTTTTGTAATATTTTGTAAATAAAAATGAAGAAATTAAATGAATTCTTTCATTGTTTAACAATCGGCAAAGACTTTTCGATATACCGAATATGTCATTTATCTATAATTTATTTAAAAAAAAAATATTTGTATGAATAAATTAGCACAATGTAGTTTGTTTTGAATTGAAAATTTCCACAAATGAGTGATTAGCTTTCAGTTCAATGGATTTAGTAAATTGAAGCGAACGTATCGCTAATGCTTATAGGCGAAGCGTTTTGCATAGCAAATTAGCTACGCTCGTAATCAGGATTTTGCTCTTTTATTCCAGCAAATGCAACAGCATCCGATGGAGATTATGCCCATGGACCGATATAATTATAAGATGTGTATCTTAAGCGTCGTCTCGGGCATTGTCTGCAAGGACTCGTGTTTATATCCCCGACCCAGCGGTGACCCCAAAGTTGCCGATTCCAGGCTTGGGCTTTGTCACTATTGTTACCTTTGTTGCTTTATCCAACGTCGGTGGCACAAAAGAATCGTTGCCTCCAGTCATGGGCTCTTTCTGATGAAAATTATTTCTTTCTCTTTATCAGAAAAACAAAAAAAAGTCCTTGAAGGCGGCTCGGGTATTAAGGTCGTTAGGGGACTGGAAAAAATTGGCGGGGGATGGACGTCTCGGTCCTTAAAAAATATTTAAATTGGGCATAAATAAGTTTGGATCAATTCGGGTCCACTATAAAGTCTCGGAATGATGATTGAAGACGAACTTCTTTCGAAAGAATTTTGTAATTGAATTCGGACAGTTTTGAGTTTGTTCATTAATTTAGTTTGTCAACTGAAAGGCTTTGTTCTCTGCGAGCGTACCGTGTAATTTCGTTTAAAAATAAATATATAATTCTATGTGACGGGCTTATTTCTTCGATATGGGCTTAAACTCATCTTGTAAAGACCTAATTTCAAATTTGTAAATATGTAATAAACAAGAATATTAAGTTTATCGAAAGAATTTCTGGTTTTGAGTCGAAATATGTACAAAGATGATTTTCGACTTCAGTTGCATTTTGAAAGCATTTATACTTCAAGGGAGGCAATCCCTTTAGACGCTCGAAATTGAGTAATTTTTCGTGATTTCTTTAATGATGATAAAATAATATAAGCGATAGCGCACGGGTCCGTTCTTTTGTCGGGCCGTGATGTTGCTGGATGAATGGATGTGAATAGACAAGCGTCGAATAGAAAGACTCTTCTATAAATAACTATTTATTCCACACGAGAGAGAGAGAGAGAGATCTGGCTGCAGGAAGGACGACCTCCCGCAGCCAAGGCTAGCCGACGACTCTCGCCTCCGGCGCGCCACTACCCAACTGGCAACGGTTTACGCACAAGAAGCGGTCGGTCGGGGTCCCGGGATTTCAGGATTGCAATAGACCATCCCGGGATCAGTCCTGGGATTCCGGGATTGGGATTTTTAATGGTTTAAGAAATCACATTGATAAATTTCATAAAAAATGACTAATAAGTCCATTTGTTTAATATAAAGAAATAATCTAATTTATTTAAGAAAAGATTAACACAATTAAAAAGTAGATACAAATATTATTTTGAAAATATGCTCAAAGTTACATTAGACATCGAGTGTTTTGTCATTTAGTCTGAGTCTGATTTTGGTAGCCAGGCAACCTGCTGCTGAAAATGCATGCTCAGCCTTCATATTTGTTGGAGATATCATCATCGGATATTTAAATGCTAGTTCGAGTTGATGACCGCGTAAACACCAATTTTCGTATATTATATAACCATGAATGTGACTGATAAAATTCCTTTCCGCTGAGACACAGACTAAAACTCGCAATATTTTCCGATTTCCCGACAAATTATTTTTTTCCGTCACTGCAGATGAATACTTATATATTATAATACTTTGATGTGATTCGTAATTATATAACGGAGGAATACAAAAAAAATTGAGCCCCGTATCTATTATATTTCATATCGATATTCCCATTATTAGAGTCGAGGTGTAGTAAATACATCACCGGTAGGAAAAGGTTAATATAACAATTTGAAAAACATACATGTAATGTATATATAGATTAGACAGTTACTGCCTCTAGGCGTCTCCTAAGCTCGCCAATTAATAGTTATGCCACTATTTCAAAGCGTCCAGATTTCGGCGAGAATGTCTCGAACACATTGCACCTGAAGAGAGACGGAAGATGTCGCTATTAATCTGGCGAAATAAATCTGCTCAGATTAACAGCACTATTACGTGGGGATGGTAAATCACCCAAGCTACACATATTTTAGTGAGAATTAAAAAAATCAGCCGTCGTTATTGTGTTAAGCAATTCTTGGTCAGGGTTGTCACAACACATAATTAATGTTTTTTTTAAATCAATAAGAACAGTATTTTTTAGAAAGGATTCTGACCAATGGATCCCAAAATAGATTCAATTTCATAGCAATGATCATTCAAATGATAAATATAGAACATAAAGATTAAATTAAAAATAATATATGCTATATCAGAGATATAACTTCAGCTATTGTATAGAGCTTGTTATTCGATATCCACCTACTTGATGTCAAATAAACACAGTGTAGTATGTTTAGCTTCTCCCAGCTGGAAAATGTATCTTGCAGCTACACATGACAAGTATATGTGTAGATATACACATCTTAGTTACCAGATCTAGGACAGCATCTTCTTGTATCATGAAAGCACCTCAGGACAATATTGCTTAATGTGTTACTGTCAACCGTTAAGTGCTACAAGCGAAAAATATCAACGGGATATTTCTATTCCCCCGGGAGATTGTACGAGCGTATTAAATCAGCAAAAAGTGTATTTATCCCGCTAATATAACACATGTTCGCCTGACGAGGAAAAACGTGCAAATTTGCGTTGAAGTTCTTATGATTTTGTTTGAGGCTCGTGAAGCTGTAATTAGTGAAGTTCAGACAAATGTGGCTGAAAGTTGAAAGCCTTAATTGAGAAACTCGGCACACAGTACTGACCGCCTGTAAAGTTGGCTTAAAATTATATTTCACACTATAAAATTACATTACGCTTTGAGTCGGTGTTTGTATAGTGGTATAAATCCTGGATTCTTATATTAAAGCTTTGGGCTCAAATTCGTGTCGCGGAAAAACTTATTCATTTTCGTTTTTATTCGGCATTTGATTGCACTTTTAATATAATTTTGATATTATTTTCATGCAGATTTTCTCACTCTAGCACCCGGAGATATATAAAAAACGAGAAAGGCAATAGTGAAAATTTACGGCTACAATTTGACCCGGAAAATGAAAAGATTTGATTAGAAAAAGGCAGCTCGCGAAATCAGAAAATATGGGACCGGATCTCATTATGCCGCGCTGAAAATACAATATCAGACAGGAACAGGGAGAATAGACCGGAAGCGGTCCATATATATTTTTTATTTCATTTATTTAAGATATAAATAGCCTGGATCGTTTATGATTCGCCGGGAGAAGATCCTGCACGATAAAAACAATATTTGGGATAGCTCTATTAAAAACATTATACGGTGCGAGAGAACGATCATAGAAGTATTAAAAAATCTTTGATTATAAAATAATATCAATATTCATATATGAAGGCGAGTATATGCACGGTTATGAGCGCGTATACGCCGGCATGATTTTGTGATGCGTACGGCGCATATGCGAAGCGGTTGGTATGCTAGACTTGAATCGTTAATAATAATACACGAATTTAACCAACTTATTGCTACATAATTTTTGACATATCGACGATATAAATATGAAAAATAATCAGGCACAGAATATAATATATGAGGAAAAATATATGAACATGTTATTACGTTACCCTGCTTCACATGAAGAAATTTAAGACTGCATGATATCTGATACTCACCTATAAAAAAAAACATCATTAGTTAAATTGAGTCGATGAAATTGGAAAAGAAAAAATAATCCAGTGTAATGGGATATAAGCATATTTTGTGTTTAATGTTTGTAAGTAATTCCACATGTCTCTTATTTAATATGATACTGCATAAAATATTTACGATTGTCGTTTCCGTTTCCACGGAAACGCTAGATAAAAATACGATTTTCTTGATTTAAACTAGTAAATATGTGCTTTTTATACGCGTATTCCATGATTTTCACAAGAATGTAGAGCTTTCATGTGGTGATTTCCCACAGTATTGCTCGAATTGTCAAATTAGCATAAGTTGATATGAATATTGATGTTTAAATGGAAGGTTCTAAAGATAAGACTCCAAGAATTAATATTACAATTTTATGACAGTGAAATTTCCTCTTGTCTTGTTAACAAAGTAGTTTTGGCAACAAAATAATTTCTAATGGATTTAAATAGTTTTAATATCATGTTCTTCCTCAATAGATTCAAATTATATTTATTATGCTCATTGTTCAATGCAAATCTAAATATTTCGCTACAGTGCCAAAAATGGATTTTGAATCCAATCGAGCATTTCATTGTTCAATTGGTTTAAACACACACTTCCGTTTGATATTTGGTATAATTTGTTGCATTGTATCTATTATTAAAATTTTGATTAAAATCTCTCAAAATATCATAATAATTTTTGAAATTCTAAAATCATTTGAAAAAAAATTCGGAATCAATTGTAAATTTATTGCAAAAAACGCATAAAATATTTTTTAAAAAATTCGTACATTATCATTTTTCCACGTATTACAAACAGGGTATAGAAATCAAAATCTGAGACCTACATACATGTCATAATTATTTTGACTATCTAATATATAAAAATGAATTGGGTTTTGTTCGTTCGATATGTGCTGCCATACCGTTCATCGAATTGCAATAAAATTTCGTTCACTTATTGCTAAAGATTCCGCGAGTAACATAGACATAGTCTAATATATTAAAAATAATGTTTGTTTGTCCGTATTTAATGCGCTGCCATACTGTTTATTGGATTACAATAAAAATTTGCCAATTTATTGTTTGCACTTTCTCAAATAATATAGATATATTACTTCTGTTGCAGCAACGCACCGGGTTTCAGCTAGTTCTAAATAAATATGTTATTTCATACATCTGAAGTTAAATTTTTAAATTTGTGTGAAAATGTTTCTGCTCATTGAAATGCTCCAGTTGCATAGATTGAGAAGCAAAGCATGTATATAGAATTTAAAAGGTAGTGTATTTAAGGTTCAAAACTAAGACATCGGGCAGAGAAATTTAAAAAAATATATAATACACCTGGGTTTCGTATACCGCGGGCTTATTACAGCACGATTTTGATATAATGCGGTTGATGAATTGTGGCATGTGGTAAATTAAAATAATAATTAATTAACATGTTTTATTTGGCACGCTCATGGATAAGAGATTGGTTTTATAAATATTTTATACCTGATGTTGAAATTTATATGAGGAAAAAATCTTGATTTTAAAATATTGACGTATGTGGAAAAGGATTTGATGTTTTTCGATATTCAAAATGTTGAAGAAATATTAGAGGATCGTACATTAAGCGAAGAAAAAATAGTCCAAATTTTTTGATGAACTTATCATAATTAATGAGCTGAGTCTCCAGATCTGACACCACTGTATTTTTTTGCCTGTGGACGTGTCCTATTCCATGACTCGCATGGTTTCCTGATCTGACACCACTGGATTTCTTTGTCTTGGGATGTACACTAAGAACGTACAAAAGAGGTGCTACTTCAGACAACCTCAGTTGAAATTAGGAAAAGGTGTTGGAAGTGCATAAAAATCAGGGGTGGCCAATTTGAATAAATTATATAAATATATTTAAAAAGTATTTTCTCAACCCTAGCCCTGTCAAACTGGTATCTCTTCAAGTTTAATGACTCATTGATTGATTTGTATAACATTTAACATATTTTTGAAAAGGGTATAATCTAGAAAACGTTTAAAAACTAAACTCAGTTAACTAAAATGTTGTAACCTTACTTTCTGGATGACCTTTTTTCGAGATGTTTGAAACGTAGCAAAACATTCCCTTAATTCCTAAAAAAAGTAAACAAGAAAAATAGATAAGGTAGATAATTTAAGATTTTAAATAAAAGTACAAATTAAAATGACACAATCTTATTATTTTATTAAATGTACGTATCAATAAAGTAAAGGAAACTAAATATTTATAAATTGTCTTTAATAAGCCCAACAGCTTCAATAACTTTAACAATTGATGACGCTAAAGAATTAGGCAAACAGTGTTGAGGTTTAAGCCTTTTCACATAAGAATGGAAAATTCCAATTGGTTGCGCCATAAAGACGATTCTTTATATGAATAACGCGTCGAAAAATGTTTAAGTTCCAGAAAATATGACCACACGTTCAGAAGTTCGCAGACATGGAATTGCACGTTAGTGTAATGTTCATCGGCCGATGATCCTTTTGCGATCATCCCCCGCAAATGCGACTAGAGCTGCAAAAATCCCGTAGCTGAAACTGTTATCACCATCGCAGAGGTGACGTCGACCATAAAAATGCAAGAACATGGAGCTTCACGACACTACCCAAGGGTTTATCGAGTTTCGAAGGGGGTCGGAGATGAAGCGGTCAATGAACCTCGCAGTCTTATATGAGGTCTGACCCCATTTTCGGGATAATCTGACAACCCCCACAATTGGAGGGCGAAAAGTGGCAGGATATTGTGACAAGTGCTCGCTGCGAAGGTAAATCCCCAGCGATTAGACTCAAGGGGCATTAAATAAAAATATGTTCTTGTACGTGGGCGTCTTTATGCGCGCTTTTACTTATTTACACATTCACCAGCCTGACCGCGCCTCATAGGGCCTACTTTCTCTCTGCCCATTTATTATAACAAACGTTTTACGAATAAATATAAAGCCTTCGCTTTAAAATGTGGCTGGAAGTATTCTCTGCCAAAATTAAGGTTTCTTTGCTTTAAACGTAATATATTTGAATTAATTCAATTGAGATCATTAGGGCTGTATATTGAATGATATTTGCTACGTAACTGAATTTATTTTGAGATATATTTGTTAGAAGACTTTGTAAAAAAAAACTATTTTTATTAGTATTATTAATACATTTATACATAAAAAAATATTAACAAAAAATAATTACGTATTGTGACAACCCTAAACAAGAATTTCTCAAAACCCGCAAATGATCGCATAGCACAGCACTATATAATTTAAATAACTTTTTAGGAAATTTATAATATTTCTAAAGCCGCTGGTGATTAAAAGGTTAAATATGAATTTGAAAGCAAGGGATGATCTATGCATGATCTGTGAATTAATCTTTATTTTTAAATTATATTTTAGCAACTATAGCAATTCAGCCATTCATGCCTAACTTTATTATTCCTCTCAGCATTTACATTATCAGATCCAGGAAATTAGGCTAAATCTAAATTGAGACGATCGATCGGAAACAATAATAACATAGACCCGAGTCGTCGTAATGAAATTCCAAAATCTAACCCATTATATCAACACGTCAAATAGACTCAAAGAGGCCGTTTTCAGTAAAATCAACATGATTGCCGCGATTGGTTTAAGTACCTTTCAATAAAAGCAGCCCAATTAAAAAAAAAGAAAAAATTAAAAAATATATAGCCTGGTAAAAAAGAGTGTGTCTTGGATGACACGATTTAAACCCTTTTAAAATAAAATAAATAATATTAATTAATAAAAATATGGCTATAGTTTCAACTTCAAAATAATAAAAAAATGATTGTATTTTTACAAAATGGTGACTATTTAAAAAAAAGTATTTTTTTCAATATTATTTTTTCAGTTTTTATTTTTTTTAAAATAGTTAAGAATAAAAATTTGATATAAATATGGTAGGAGCAATAGAACGTTGTATGTAAAAGTTTTATACTTATTTTGAAATAAATCTGTTAATTAAAATTTGGGATATAATGTCAACCGTGTTTCTTTCTGGAAGGACCGGCATACTTACTGCGTCACTAAAATAGTTATAATTTCGTAAATAATTAAAATTTTACAAATTTCTTTGGAGGATAAATTCTAAAAATTTTAGCCCTTGAAAATGCAAAGAAAACAAAATCGATTTTTATAAAATTCTAGACCAGAATACAGGAGTTACATGGAGTTCAAAGCGTAAAAGAGACATATTTTATCATTTTTTTTAATATAATAAAATATAGCTTCATATGAAATCAAAATTCTTAATGTTTTATATTAGTAAAATTAAAATTGAATTTTTGACACAATTGTATCTTAGTTAAATCACTAATTAATTATATCTAGAAAAAGTTTGCAAAATTGCAATAAGATGCAAACAAAATGTTATTAAATTGCGACTCTCCCAGCAGGTCGAACCTAATGATCGGAATTTCCAAAGGCTCTCTCTCCTAGAGTTTTACTTTGATTGACTTAAAATTTTGAGCAAATATTCTTGATATGTTGTATTAAAAAACGCCTTAAATTTATATGTCTGTGTTTCCGTAAGAACGCTCAAATAATAATTTTGCTTAATTTCACTCCATTTCAAGAAATAACTGAAAATAAACGAACTAGAATTAATGATTAATGATCAAGTTAACAGTTTAAATTGAAATATTATTTTTAAAGAAATATGATAAAATCATTCTGGTTTCAAATTGGAACGCTTCGAAATCATCCCTCAATTGTTTGGTGCTTTTTGTTGCGCATTTTGATTTTTTCGTTGGATCGGGATATTTATTGCGCATTTTTTAATGGAAAAATATAACTGAATTACTTAAGAGTTGTCAAGATCTGACCTACTTTAGCAAAATACTTAGCCGCAAAAAGAATGTGGCAGAGCACTTAGCGAGCGGATCCTTCCACTTCTTCGTTTTAAAATACGCGAACGAAAGGATCTTTTTAAAATATTTTCAGCTCATCGCATCCCTTAAAACTCCGGATTAATATAATATTAACTCTTTAATTACATTCCCCCGATTAGCTAATGCTCAGAGATGATTCGTCAGCGGTTCATATAACTCGCTACCGAAACAAACTAAGCTGAAATGGAACTTGGTATTTGAGTAGGCGTCAAAATGTACTATAAATTCTTGTGAATTATTACAATAGCCTGGGAATTCGACTTGAGCAAAGTTTTGACAGCCGTCAGAATGTCAAATAACGCCTACATTCTCACCCAACGTATATAAAAACACGAATGACTTCAATCGATTGCAAAATATTCATGCATACAAATAATTTAGGGTAAAATAGAATAAATATATTTTTAATAGTTGAAGGGAAAATTTAGTTTTGCTTGCTGTTAAATTTGGCGCAAACCACCTATATGTTCTTGCTAAGTTGCTTTCATGGTCGTAGAGATCATAAAAGGTTTTGGGTACGCATTCTTCTCCAAAAAGAGTGGCTAAAATGTCTGTGTTTCCAACCGGTCCGCCATTCAGACCGCTGATTTGACGAATGAGTACCTCGCAATCGGATGCCATGCCCGAAATTATCTATAGAATATGATCTACGTCAATATAGTCAAAGGAATGGTCAAAACAATGAACTGAAAGAGGATAATCGACCCAAAAGAAAGCAAATATATATTTTTTCAATTTTGTTAGATCGGAGTCTTCTGGGACTACCCTTTTTGCAAGCTTTGGCAAATCCTTTTCTGCTTTGAATGCATCAAACATCAATCTGTCTTGTGCGAAGTTTGTCGGTTTTGGAGTTGCGACTCGATTCTGTGAGCACCCACATCTCGGTTACTTCATTTCCATGAATGCTACTTTAATTAACATGGAAACAAGTCCAAGCATCATGCAAGTCAAAACCAAACTTTCATTCCGTTAATTAAAACGACACAAATTCTAAAATCCTCGCTGACAAAAACCCGCAGCTACATGAAAACATCCTGAGAGCATTTCTGAGATTGCACCACACACCACCCTCGTAGTCTGCGGTCGGGGTTAATTTGATACACGCGACAATTTACAATGTTACATGACGTTTTTAAGTCGACGAAAGTTGCTCATTATATCATGCTTTGCGGTCCAAACTGACGTATAATTCAATTCGAGTCTTGCAATATGCAACCGTGGCTTCCTGAATAATGTATCGCGCATTAGGGGTAGCGACGACATGGCGTGATCACTTATGACACCTTTCGCGGGGGCTCAACCCTTACTTACTTACCCCGAGTGACGTTGTGACGTTTCCATATATAAATATGCTTGACGGTAATATAAGAGAGTACTTCGCCAACTTCTTTTCTTCCGGTTAAGTGATCATATTTTTGAACAAAGTGGGGGAAAAATGATCTCGTACGCGTATAAGTGAAATAAAGCCCCTGTAGCGGAAAAGCCTCCAAAAATATATATGTTTGTATTATAATAATTCAGTGCGTGAGCTCGCGTCGTTTTATCCTGTCTCCGAAAATACATTTGTCAGAATGTGTTATTATATGATTCCAAAAAATATTGCTGATATGATGGACGGCTTCCAGAGCCATTTTGATCAGGGCTTCGAATCGGAACTGAACCGAAAACCGATATAACCGTTATTTTTGCCGAAACAAAAACGGGAACATCACTATTCTCATGAAAAGTTTATTTGATTATATTAATTTATTAATAAAAGGGCAATTCAAATATAACCCGGAATTTTACAGTACAAATTTATTAGTCTAACATATAAAAATGAATTGGGTTTTGTTCGTTCGAAATGCGCTGCCATACCGTTCATCGAATTACATTAAAACTTCGTCCACTTATTGCTATAGATTTCACAAGTAATATAGACATAGTTTAATATATAATAATTAGTGTTTATTTGTTTGTATTTAATGCGCTGCCTTACCGTTCATTCAATTGCAATAAAACCTTGCCAACTTATTGTTTGCACTTTCTCAAATAATATAAATATAGTACAATTAACTTACAATAGATCTTAAATATAAAAATCAATGTTTGTAAATATGCTATATGCTACTTCTCACCATTTTTTTTCAGTGACAGAATCAAGAAGCTTTCTATTCGATGGAATAAATGTATTATTAATAAAGGGAACCGTGGAGAAAAATAAGATATTTCATTTGTATTTTTATATAGTAAAGACATCGTCCGTCTCTCTTTAAGCGCAATGTGTCAATTTAACAGCGCCATCTTATGTGGCGTTGCGGACACATTGCGTCTGAAGGATCGACGCGCGTGCACTGTTCACGTCGGTGATGACGCGCAGAAGACGGGAGTCGCGAAGAGTCGTCAGATAGCCTTGGCTGCGGGAGGACGTCCTTCTCGCAGCCAGATCTCTCGTATTTAATAAAATAGCTTGGCCATCTTGACGAGCATATGAGAGTGGCAAGAAACCCGAGGATCCTATTCCGAGAGCGCCTCCATTCCACCACGTTATCTACGCTTCATTGGTGTCAGAATCTGCGAGTCGTTAATGCTGAGCCGTTTTTAATTCAAACTAATGAATTTGTACAGCAAAATTCCGGGTTATATTTGAATCTCCCTAGTAATCGTTGGAAAAAATTTAACAGTTCGATTCCAATATGATCGAATGATATAATAGTTAAGGTTTTATTTGTGAACGACGCGTTCAAGATCAACAACAGATTAAATTTAAATTAATTTTGTTACTCAATTTTTACAATACAGTTTTACCGTTATTTTATTATTAAACGTTCCTACGGAAATGTAGCCGATAAACAGATGATGCATTTGAGTTTTTGCACGCGTTCAGCTCCCACATATTATTTTACAAAATGAATCTGAAATCACGCATAACATTTATTTGAAATAAATTTATAATATTTTTATAAAATGTATTTATAAAAATGTTCGTACAAACAAAATAATTTTGCTCGGGAATAAATCCAATAAAATTTTATATGATGGCATTTTGCTAATTTGACGCATTTCCCGAGGAAAATAAATCAGTTTCCCCGGAAAGAGTCAATTAATTCAGGAAAATCAAAAGAAAAGTTTAACAAGAAAAGTTTTCAAACATTTTAATTTAAACTTCCGTTTTATTTTTCTATGGCATTTCAAATCTCAAGTTTATTCGATTCTCTTGTATTTTTTGAGCTGAACTTCATATGACATTATTTTTAAAATCACT
The DNA here is from genome assembly GCA_008973525.1 of Stenopsyche tienmushanensis. Classification (NCBI taxonomy): domain Eukaryota; kingdom Metazoa; phylum Arthropoda; class Insecta; order Trichoptera; family Stenopsychidae; genus Stenopsyche; species Stenopsyche tienmushanensis. The sequence continues at coordinate 1,692,810 of WACJ01000042.1, forward strand.
TGTTGAATAAATTGAATACAAAGTTCTTAAACAATTTGACAAAAATACTTCTTCCTGGCCATTTTCGTCGCATTAAGATCGAATATCGGCGTGCCGTTTTCGTGATTTTTTTCCTTGGCATTCCAGGATTAAATTATTTTAAATTCTTGCGCTATTTATAAAGGGAATAAGAATTATATTCTCATCGCTCCGGAAGCGTAATTATTCTAAAGGGCTCCCATTTATGGCCGAAACTCGTCGCACCAGCCAAAACCATTAAATATGAATACATTAATAGGACGTTAGTCCGTCCTAGATTACTACTTACGTCACGATTAGAACTTTCCTTCACAAATTCTCAACCCCCATTCAGATATTTCGTATTCAGAAGCGAATAAATGATTAGCCCGAACCCCTTCATTTCAATAATTACGGCCTGGCCTGAAGACTTTCTATTGTGATTTTTTTTTCAAAAATGTAAAATCAACGATTGAATCATTTTGCTTCAATCGGACTGGATATTTCGAAGTTTTCGATGATAATATCTAGAATTTTCAATGAAGTCTCAATTAGTTTATAGTATTATATAAGACGCTATTTGAAACATTTATACCAATCTACGAGGGTCATCCAAAAAGCAAGCTTACAACATTTATGTAGTATCGGAAAATGCTTATACAATATTTAATTGAAGTTAACAGAATACTCTCACGAGTTATCCCTCATCACGTTGAGTCCAAAAAAGCCTCTCTTTCCTGTGTAAAACGATCCAAAAATTCACGCGCGGTGGTCAAGCGATTTTGACGGTACACTGGTGTCAGAAATCACTGATGATCTCCCACTACTTGCCTCATCGTATCAGTAAAACCTTCTCTGAACAACTTAACCTACTTTGTGACATATTGTCGATTTATCACATCATTACCATAAACTTCCACGAGCTTCTGATGGATATTCATGCCGGCATTGTTGTGCAAAGTCAAAACATGGATGACCGCGTGGATCTTGCACGGACACAAAACCGACGCAATCAATTTTAATTTGCCAATCTGCCAAAATCAAGCATTTAAGTCCTTAAACAAGACGTTTAGTAACAGGATCGTTTACAAGCTACTATATTTTCCGCTTAAACTGCTTGAAAATTTAACTTTAAACTATGAAAGATCAAACTCCTTATAAACTACACGATCAATATACATAGACTCGCTTCAATATATCAATAACAAATAGATACATTATTGAAAGCCTTTCGACTCTTAAAAATATGTATATGTTAATTTACTTTAATTTTATGCCATTGCAGCAAATCTATAAATATAAAAATTAATGTTTGTTTGTTTGTTCCGTATGCAACCCTATACCGTTCAACCGATTACGATGAAACTTTGATCAGTTGTTGTATGCATACATGTAAAGATTATTAAATTAACACAATCGTTATATTTGTGCAGAATTTATTTTGCGAAACGTTTAGAATTAAAACACAAAAAAATATTTAAAACCAACCCAACCGACAACGGTACACGAGCACCTTTACCGTAGTGTTGTAGCGCTGTTAATCTGAGCAGATTTAATTCGCCAAATTAACAGCGACATCTTCCGTCTCTCTTCTGGTGCAATGTGTTATTTTAACAGCGCCATCTCTTGTAGCCTTGCGGAAACATTGCACCTGCATACCGACGGATTGCTTCTTGTGCGTGCGCCGTTATCGGTTGGATAGTGACGCACAGGAAGCGGAAGTGGAAAGATTCGTCGGTTAACCTTGGCTGCGGGAGGTCATCCTTCCTGCAGCCAGATCTCTCTTTGTCTCACTCTCGTGTGGAATAAATAGTTATTTAGATAAAAGAGTCTTTCTATTCGAGGTCTGATTATTTCCCCCGCCTTAAAGTTACATTTATAATTGGCCTTTTACCACCTTGGCTTTAATATTGGAAACATGCTTTATAACCATTGCATTGCATTTTAAAAACGTACAAATATTTTCATAGGTTAATTGATTGAAAAAAGTGATTAATTTTTGCTTCGTGATTAATCCTTTGATTGTTCTCCACGCAAATTCATTTTTTTTCAGAATCGCTCAGCGTGATACAAGCTTGTATATCAATAAATGAACCTTAACACCGTTGATAGCACACAATATCCGTTCATTTCTTCGCGTAAATATAAACAATGTGTCTTCAGTAACAAAATAATGCATTTGTTAAGCTTGAAATGCGACGCTGAGTTTTGAATAAACAATTATATTGTTTAAAAAAAATAAACAAGATTGAGAATATTTAGACGTGTATGGGTGCCTTTACAGCACGATTTTGTCATCGATGAGTGTATGATAAGATGCAAGACATCCATCTCTGTCTCTGATTCACTAATCTCCGCACTCAATGTGCGAAAATATTCCATACTGACTTATTTGACAATAGAAAATTATAAATTTGAATAGATATATTTCAATTGCTTCCCAAATAAGCGTAAATTATATTCTTACGGCGTTGAATTTATGGTACTATAGAATTTATTCGAGAAAAGGACCCTTTTAAGGAATTAAGGTGCACGCTATGCGTGCAGCATTAATGCATATATATGAGGATACGGAAATTGAAATATATATTTGAGTGGTCCCTGCCAGGATTAAAAAAATAAATTATATAACAAGGGATGTCTATACGTTTGGATAGACGTTGAAAATGGCTACGCAAGCAAACGTTACTGGCAAACATCTAAGACAATAGTCTAAATCCATCAATCCCAAATTTTCTCGAAGATACACTCCGCAGAATTGTAGAAAGTGACAAACAAAAGTTTTCCCTCAATCCTCGGTATCTTCCACCCTCCGTGGAACGGGATAACCTTTTCGTGGAAACGGCGAAACAGAGTTCAGTTAAATCTGGGTCAAAAAGACAAGTCAATGAGCTTTTGCCCAATCTTCTCCCAGTTCGGCGAGAGCTTTCCGGGACGTGGGGCGAAGAAAGAACGCTTTGTACGGTGGGAAATTTTCAAGATGCTTATTATTAATTTTGCTCTCGCGTAAAATTTGTAATTTTACACGTAAAAGAAACCTTTCATCTTCGCCTCGGCGCGAGACTAATTCAAAATTGATCCAATGATACGGCTATTGTACGGTAATTAATTGATTCTTATAGGCTTCCCAGGGGCGGAATATCTATTTTCATACACCGCACACAGCCTCCATATCTATCCCGATTTGAATAGTGAGCACACAAAGCTCATTAGTGGGTCGTTATAAATTCAAAAGTATTCATGAATGTTTTTAATGGGCGTGTGCACCGTCATTAAAGCGAATCCACAATGCGCATTACAATAATCATCCCCCGGCTTAATTAAGCGCATTAACGTTGACAATGAATCAATTTAAATCCCGAATCGAATAAACGCAAACTCGAATAAATTTCATCTGTAATTTTGTTTTTGAGCGAGCACAATGGCTAAGGGATGCGAATAGATTTATGCTTCGAACTTTGAACTTCCGGTGGCGTCCCGCAGCGGAAGCTTTTTGATCGGATATCTCCGGGTCGGGTCTCAAAGTGTTAAGAGTTTAATACTGGCTACGTGATGACAAAGAGCTTTCGCATTAAATATTCACCTAATATCCATTTATCCCACAAAAAAGAAGCTTAGCTTGGGGATAGACCAAATATCCCAACATCATAGGGGAAGATACACGCCAAATCTGATGTTTGTGTTCGAAATCTAAGATATAAAAATGAATTGGGTTTTGTTCGTTCGAAATACGCTGCCATATCGTTCATCAGATTGCAATAAAACTTAGTTCACTTATTGCTAAAGATTCCGCGAGTAACATAAGAATAGTCTAATATATAAAAATCAATTTTCTTAATTTAAAACTAGTAAATATGTGCTTTTTATACGCGTATTCCATGATTTTCACAAGAATGTAGAGCTTTCATGTGGTGATTTCCCACAGTACTGCTCGAATTGTCAAATTAGCATAAGTTGATTTGAATATTGATGTTTAAATGGAAGATTCTAAAGATAAGACTCCAAGAATTAATATTACAATTTTATGACAGTGAAATCTCAAAAAAAATATTGTCTTGTTAACGAAATAGTTTTGGCAGCAAAATAATTTCTAATGGATTTAAATAATTTTAATATCATGTTCTTCCTCAATAGATTCAAATTATATTTATTATGCTCATTGTTCAATGCAAATCTAAATATTTCGCTACAGTGCCAAAAATGGATTTTGAATCCAATCGAGCATTTCATTGTTCAATTGGTTTAAACACACACTTCCGTTTGATATTTGGTATAATTTGTTGCAATGTATCTATTATTAAAATATTGTTAAAAAATCACTCAAAATATCATAATAATTTTTGAAATTCTAAAATCATTTGAAAAAAATTCGGAATTAATTGTAAATTTATTGCAAAAAACGCATAAAACAATTTTTAAAAATATCATACATTTTCATTTTTCCACATATTACAAACAAGGTATAGAAATCAAAATCTGTGACCTACATACGTGTCTAGTTTATAATTATTTTGACGGTCTAATATATAAAAATGATTTGGGTTTTGTTCGTTCGAAATGCGCTGCCATATTGTTAATCGGATTACAATAAAACTTCGTCCACTTATTGCTAAAAATTTTGTAAGCAATATAGACATAGTCTAATATATAAAAATCAATGTTTGTTTGTCCGTATTTAATGCGCTGCCATACCGTTCATTCGATTGCGATAAAACTTTTCCAAATTATTGTTTGCACTTTATCAAATAATATAGGCATAGTATAATTAACTTACAGTAGATCTTATATATAAAAATCAATGTTTGTATGTTTGTTCATGTTTATACTTAAACCAATAAACGATATTTTTAGAATTATTACTTCTGTGGCGGCAACGCACTGGGCATCGGCTAGTTAAGTAAACTCGATGTTTAAATAACATTAAACATCGAGTGTTTCGTCATTTAGTCTGGATCTGATTTTGGTAGCCAGGCAACCTGCTGCTAAAAATGTACGCTCATCCTGAGTCGTGATTCGTAATTATATTACGGATGAATACAAAAATTTTGAACCCCGTATCTATTATATTTCATATCGATATTCCCATTATTAGAGTCGAGGTGTAGTAAATACATCACCGGTAGGGAAAGGTTAATATAACAATTTGAAAAACATATATGTACTGTATGTATAGATTAGATAGTTACTGTCTCTGGGTGTCGCCTAAGCTCGCCAATTAGTAGTTACGCCACTGTTTCCAAACGAGAATGTCTCTATTTAGTAGCTTTCAACGTGCTGGTGAGGTGTACGATTTCTGTTAGATAAAAATTTCAATCCCAATTTTTTTGGGAATTAAGTTTACTAATCCCGGGATTCATGAGCACCTAAAACTATCCGGGATCCCGGGATGGGATGATAAACGTTTTTTCGGAAAACATCGACCGAAAATCAGGTATAAAATCGTTATTTTTTTATTAAACAAAACGTTCTATGGATTTTAATTTCAAAATGTTATTTTTCAGCTACAGTTAAAATTTCAAGTCGATTAATTGAAAATTGTAGGAGTCATCGATACGGCAAGCTTGAAAAACATGGTTTCGAGCGAAACGCGTTCAGGTTTCAAGTACTTGTATTATATTTCTATGTATTTTTTATTTACCACGGTATTTAATATTATTCCAGATTTTCATCTCCCTTATCCTTCTTCAGTTTCCTACTTTAAAAAAATCACTATTTATTGGTTAATTATTTTAGAAATTGCTTTCTTCCGCGATTGCTTTTTGTAGCTATCAAAAACACGAGAACTTCAGGCCTTCTGGGCATAAGCAAGTCAAAATTTTGTCATATAAAATTATATTATAAAAATACATTAAATTTGAAATAAATTCTTCACTCGGCGAAAATCGATCCATTGTAAATTGGGCTGTTAAATTTGAATTTTAAAAATCACAATTTATTCTTGATGAGTACAGTAATTGAAAAAGCACAAAACATGATTTAAAAATGCAACAGCTTAAGCGCAATTAATCCCCAAAAATGTTCAAGCAATAAAACGAAAATCATTTTGGTTTCCAATCATACTAGAAACCTTATTGAGCTGTCGCTCAATAATCTCCTTCCGTTGAAAATGTGGTTACTAACCACATCTCATATGAAAGTGAAATGATAAAAATAAATATATACGGCTTATAAATGCTAAATATTTAAAGTGCGCATTATAATCCGGGAGCTTTCGATGATCCCTCGCATTATGAATTATCCCGAAAGCTCATTTCGATATGAGCGCGAGCAGACACATACTATTTGCTTCGATATCCATTATTGGATATAGAAATATCGAACATTAAATTGGAACGACGCCTGAAATGTGTGGGACGAAAAATAGATTTGTATCCCAAATCGCTCCACTTTACATACAAGACAAAACATTTCCTCAGTCTTGAGGGACGGAATGGTAAAAGCAATGTCATATTAAACCCACGCTGTTTGTTTAAGCTCCTCTTTTTTTTTTTGCAGCGGATCCTTTTTTCCCGACGAGAATTCCGATCTTCCATGTATCTGCCGATGGATTATACTTTTTGTGCGGTTAAACCTTTCGTGTTTTTAGGTGGAAATTTCCTTGTCCCGTGGTGTATAACAAATATGTCGCATTTAAGCCGAGCGTGGGACGTCCCCGGAATGGTACACTTTAATAGCCCACATTATGATTTATAAGATGATAGCAGCGAAAAATAGCTTCGGCATTAATTCCATTAAAACAAAGACACCATTAAGATCATGTTTGGTAATTATGTGCGTTATCTGGGACCGGGCGCGGAGATTTACGCCAAAAACTCGAGCGAATTACGATGATTGTTAAAAATTTGCCTGAAATGATGCCACAAGACGTCAGTGGTTCTCGAATAGTGGCACTCGTTTCCGACGATTTGAAACATGCTTAGTTAAGAAACTTACTTACAGCCATAATTAGCTTTATATTCCGTTGGTTAGTTAAGGAAAACTTCACGAGAAGTCAACATCTTGGACTACTTTGTTTTGATAGTTAGCATCTCGTGCACTTTCGAATACTATTTACAGATATTGAAGTTAGGGCGAATGAGGAAAACTTTAAAATCTTGTTATACACCTACATAAAGTAACCATGTTAATCCAAAAGCAGCATACTTTATTTAATGCCAAGATCATTGTGCAATTCGTATAAGATATTGCATTTATAACACTCAGAACTTTATGCACTTTAATAATATATATTAATGTATTTTTATTATATACAGGAATAATTCGCGATTATATTTGCATTAATATAATAATGTAAAAGTAAATAAATAATTTCTACCGTTAATGATTGATTTATGTTCATTAAAACGGACAGGTTCTTATGCAACCGATCTTAAGGGTTGCAGGATAAACAGACTGGAACATCTGGAAGCCTCTGCTTCATGATCGTCACCGTATTGCAAATGGTAAATAAATTTGAGTATTAATAAACCCTGCGGGAGTACTAGCACAGACCCTGTGTTCCCCCCTCCACTTTTTAGAAAGAGCACTCTTGTACATTGAAGCTCGGAGACAGACAGAGACAGAGAGAACTTAGCGCAGTTCGGGAGACTGAGACGGAGAGCTTCCCCACATACATCGCACGATTGTATTGATCGTTATCGCTGCCTAGAATCGAAGATTGTCTTACGCTGATAGGAGCTGACAGAAAGTAATCAGTGTAAAGCGATTATGGCATCAACGACTTCGTCGATTTTAATTTTGCTCAATACTCAAAAGGTTAAAAGCTCACAATGTTTAAATTATTTCCATCTCATTTTGAGGATTCATCAATTTCGGTGTCGTCAAATGAGCAATCGGAGATAATGAATCGGCCCCTCTATGGAAGTAAAATATGGATTTTCGTCTCGTATGCTGCGAGTCTTTATCGGGGCTGCGGAGCCCCATCGCTACTGAGAGGCAGATGTCCATCGAGACTACCCCGCGATTCGAGACGCTCCTCGTGGTGGGTTGCGTTAGGTGGTCGCGATAAATATTGAAGATGGCGAGATATCAAACGCAATAATATTGAAAATTATTATTTTTATTTTTAACACTTTCGCAGTTGTTAATGATATTTAAAGCCTACATTATTATATGTAGAGAGATACCGCTACCATAAAATTCATGATGAATTGCGGCGCGGTTCATAGACGATGGTCCCGCCCAACGAGTCGGCTGCGATGAACGGCGGAACACGTTTAGGACTTCATTTGTTCGGTGATAGAGGTTGATATGAGGCAGGTGATCAACAATATGTCAACGAAATTGCGTTGCCAAGTCCCGACATTTATTTTCTAATGGTTCGCTTTAATTATCGCCGAGTCCTTTTGGACAATCTGGCGCCTTTTTGACAATCTCCCACTATTTTGACAATCTGTTTTAATAATTCGCCGCTTATATGATATAGGACACCTCATGGGAGGTCGGGAGTGACGTATTCTTCTGAGTATCATCAATCCTTTGCCAAAATCTATTCTTGAAAATAGAAAATGTGAAACAGATAGGGTTGCTATTTTCCCAGTATTTCCGTATACGATACAATACCAATATACCTTTAACCTATAATATCGTCTCGGATACGTGCAGCATATGAACCATATCCAGAATAATATCAAATCAATAATAATTTTACCAATCTCGTTAAATTAAAAATATGTATTAAAATAGTGACTAATCTCTCGGAAAATTTCCTATTTTTCTAAGGATTTTCCATGTTTTATAACAAAATTTGGCATACTTTAAGGAAGATAATAAAACTCTTCCCATTTATTCAGTGTTTTATTACTTATTTATATGAAATGCAGTTAATTTTCCGCATGATCCAATTTGAAAGCAAATAAACGAATTTTTTTCTTCAACTCCATCACATTCTTTATCCCCGGAGGATCGAAACCTCGTCCACATTTATTTCTGTCTGCCGCTAGTCTTGGTTCAATCCCATTCCACTCCAGGATAATCCTCACAAAGCTCACATATTCGACATCGGTCAATACTTTAAACAGTACACAAGCGTATAATTTATGTATTTCATACGGATCCGGTACAAGCCAAGAAATTGCACCACGTTCCAAAGGACATTTCTGCATAATTGAGCATATTTCGAAATCAATCCCGGCCATAACATCCAATCGGACCATTTTATAAAATATAATCACGCTTAATCGCCTTTCCGTATATAAAGCTAATCTATTCGCCAGCTCTATGGTAAATAACTTAAATATATTAAATCTTTCCCGGGCAACGTTCGCTCGTAAGAAAAATTGTTCCCGGTCTATTGTGCTTGGTTGGCTGCAGAACCGCATGAAATTCAATGATAAATATATTACCTTGGTTGGTGCTGCACGTGCCCGTTGTAAAGCACAAAGCTACAGAAAATGCAGAATGAAGCCAGAATACAGTGATAAATAATTTGCTTTTCTCTTTTATGGTTTTAATTAATAAATTTGCAATGGTAAAGCGCACTTTCAAGTAAAAAAACACGGTGTTCCCAAGTCAAAATGAAATTTAAAGCGTTTGAAATATGCTTCGAAGTTTGCATTATTACCATAATGAAAATCAATCTGTTAATCTTAAAATTAAACCATAAAAATATCGTTTGATTTATGAACGAAAATCATCGTACAGGATCATTCAATAAAGACGCTTGATATTTATTAGGTTATAGCAGCAATGTTATTAAAGTAATTTTATTTTTTTTATTTTTATTTTATTTTATTTGGAATATCAACAGCTGATAACATAAAATAGAAAAATACAATAAACAACTTAAAGCTAATTAAAGATATTCGCCAATAGAAACGAAGTACAAAAAGAGAGAAAAAAAAAAGGCACTAAATACATCTTTACAAAAATAATAATGATAATAATAATAATAACAATTAATAATATTTAATAATAACAATAAAAATAGTAATATCCAATAATAAATAAAAACAAATATAATAATCAATAATAATAAATAATCATAAATAATAATAATAATAATAATAAATAATCACAATTAATAATAATAATATAATAATAACTAATAATAATAAATAATCACAATTAATAATAATGAAATAATAAAAATAACTAATAATAATTCTTTTTAAAATTTGCATATTAGGCCCCGAATATCTATTAAATTTATTATAAATTATTTGATAGTATATGGCAAATTATTATAAAAGGATATAATGTTAAAAATATGTTAAAATTAATAATTGTGCTCCGTTTAAGAAACAATCCGCTTATTATGCGTAATACTATTCGTAGAGCTAATATATTACACAAAATCAGAAAATTATTGGAGTGTTCTTGTAGAAATACAGACAATTTAAATTCAATTGAGTTTTTATATGAATATAATAAAATGTTATTAAGACGCGTAATATGTACAAATTTGTGCGTTTCTAAAATTCACAGGATTATAGAGAAGAGTCTGAAACGCAAACATTTTTTCAAGAATTTTTTCCTCATAGTAAAATTGTTTTATTAATTACAAATTTTTGATACATAAAAGATTAGGTTTCAAATATTATTATTAAATAAATATTAATTCTATATTTAAACAATTTAAATTGAAAAAAAATCAAAAATGTCAAAAGTTCGCCATTTTGTCTTTTTATCACTTTTGAATAATTCAGATGATAGAGATTTTAATTACTAGTTTTGTACCTTTTTCTAATTCAGATAATCCAAAGTTGAGATATGGTATCTGCCAAATTTAAGCGAGGGTAACTTTAGACGCCCATACCAACAAGATTTACCTAAAACTCATTGCGGTCCTATGTCGAGTCTGACTCGACATTTTGTTTCTACATTTTTTTCCCCACTCAGATTTAAAATCATGTGATTTTATTTTGCGTATCCTTCATAGTGTTTTGCCACCCTACTAGAGATACAAAGGAAAGGGGCTGTTGCCCGGATAAAGTCCTAAAACACAGGTAGTGACTCTTAACGCACGATATTTTTATGTAATCATATAATATTCATAATAATTTTGTCCGAAACTAACGAATATACAAAACAAAATTTTAAAAAACCTAATCTCCATTTAGGCCAATGTTTTGAGAGATACCATACATTATCTAATTATAAACTATAAAATATAATGCTTCTGAATAAGATATTAGTAAAATATACTTTGGTAAAAAATAATAGTGTTTTTTTAAATAGTGCTTTGGTAAATAATAACTTAAACATTGAAAAAAAAAAAAACGTTTTATCTTAAAAATGACTAAAATATTTAAGGTCCGCAAAGACTTGAGGGGCTTATTTTTGTCTAGGGGCACACATTTAGGGTGTTTTTACAAGTTCTATAAAAAATAAACAAATAATATTTTTAACGTACATTTATTGACATTTTTAGAATATAAAAAATCCTACCAAAACAAAAAAAGATATTTTTCAAAAATGTTTTAAAAAGTCCTTTTATTGGCCTTTTTTTAGTAATAATTTTTTTTTAAATACTTAAGAATAAAATTTTCAGATAATTCTGCTAGGGACGATAGAAAACTATATTAAAAAGATTCATACTAAATTTGAAGTAAACTGGTTAATTAAAAATTGAGTTATCATGTCAACTGTTTTGAAAAAAGTAGTTTCGAGAAAAACGTGTTTAAAGATTTCATTCTGGTAGAAGCGGTTTAGTTGTCCAGTTACTAAAATAGCTATAACTCCGTCAATAATTGAAAATTTTGAAATTTCTTTGAAGATCATGTTCATAAAAAACTTAAACTTTGAAAATATGAAGAAAAAAAATCGAATTTTTCAAAGATTACGCCCTTAAAAACTACTCTTTGATATAACAAAATTATTAAAGACAAAAAACAATCAAGTAATTTATACGTACAATAGGGTAGATTTTTATCATTTTACAACCCCATATCGATTTGAATTATATTACCCTTTTTTAGATACGACAAATTCTACATAAAATGAAGCCAAATTAACGAGTTGATGACGTACATTTTAACGAAATTTATTTACTATTTACCCTGCCAGTAATTTCGTTCGTCTTTAATAAATTCTCATCGGGGATTTCTTCGGGATGGCTCATTTGTTTACTGATTGAAATCCTTTGATCGCAACATCAAGATGCGAATCGAGTCCCGGGACGAGTCCTTCGAAAAATAAAGGAGCGACGAACTAAATAAACGCTAACGAAATAATAGAAGCAGTAGTTGTGACTAAACGGATGACGAGAAGCCTTTAATCATCCGGCTGGCGGATAAACGAACGCAATGCCATCAAAGACGAAATCGAATTCAAAACTGTATGGTCTCCATAAATGCCAGGCGAAAATATTAACACGTCGTGTGCGGCTTTGTTTCAATGTGGCCAGCCAATGTGCTCATTTATTTCTTCGTTTGTTTTGTCCTCACGTCCTTTTGCGTTGAGGCTTTATCAACTTCATTCCGCTTTCTTTTATTTGCAGCTTATGTCGTCTCCGAATCCTTGGATTTGGTCGCAAGCCATTTTAGTTGGAACACAGGAATGAATCCACCCCAATGAAATAAAACAGCCCTCAAAGGTAGCACAAAGCATTGGATATTGAATTTCAATCTACCCCATTGTTTTTATATATTCATCTGCATGCATTTTTATTAACATAATATTATAGTTTTTCACCCAAATCCATCTATAAAATTTATTTAATACAACAATTTAAGCATCGTGTTCAAAATGTTTAAAGAAGAGCCAAACTGGATCATTAAAAATGATCAATAATTTAGATAAGAATTGTGAGACCTATATGGGTTATGTATAAATAGAATTTAAATACAAAATGAAATGTTGTTATGGTGGTAAGATTTGCGTTCAAGTCAAAATTGTGGTGAAAATCTTACCATTTCAACAAATTTGGGAAATCATGCGTATTAACCATATAAATTCCAAGCGCACAGATATATAGAATAACAAATCACTCAATAAGTACGTAGGATAACTGATAAAACAACAATTTTAAATAACGCCGTATAATGATCTCGTTTGATCACTGAAACAGCTCCAAACAGCGATCTGAATTGTGGACGCGTTGTTTTTTGTTATCGAGTGTGAGCATACGCGGTACCCGCTTAGAACAAAGCTTTATCATGGATAAATATTGATACAAAATGTCCTTCATTAAAATGACAGTAACTTATGAACTAAACAGTATTATTACAGGTATCATTTGAAGGTTGGAACTTATAAAAATTCATATTTATTTATCAATAGTAGCGCCAATTATTAGGTGTACCGAAAAGTATTTGCCGATTGTTTAACAATGATTTTTTTATTTACAAAATCTTACAAAACATAATTTCATTTATTACTAGTGATTAACCGGCATGCGTTGCAATGCCACGCCTCGTATAACAAACTGCGTACATAAACAATATTTTTATTATGCCTATGTTATTCCCGTAAATGTAAGCAATAAGTCGACAAAGTTTTGTCACAATCGGATGAACGGTATGGCAACGCATTAAATACGGACAAACAAACATTAATTTTTATACATTAAACTATACCTATGTTACTCGCGCAATTCTAAAAAATAAGTTAACGAAGTTTTATCGCAATTTGATGAACGGTATGATAGCGCATTACATACGAACAAACAGATATTAATTTTTATGTATTAAACTACCTAATATTTTCCACAGGTTTTCGAGCTTTTAAATTTTTATTTTGAAAAATTCTTCTGGTTTTGAGTCGAAATATGAACAAATATGATTTTCGACTTCAGTTGTGTTTCGAAAGCGTTTATCCTTTAGAAAAATGCTATTATAGATGGAGGGTGTGGAAGTTCTTCTCATTTCTGATTAATTCTCGACGTTTGACTCTCAATTTTTTGTTCACCCTTTCCAAATGCTGACAATCCAGATCTTCCTCGTGTTCTCTTAGTCTTCACATTCAATTTTAAAAAAATCTATTTCTTGTTCATTCAGTTTTTCTGCTATTCTGAAGAATTTGAGATGAAACATTAAAACATATTGTAAATTTACTGTTTCACATTCTAATTTAAATTTATGGTAATATTCAATTAGAAATTAAAACTATAGAAAATAAGGGAGTGATCGTACATGTACGGTCATACTCATTTGTGGGTTGAGGAATAAGTTTCAATTCCATAGCACGTTTCAAATAGTCAAAGGACTAAGCGCTATGACAAGATATTATAATATCAAAAGCAAAGGGATGTTCGATACTGCAATGATGAAATTATACAATTCAATTATCGCAAATGCCGTATTTAGACAGTAAGTGAAACCCCGATTGCATGCTAAATTGACAAATGGTTTTCAGATAGAATCAAAGTGCAGTGGATAGATAGGCAAAGCCGGGATAGCATGGAGACATTAGCATAACAGGAAACTATTGGGTGGTAGGTAGCGACGGCCGTGATTTGCGTCTTGGGCCAGCAAAGCAGAAAATGATATTAGTGTGGAAACCCTGAAGCGTCCCCTAATTTGAATGGTTCACCAGGTTTCCTTGCTAAACCTTACGTGTTCGAGCATGCCGTATCGCACATAAATTAATAATTTATAGTTTCGCGTGAAGGAGAAGCCTTATCTGCTATTATTCCGCCGATTGGACCGAATCGTTTTCCGGCTGAAACAATAAACCGGGTCAGGAGAGACCCCAGATATGATTTATCGGAAGTACGTCTGCACAACTTGCAGGGCTTTCAGACTTTCCGTCGTTGTCTCCACCGCCTGTCCGACCCCACAAAGACAAAAAAAGACAACCCGACGTTTCCCATTTCGAGCATTGAACGAATCTAAAGAGACCTTTATGAAATATTTGAGGACGGAGAAAAGTTTCCCAACTTTGGCTGGCATTCTTCTTCGAACAAAAAAATAGGGGTAGTTTGTCATCACGCTATGTATTGTTCATGCAATAAGTGAACGTTTTACAAAGCGACAAGACCGGAATGCATTACGAATTTGATATACTGGGGGCGATATGCCGCACAGGGCTCGTAAACATTTTATTATATTTTCTCGGCTCCGTAAATGAAAAAAAAAAACGGCCGTCAATATATTTTTGGCCAACATGGATGGATCATGCAACCAAATAATACTTTCACGTCTAAACACATTCCCTATGCGATAAAAAATATACAATATTTGAACACAGTGGCTCTTAAAATTTCTACACGCATGGAATACCAACAATCGTATAAAATATCAAAACAACATAATAAAGGACTCGAATGATACAAAAAAAGTATTTTCGCACATTGAACGCGGATGTTAGTGAATCGGAGATAGAGACGGAGCGAGTATATTGCGTCTCATCATACACTCGTACATCAATGGCAAGATCGCACTGTAAAGATACCCCTACACGTCTAAATATTCTCAAATACTACGATCTATAGCGCTTAATTTTCTTCATTAATTAAATTATTTATTCAAAATTCAACATGGTAAAAAAGGTGATTCTATTTGAAACGCTTTTGTATCTTTAACTTTAAATTGATGAACTTGAAAAATGTCATCAGGTGTCCGAGTTTCAATTTGCCACCGATGATATGTATTTGGTACACCACTATTACTTTTATTGACTATAGTTGAGGTTGCAATGGAACAATATTTGTAAAGTTATAAAATTGTACGAAATATATTACCGGTATGGAAAGATTAATTTTCACGATACTGAAAATATTTTTGTATATGTAAATAAAAAAAAAGATGCTAAATATTTTGCATCATGCAGTTAGGCATATCTTCCTTAAATACTAATAAGAAAACAACGTATATCTCATATTAAGTGCAAATTTCACTCTGATGAACTGTAAAAATACACAATCTTCTTTTTGTACGATTTTGGAATAGCACGTCCAAGAAAATGTATAGTTTTTTTTCGCTGCAATGCGATAAAAAATAAATAAAAATAATACAAATAGGTCTTGTATAAAATTGGCATTATACAACACGTTTTATATAACACGATTTAAAAAAAAAATACAGTCAACCCTTCTATAGCGTCAAGATCACGCTATACAAGGAAAACGCTATAAAAAGTTAGACACTCATATAAAATTTATACGTGATTATTTTGCTAACATGTGCAAGTGACTAACACGCGTGAAGGGGCATTGAACTTACGTATTTTACTCGTTGTTTACATTAAAGACGACGCAAATAAAGTGGACGCTATAGAAGGGCTAATCGTAACATGTTTTATTTGGTACTCCATTTAAAGAATTTGCATTATTTTACGTATGAGCATATACCTCGTATAACGCAGATATGTACTACACGATGTTTTTGTGCAACCATAAGACAGTGTTATACGAGATATTGGGATACACGCTTAGGTCTGTTTTTATGCGATGGATACGTTCAACGGGGAGTCGTATATAAAAAATCACATAAAAATACTTGAAATACATACAAAAAAAAACTGATGTTGCATTATTTTAAAAAACCGCATAACTTCAAATCAATATGATAAAATGTACCAAAAATCGCATAAAAAAAGTTTATAAAAAAATAATGTTAATAAAAACACAACACATTTATTTTTGAATTGCCTTATTAAAGTCTATTTTATTCGATAATCATACCTATAAAATTCTTAAACTTTTGAGAAGAGTTGCCAGATTTAAAAACAGTTTCGTACGCCATCGCCCTATACACATTTGCATTTATGTTAGTTTTAAATTTTTTCAATGCGAATTCGCATAAAAAAGCTTTGTCTTCTATAAAAAAATGATAAATAGGTTCCATTATTTTTGAAAACAGCATAACTTCAAATTCGCATAAAAAAGATTCGCATAAAAACAGACCCAAGTGTATATAAGTTGATTTTTTGTAGTGAATTTCTATTTTTTAGCAGAAAATTTGAGCTTAAAGATGTATCTGTGTGTTGTGCAATATATAATAAAACAGGCTTGCTACTAGTGTAGTGGTTGCTTTACGTTATGTATTGACATGCACATGCACATACTGTAGAAGTGCATAGCGTCTTTATGATATATACGACGAAGACGTAGATAATTTAGATCTCTTTCTTTCCTACCAATCATTTGTTGAAGTTTCACTTATCGTGACGTTCGAGTCAATTTGCCTTATCGTCAATCAATATGCAAATTTTAAAATGTATATCGATGGCATTGTTATGCAATATTTAATATTCATTGACCATGTTATTCATCATAAAACACTAAACGGGGACGTAATTTTAAAATTAACCCATTGCGCAAATCGCCTTCGTTGATCATCTTAAGCATGAATTCAAAGAGATTTTCATTTTAATTTTCATGAAATTGGTTTAGCATAAAATGGTATACATAAATATGAATTTAATTTTTATGGCAGATAATTGTAAAAGTTTCGTGGACAAGTTTCCTCGAGCGAGATGCATATTTATCGGTCTGCGCTCACGGAAGGTTCTGAGCTCTATACACATTAAAAAGGCTTGTAAAAGTTTTATTAATTTCCATGAGCTTAATTTAGCTATCATTCGAGGTAAGTCGAACAGGTGTTCTACTTCCTGACCTTCCTCGTCTGCTTTGCAGACAATGTTTCCACAACAAAAGCAGTTCAAGAACTCTAGCAAAGCCAAGTCGGCCGTATTTGTGTGGGTGCTATCGATTGTGTATGGAGGTCTTTATGGGCCACGAGGTCAAAGGGAATTTATAATGCAACAGTTGCAGTGTCATGTCAGTGTCGTCCGTGGAGATTCCAAATTGTCTGAACAGCGGTCTGCTTTGGAGGCTTTCATTGGAATTAATTGGCTGATATGAGGGTCCTTTCATGTTCATAATACCGACAGCCCGTAATGAATAATGCACATTGTCAGGGGAAACTGGGACGCGCTTATTAATAGAAAGGGTTGATTTTCAAGGCCAGTGGGACGACATTTAAAAATAAAAATATACTCACAAGACAATGTATATCTAGTCATTCGAATGGACGAAAATCATTGAATATATCAACAGCATCATAGTAACACAAAGACTATACCTATTGCATCGTTAGATATAATCCCTACCAAGTAAGTTTTTCTAATATATACAAAAAATATTGCATAATATGAACCAAAACATAATTATAACCAGAGGACTGACGGCTAGTCCAGAAGAATACCATTGTTTTTCCATACAAGATTATTGCATAGCACCTACTTATCGTCTCCAGTTAAAATTTGCTACAAAAATGGATCTTCTTCATACAGAGACATAAGATATGCACAGATTGTACGCCATAGATCGAGTGTCATCTAGGGAAATTCATGAGGGATCCAAATCCCTTGTTTGTGCAACTTTCCTATGCGATGAAGATGATCCCTAAGTATAGATCATGGATAGCTAATCTTTAACGATAGTTTCATATATTTTTAATTATGCTAAAAAAGGAGGTATACGATCGACGGTTATAGTACTTTATTTATCTTACCCGACTAATATACCCCAACATAGTGTATACGCTAAACGTCTCGCATAACAAACTGCGTACACAAACAATATTTTTATTATGCCCGTGTTATTTCTACAAATATAAATAATAAGTTGGCGAAGTTTTATTGCAATCGGATAAATGGTATGGTAGCACATTAAATACAGACAAACAAATATTGTTTTTTTATATTTTAGATATATAGTCATAAAATAGGGTATAAAGTACGTTTTGCGCATTGTTTTGTTCAGGTGCTCATTCGAAGTGTCAGCGATCTAAAAGGCGAACCTGTTGGACATACAGTACATACATATACAAATATATTGTAAATTAAAACTTAGTAAAATAGATAAATATATATGTTTTATGGGTGATGGGAAGTTTTTTCTCGCTCGCGACCTCATATGGTGTAAGCCACTTACGCCCTGAATATCTTAAAAGATGAGAGAGTGGCCACAAGGCTTATATGTCCAATCGGTCCGCTTTTCGGATCGCGGATAACAAATGAGCGCCACGCGATCGGATGCCATATTTAAACATGTCTACAAAACGATTACAAATTTTCATTATGAAACGAAGTTGTCTGAAGAAGACTGATTGGTGGGATGTTTAAATTTTACAATCAGTTGAAAAAAGAAGCAAGTGTGCTACTTTTATTGTTGGTTTTGATATATTTTCTCTGATAGATTTATTTTACAGAAAAAATGTCATCACAAAACTTTTGTGTTTACTGAACCGTGTCTCAACACAAACTAACTGTGAAAGAGCTCATCGAATAAATTTTGATAACTATTGGCTTTACCTAATAATAGTTTAATATATTATCCATTCGGAAAATATGGTCGGTTGTGTAATTTAATAGGAACATTCCGAGGAAATAAATTATGAATTATATCATCCACTAATCGAGCATCTCCCCAAAATCGATAGGCATTCGATCGTATAACAAATGGCGCGTAATATCGAACCTCACCCAGGGCGCCGGAATTCCAAGAGCCGCTCCCGAATGTACGTTTTCACATATCGTATCTAGAATTGTAGCAATACGCTCGTAAAATTTTATTATATTTATTTTTCCAAATTGCCCTCCATGGATTGAATAACTCGGCTGGTATTCGTTGTACGGCCTGGCCGTGGCCATAAGGTTATAACATCATATTTAAGAAATTTTCCAATAAAGGATTGACAGTGGGGGCCCCGGCGAAAAACGGCCGATAACAATAATAATATACGTGGGAATAAAATAACAGGCGTGTTATCGTCGCCGTTTCGTTCAATATTTTCCTTGCGGAAAATGTTGGCGAATTTTCCTTTCTGTGGAAAACACGCTATGCAAATTCGACCGTAAATAACACGCTTTTTTCCAACAATAAATGCCTTACACGGCTCAGGGTCTACATCCAATAGCCGATTCAAGGATTATTTGTGACCTGACCTGGCCCACCCCTTCCGATATGTTCCGATATGTGATGTTGCGTGTACGTACGATCGCAATAAAACTGCCATTTTTTGCACAATATTTTATTTCGGCTACATTAATTTTAAAGCAGTACAAACAAGTTAATTTAATGGCAGCCCTTATTGATTTGCGGATATCAACGCCATAATTAATTCGGTGCGTCCGTTACGATTCCATTGGCGATATAACCCCGACTGGGGGATGTTAACACGGCCGGATTGCGTAATGGGACTCGAACGTGTGTAATGGCAGTTCAATAGTTATCCAGGGCCTTGTTTGTTACAAATATTTATGTGGAACAGAAATCCCGACATGCTGCAGAGCATTCATAAACTATTTACAAGCTGTGGTAGTTGATGGACTTTGATACAAGGGTAATCCCAGAAGTAACTGAATCGATTGCCGAATTTTATTTGAAAGCTCTTTATCCAACCAATATCAAAACTGAGCTAGATTCTATAATGGAAAAGTCTGCTCCTTCATTTATAATAGTAAAATATTGGGTGGCAGAGTTCAAACGTACCGTACATTGCATATTGATTGAATATTTGCACATGAGAAAGCTGTGCGTAAGGTGAGTGCCGTGTTGACTCACAATATAACAAAAATGGCATCGTGAGGATGTTTCAATCGAGTTTTTAGCGATGTATCACTTTGTGCATAAGGAGAAACCCATCAAATTAATTAACTAGCTAATATATATAGATGTATTTTGTAAATATATATATATGTTGAGGAGAAAATCTATCTAGTCTTGCTTGCGGCTGCATTTGGAGCAATCCATCCATATATTCTTACCGTTGGAGCTTCTTTCGTGAACGTAAATATCATAGAAGGTTCCGATTATGCATATTTTGCTAAATAAATGGCCAAAAAATCTATGTGCTCAACCGGTCCGTCATTCGGATCATTGATACGACGCATGAGCGCCTTGCGGTCGGATGCCACGCCCAAAGATGTTTATAGAACATGATCTACGTCGAAATTGCCCAAAACACATTCAAAATAATGAACTGAAAGGGGATGATCGGCTCCAAAGAAGGCAAAGATATTTTTTTCCATTTTTTTTTAGATCGGAGTCTTATGGGACTACTCTTTTGCAAGTTTTGGCAAATCCATTTCTACTTTGAATGCATCAAACATCGATTTGTCTTGTGCGATGATTCTTTCAACACCCACATGCTGAAATATAGGGACGCCATGACTGTTTATTAGGTCCTGCTATCTGGGACTATGTCATCTTGCTCGACAAAAATGCACACACCAATTTGAATTTAATATTAATTTTCACGAGAACATGCTCATTCTCTTCGAATGGCCGTTTATGCTCTGAGTATGGGAGAGAAACTACCTAGTTTTTTGTAACGATCAGTCTTTTTATAGCGTCTACTTCTATAGAGTTTTTTCTTATAAACTTTTCTTATATCTGTCCCTTCTATAGCGTATTTTATAACGCTATTTGTTTTCTTTGAATCACTGTTGCGGCGCTGTTGATTAATATTCCAGGAATGTTCATCATAATACAATAGAAAATCTTTTTTACTTGTACACCCATGGAACAAATTATGATCGAATAAATTGATGCACACATTTTTAATACAAACTATACAAAAATTAATTAGTAAAATAGATAAATATAAAGGTTTTATGGATAGGGCGAAGTCTAGTCTTGCTTGCGGCCACATTTGACCATCAATATAATCTTATAATTGTAGTTATTTCCGTATACGTAGAGATCATAGAAGGCTCTGAGTATGCATGTTTCGCAAAGAAGTCGCGTAAAATTCCGTGTGCCCAACTGGTCCGCCTTTCGGACTGCTAACACGAGAAATGAACGCCTCGCGATCGGATGCAATGCTACGGGGAGAATCGGCTCCAAAGAAGGCAAAGACAGTTCCTTTTATATGCAAGATTATAGCGTCAGTTTTTGTGGGATGGACGTGAGATAATTTCCATTGATTTAATTCAAAAAGGATAAAAAAACTAACACAAATCAAGAAAATCGAGCGCATTTAACTAAAAAGACAATTTTGTTTCAACAAAAAATGCAACAAGTTAACACATTCGTTATCGCGGTTTTCAAAATTAATGAGTTTTGAAATGTTTCTTTATGCACCTTATTTGACAAATTAAGTCTTCCCGGATATTTTACTTATTCCAAACTTGAGCTCGACGTTTCTTACTATAAAAAGTGTATCGAAGCTATTAAAAATCGCTGGGAAAAGTGTATTAAGCTGAAGAATATTATGTTGAGACATAAATTTTATTTTGTGTTTTCTTCGTTAGGTCGGGTACTTTTGGAACTATCTTCGTACATCGGATATTGATTTTTTAGATCTGAAAATTGCTTTGAGATAAATCCGATGAAACGGGGCAAAAGTATGTACACAATATAAATTATTAAACATCCAGTTATTCAATGAATGAGAAAAATGTGCATAACGAGAACGTGACCAGGGTTTGAATGGATCCGAAGAAAGCGCGCCTGCATCTTAAAGTGCATCCGTACAACTTGATTTAATGCATCCGGAATCGATCATATTTCTGCCACACGGAAACATCCTCGTGCTCCTTGTGGCGATCGAGAAGATAAATATGTGCAAAGTGTACATGTGTGAGGAGGGGTTAAAGGACTCTCGAAACATGAGTGGCCTTTGGAAATGCAGAAGGATCAAGAACGAAAGGTCGAACTCCTCGAACCTCAAGTGTTCAAATACAAGGGACGCCTGGGTATCCTTTTCGTGTAGCGATTATGGATGAAATTTTTAAATTATTTTTTTAATGATGCCGAATCTGGAAACTCCTCAAAATTATTTTTCTACTGTGATTAAAGTGTCTTTGTACGACCTTGTCTTCTAGTCTGATTTAAAAATATCCCTTTTTATTTTTAGCCATGAGTCAAAGTTATTCTGGAGTGGAAAATGAGACATGAAAAATTGTAACCAGGCATAAAAATTCATTCATGTTTTTACTACATTTTCATTCAACAACATTAAATATTTTTTATCTGGTAATATAAATTAAATATACGGGGTGTTTTGCATATGAACTGACAATTTTTTGAAAAAGAGAAAGAAATCCATTGGTGTCAGGTCTGAAAACAGTGCGAGCCACGGAATAGGGCTGCCAAAATAATTAATTTACACAACAGAGGTGCCAACAAAAGAAATCTTAATTAAAGGGATAAATCTCACCTTTGCAAAAATGAAAGAGGAAATGCTACTTCAGACAACTACAGTTGAATTAAGAAAAATATGTAATGTGTGCATTTGAAGCAGAGATTTTTGCTCATGAATCTTGGGTTTTTTTTTTTAATTTTTATCTAACAGAAATCGTACAACTCACCAACACGATG
Organism: Stenopsyche tienmushanensis; assembly: GCA_008973525.1. Lineage (NCBI taxonomy): Eukaryota > Metazoa > Arthropoda > Insecta > Trichoptera > Stenopsychidae > Stenopsyche > Stenopsyche tienmushanensis. The sequence goes on from WACJ01000042.1 coordinate 1,716,019, forward strand.
AAGGCTATTAAATCGAGACATTCCCGCCGAAATCTGGACGCTTGAAAACAGTGGCGTAACTACTAATTGGCGAGCTTAGGCAACGCCTAGGGGCAGTAACTGTCTAATCTATGTATACATATATACAGTACATATATGTTTTTAAAATTGTTACATTAAACTTTCCCTACCGGTGATGTATTTACTACACCTCGACTCTAATAATTGGAATATCGATATGAAATGGAAATTGGAAAACATAGAAGTTGACATTTCTCATTCGTTTGTACATTTTTTGTGACGTTGGAAGCTCAGAACTAGTTTTATTTAAATCAACTGCATAAAATAGTGATTTATTTAGATCAAAAATACATTGCAAAATACAAAAACAATAATTTTGTGCTATTATGATCATAGATTAAAAATTATGATGATTTAGAGGTGAAATTTTGAGTATTTTTTAAAATGTTGAAAAATATATATAATTTTCGACAGCCCTGACACTTAAGACATAGAGCCTAAGTGTGAAACGTAACAAAAGAACCCCCCCTCCCTCCAATTCTCAAAAACATTTTTTCGGTCCATGTGCAAAACACGCTGTATATTAACCCCATTAATTATTGCATAGATTTATATTTACCTTAATATATTAGCGTTTATTTTATTTATTCAATTTGATACTATGACATTAGAATTAAAAGTATCGTCTGTGTATTGTCCATCGCGTGTCAATCGGAAAGCTTGAATTCTGTGAATATGCGTTGATGAGGAATCCCGTATATGCTGCGAACGGAGTGATAAAGAAATAGTATTTTCGCGCATTTAGTGCGTCATACACTCGAACATCAATGGCAAAGTCATTGTGTAAAGGCACCCTTACACGTCTACATATTCTAAAATACTGGGTCTAAAATAAAAATATCAAATATCATATGATTATTGCGGACATTTTTTGCCTAATAAAAAATGTAATGACGATATGGCTTTTTCATAAAAATTGTTAGCCCCAACGATTGCCAAATTGGATCATTGGCCAAATTATCCCCGAAAGCAGCACTTTCAGCATTTAATGATGGAAGTCTAGTTACGCGCGCGTTTCGCTAATGTTTCAAATTTCAAAATCCAATTACGAGCGTACATTGACATAATGTCTGACAACCCCGACAAATGACTGAATAATGACAGTGATTCGCGTCCGGATCCAGCTTCGACGTCCTCGGCATCAGCGATTTGGCATCAGAGAGCCATGCTTTTAGTTTAATTAACATCGGGATTCAATTAGCACCGAGTAATAGATTTTGACACGGACGAAAAATATCTGAGACCTAATTAATTAATTGTGGTGCCGAATATGTGGGAAATCGATAGGAGCTGTGCCCATTTCCACACGGGACAGATGCATCATTTCTTGAATATCGCTTAGTGTAAAATATCCACTGACCTACTTCGGGATACTCCATATTTTACATTATGTAACCTCCGTATCAAACTTTCTGGAGGCGAAACTATCTTGTTTTTATACTACGCCATATTATCTTTGAAATGGAGCATAATTATAAAAATGCAACGTGGATATAATGCATTATGCATTTGGTATATTCAAAATTAACTATTTTACAAGATATTTCAATACAGACGCTTAACATTTGTTAATTTATAACGGTCGTATTTTTAAAGCAATATTTATAAAATTTATTGTAAATTATTTAAAAATATATGGCAAATTATTATAAAATATTATATAGTGTTATACAGCCACACAGAGCATGCCACGATAGATATTCTGCACAAGCGATTTGAAGGCATGATTATCTCGCGCGGCGGCGATGTCAATTGATCACTGATTTCACGCCTTTAGACTTCTTCCTTTAGAACTATCTTAAATTGCAGATTTATACGTATAAATTGCAAACAATTGATGTCATAAAAGTCAACATAATGAACGTCATCCAGTAAATTCAGCCAGATTTATGCGATAAAGTCATCGTAAATTGCACTTCTCGAATATGTACCACCAAGCAAAATTGTGTAAGATATTTTAATAATTTAAAATTTTATATTAAATGCCATAAAATTTTATTTTAAATAATAAAAAAAATAAGTAGATATATTGCAAAATATTTATTTTATTTACATTTAAAAATTGAGCGTTGTTATTGAAATATAACATTTCTTTGTTAGAAATCTTTTAAAGTTATTTTTCAAATATTTATGGAGTAAATATTATTTTTTTTTTTTGGAAAGCCGATTGGACGAAGTCATTCCATACTGTAGTGTAATCTGTCTTTTTTCTCTTTCCGTGAAAATCCTGTTTTCTCTCACCGCCGGAGATGCTGGAGAGAAGAACATGATCAAAATAAAAGTACGCAGTTTTAATACTATCGAATAAAAAAGCTTTCAGACATAAAAGAGTGTGAAATATCTTATACATGGCGGTAGAAAAGTCTTGGATGTGTTAACGATTGTTTCCAACAAGATACTGAGGTAAAATTTTATATGGTTAATATGGTCAAGAAGACATTTTTATAATTGGAGATTGAGTCCCTGATTATAATTTAGCTTTAGGATTCTCATAGAAGCATCTTGGATGGTGGAAGACAAACAACAAACATACGATGACGTATTCAGATCACTATTGTATATAATATATAATATTTCGCATGCATCATTAATAATATAAAGGGATGCCATCTAACATGTACGGTGTATTATCAGCTGGGACCATTTTGGGGCGCGTAAAGGTCATGCGAATCGGGCAATAAATTTTCAGTATCAAAAATGATATTTCAGCTGAAATAGAAGGTAAATGTAGGCAAAACACACTATAAATAGAATGTGTAAAATCTCAAATAGAAACAGGTCACGACGGCCAATTGACAAAAGTACTATGTGGTAAAGGTAAATGGGTCAGGGAGGTTGGGCCGGGCTCTGGGAGGACCGCTTCGTGGACCGACTGTTAACAATTAGACAAATCAAATTGGGAGCCGGTCACATACACAGATGAATACATTAATAGTGACGTAACATCTGTTCTGACACCGGCGAAAGGAAGTTGAAAAACACTTTGGGTCAGGGCCACAGACTCCAGCTGAGAATATACTACGGCTATATCGGTCGACCTTAGCGGTGTAAACAGGGGGTGCAATAATCATATTTATTATCAGTATTTTGATACATGAAATTTAAATCTGCACAATGTTAAAACCATTACTAATAATAAAAAAGCGGCCTTCCAAATACAGAGAGTCTCAAAATCAATTCATTAGCGGAATTAGCATTAGAAATGGCCCAAGCGTCATGCAAGTTCGTAGGTCTTCCAGGGACCAATAGATAACCAAGTTAAGGCAGAGTTAATTTATTGTGTCTATTGAAATTGCTCACGGATGAACCGCGTACTTCAAATACCAATATTGTCCCTTGTACTGCGCGATATTGATTTTTTTATATCAAAATAGCTCTTAGTTCCGTGTAATATTAGGGACAATCTCAGTCCCAGAGGACCTAAATCTGCCAATGCGCCTAGGCTTTCTTAAAGACTGAAATTTGTATTTATTTGGTAGCCATAAATAGTGAACGTTCTCGGTGAATTTGTATATATGGTAAAAATTGATCATCGTTATGTAATAAGGGAATCCAATCCCGGGATCCCGGACAGTTTTAGGTGCTCATGAATCCCGGGATTAGTAATTGGCGAGCTTAGGCGACGCCTAGGGACAGTAACTGTCTTATCTATGTATACATATATTCAGTACACATATATGTTTTTCAAATTGTTGCATTAACCTTTCCCTACCGGTGATGTATTTGCTACACCTCGACTCTAATAATGGGAATATCGATATGAAATATAATAGATACGGAGTTCAGAATTTTTGTATTCTTCCGTAATATAATTACGAATCACATCAAAGTATTATAGTATATAAGTATTCATCTGCAGCGATGGAAATAAATAATTTGTCGGGAAATCGGGAATTTTGCGAGTTTTGGTCCGGGTCTCAACAGATATTTAATCGATAAGTCGATATTTAATGTTACTTCGGGCATATTTTCAAAATAACATTAGAATTTTTTAGTGTTTTATTTATCTAATTTTTAATTGTATTTTTATCTTTTCTTAAATAAATAAAATTTTTTCGCCTTCAACTTATTTTTTATACTAAATAAATGGACTTATTAGTCATTTCTGATCTAAGTATTATATATTGCACAATGACTGAAAATTTGCATATGAGAAAGCTGTGCGCAAGATGGGTGCCGCGTTTGCTCACATTAAAATAAAAATAGCGTCATGAAGATGTTTCAATCGAGTGTTCAGCGATGTTTCACAGACCGTCGATTCATAATCATGGATTGAATATGGGTCCATAATTTCATACCTGAGGTAAAGAGTTATAAAGACCGATCACTAATCCAAGCTGTTTATTGGTCTTACCATTTGGTACCATATCATATTGCTCAACAACAGTGTACAATGAAGTGAAAAAATTGAATTAAATAACCATGTCCGCGTGGGCATACTTATCCTCAATTTCCAGTGGCATTTGCGCTCTGAGCACGCGAGAGAAACTAGCTAGATTTTGTAGCATAAAATTAAAATCCCCGGGTACGCGTTTATTACCGAAAATACAGCAGAAAGCCATAGAAGAGGACGGAGTGGCCACTGTGTGTCTAACCGGTCCGCTTTTCGGACCGCTGATACGACGAATGAACACCTCGCAATCGAACTCATGGAGTCCGTTCCAACTGCAGGCAAGGTAATGGCGTCAGTTACTTTGGGACTACCCTCGTATAAATATAGTAACGATGAAGTGCTGAAAATGTTTGTAATTTTTCAGCTGAAAAATTAATTTTTCCCCCAAAATAATATTCAATAGTTGTGTTATAATACAAGGCGTCAAAATGTATTATACATTATGTGCATGCTACGTTACCCCATTTGACGTGACGAAATTTACCACAGCATGAAATCTGATACTCACCTGAAAAGAAAAAAACACACCATTAGTAAAATTGAAAGTCATCGAAAATTATGAAAAATTGACACGATCTTGCAAATTCGGAAAAACAACTCGATCGAGGGCCTTAAAAATGCCACTGGGTTACCCATCGTCTGCCAGAATAGGGTCACTACTCTCGGGTTAAAAACAAAAAACTTCTAAATTCCGCGTTAAGCCCGAATTTTCTTTAACCCTTTTCACTTCGGACACGGGATGTCTTCATGAATCACAACTTCGCGATCCGACTCCAGGTATCGAGTGAAAAATTGCGTTTTCCCCATTTTTTATTTGACGCACGGGCCCCACATTTGAATGTATCCAGATGTGCGAATTAACGAAGGCATTGATCATATTTAGCTTCGTTTGTATACGGGACGTATAAATACGTCCACAGCTCGCCCCGACTGCGTCTTAATTTGACAATGATTAATGGCCACATTCTCCACTCTCTACCGGGGGCTGTGCGCCGCTCGAAAAATAACCATATTAATCCAATGATTGATTTTGAGATACAATTTTAATCAGATCTGGGAGGCGCCTATCAGGCGGGAGGTGGGCCTTTCTACTCTAGTCAATTGAAAATTTCGACTCGGAATAATCCTTTTTGTATATCGTCCCGGGGTCCTGCGGGACCACTGGGAATCTTTCGCCGTATTAGCTGTACGTGGGACATTGTTGAAAATGAGCAAACTCGCATTTTACAACGACGTCTTCGCTCCGGAGGGAGTTATTGTCGCCTACGCCATACGTACATCCAAAGCTGCGATCTTCATATTTAAATTGCCGGCAACAAGGGCGAGGCCTCGTGTAGGAGGCCAAATTAGAATATTTATTAATTAAACGTAAAATTTAATTAAAAATACACATCTGAACAACATTCATGCGGAGCGATTTGCGGCCTTTATTAAAAATGTATAAAATTTAATTTATCCAAGCTTAAAATAATTTATAATGTGGGAAATTTTAATAATATATCGCCAAAATGGTATTTTATTATCTATGAATGAAGAGGGTCGATGTACAACTGATAAAATTATAATTTTTAAAAAAAAAATTAATTGTCTTTTTATTTTTTTAAAAAATATAAACAAATAAAAAGCTAAAAATACACAAACATATTCATTTGATAGCAGTTCCACAGTATTGGTGATAATAAAAATAAAATTTGACTGAAATTGGCGATCATACATTTTTGGATATCAACGTTCCAATGGTGTCAGAAACTAAAACTCAAAGTAAACTGATTATTCAATTTTTTGTTATGTAATAATGATGATTTGATCTTACAGCGACGAGGCATCAGCATTATTTACAAGTTCAGTTGTTGTAAATTTATTTAAATCAAAAAATAAATTCAAATTTGAAAAAAAAATTTTTTTAATTTTTTTGTTAGAATATTTCGCTGATCTGGATCATTTAATTTAGATTTTTTAATGCTTAGATTGTGCTTATTTATTTGGCCCAAGTCCCTGACGTAAGCAATCAGAGGGTTTCATTGGAGAGTTGAATGAGCAACACTATGTCAAGGGTACATAAATTAGCTCATTATGCCCATGTTTTGTCGTTGTGCTTGTTAAATTAGAAAACTTTAATGATTGTCAATTAGTGCTATTTAGAATTGCAGTGGTATTTTAATTCTCGTGTCTTCCATTATACATGGCAGGGTGAAAGCATTGGGGGTTTTGTTTTTGTTTTGAGACCTCATTACGATTTCGTGACTGTAAAGTTTTATGTATCGTTATGTAAAAATCACGATCTGACTAACAATCTATCAATCGCGCAGAGGCCTCGCTGCTAACGAAGTTCTGCGTCGATTTAAATGGAGTCAGGTCTTGTTGAAGTTTTTGAATTTCAGCTGATTGATTGTTAGCACCGAGACGTCGGCAGCATTTTTTGTGACGCTCGACAACGGCGGCGCTTTCTCCAAATTTGGAGTGGAGAACATGGAGTGAGCGTAGTAGACATCTCGACTGTGAAATACTACGAGCGTTCGACGTGGGCTCGGCGGGTCACGACGTGACGTGGGGCTGTGGGCTGTGGAGACGCCGGTCGATCGGCCGACCTTGACTGACTGCCCACAGCCCCCACGCCGGAGTCGCGCACCCCCACCCACTTTACCCACCGCGCCCACCCCGCCCACCCATTCAAACATTTATAGCCCACCAACCCCAACCCGCAGCTGCCCGCAACGAACTGTTCCGATAACGGCACTCCACAATGCAACAATAGTAACGAATACAATCTACACCTAATTATCAAAACATTTTCATTTTATGCGATGTTTCTTTGCCGTGAGAGTCAGCACGTAGCCCCAAGCCCCTCAATACGCTCAACGTAACAGCCCCAGATTACTGTTGAGAGCGATTAAACGAGCGATTGGAGATTAAACATACCGAACACAATTTAAACTCAAATTTGATTTGCAACGATGGCGTTTCAGGCATTCTTAAATATAGACCAGGTCATGCCCTACATGTGCCTTAAAACCGATCAAAACACACAGACAACAGCAAACAATTAATTTAAATAGCTAATAATTTATGACATACTAACCTACAACAAACACGCCATCAAATAACAAACCAAACAGTATGAAACATAATCAAGCCGAAAACCAATTTATTTTGTCTGCAAAACAAACATTAAAATTAATACTAACATGTTTGCTTTGCCGAGCGTTCTTACAGAAGAACGAACAGACTTATTACAAGCGTAACTATAATTTTAAGTCTTTTTTTTCAAATATTAAAAGCAATTAACGTACATCTATTATTCCTAATCGGATATTTATCTATCATGTTTTCGACCCTCAGATCAAAATACTTGGACTTTCTTAACTCTTTGCGGTCCTATGTCGAGTCTGGCTCGACATTTTGTTTCTACATTTTTTTCAACATACGAAACTAACGAATATACAAAATAAACTTTTAAAAAACCTGGTCTCCATTTAGGCCAATATTTTGAGAGATACATACATTATACAATCAATAAGAATTACGTATTAATATTGTTCAATAACGGGCTAAATGCACACCATACAAATATTTCCATTCAATTTATTAATTGAAAAATTAATATATCAAAATGAGAGCTTTATTAAAACGGTCGTAGTCTTTAACGACTTCCATATGATATTTTACTGAGGGTAGAAAATTTTATGTGGCAATTTCTAGTTTCCCTTAATACAAAGGATAATCCGTATGATATAACTAAAATAAGATATGGTTTAAAAATGATTATTTTGTTTAGAAAGTAACATCAAAAGCCTTGTTATAATCACAAGTGATCAAATTACATATATAATGCAATGGCGCTGTTAATCTGGCGACGTTTTACTTTTTGGCTACTTCTGACACCATTGTAGCGTAGGATCATGAGTCTCCATGCCACGCTGCACTTCCGCTAAGATGGCTGCATTTGCAAGTGGGTTCGTTCTGTTCTTGGGTCTTTATGTAGCCGGGCGAGTGGATAGAGATGAACGGATCGACAACAAAGAGGTGAGTCCAAGTCTGCTCTTTGATCCTACGTAAAACGTTACGCACAGAGCGTCCAAGTGCCCACTCCTTTTGTACCGCGCCCTCCAGAAGAGGCGAGGTTTCCGCAGGAAGACCAGTATCCGAAGGTGCGATGGAGAAGAAAGAGTGAGGTTATACTAAGTTCAAGAAAGCTACTACGCGAGGTGAATGTGTGTGTGAATGTGAAGGTGGCGCATGGAATCTCACACTCACCCAAAAGTTGGACGCATTGTCGAATAGAATGACTATCGTCTTAGATAACTTATTTTTTAATTACGAGAGAGAGAGATCTGGCCGCGGGAAGAACGTTCTTCCGCAGTCAAGGCTATCCGACAACTCCTGATGACTCTCACTTCCTGCGCGTCATCTCCAAACCAACAACGGTGTACACGAAATAAGCGATAGCTGTCATTATTGCAGACATAAAAAATGTCACTGTTAGTCTTGCGAATTAAATCTACACAGATTAACAGTGCTATTGCATGGGGATGATATTTTGTCCGTGCTACAGACAGTCATCGAAAATTGTACCTTCCGAATACGTGTCAACTAACAAAGCTGCGGCAGATATTTAAATAATGTTTAAAGCCGTAACTAGGGTATGAAGTATATCGTGACATTTTTTTTTTAAAGTTAACTAATTCTATTATGAATGCAATATATCAAATTATAATATATGGTTTAAAAAAAATAGACATAGTCCCAAAAGTACCCGACCTAATGTATAGATGCCGTTTAGTGTTGTAAGAAATACTATGATAGAAAGTGTCTAGACGCTACGTTGCTACCGTGATCGTACATATCATAGAAAATGCTAAAAAAAACCCTAAAGAGGACGGAGTGGCCATAAGGTTTGTATGCCCAATCGGTCCACTTTTCGGACCGCTGATATAACAAATGAATGGTTCGTGATCGGATGTCATACTTGAACATAACGATAATGAAGAAAAGAGGTATTAGACAACTTAGCATGTATTTTAAAAACGGACAGAGTCAATCAGTGTTGGTTCATGTAAATTAGAATGGTTGCAAAAAATAAAAACTGAGATTCTGTTCATTGTTAAAAATATAATTTGTTTATACTTTTAAATGTCAAATTCAAACTAGCTAATCCTTAATCACTTCAATGAAACCTGAACATCAAACAATTAAAATGAAGTCCTTTCGAATTACTTATGCAAATCGTCTTTATCCTTCGTCAAAAGTAGTCTTGGGGGGTAAATAAACTTTTGATGGCGCGCTTTTGTAAAGCACTTTTCTCCTCTTTTAACCCAGCGAGTGGAGACAGGCTGAAGATCTGTTATTTTGACGATTCAATAATAAATTTTGATTCGGAGCGCCGTCAAAAATACATCCCCATTATTTTATAAGATTTCATGCAAGCAAGTATTTACTTTTATGAAGTATCAACAGTGCATTTCGATGGTATCGCATAAAAATTTCAAGCTTTCGGCTTAAGTATGATGCGATAACGTCGAAACGCGTCGTTAACTCTCTCAATAAAAGGGGCAATAAAAAACTTTTCGACTGTCGTAACAAAGGGCGTACAATTTTTCGGATTTACACAAGCATTTCTTCTCGGGACAAGGGGACGATAAGATAAAAACGCTCATTTATTATTATAAAAAGATACTTCCGCGGCAGAGTATCCCGAGCGGAAGGAGTAACATCCGTAAATTCCATCATTCCTTCCTTGATTTCCAAATCGCGTGCTTGTTATTTCTGGTCCGCAAGGTCTGCAAGAGCATCACGATACGAAGCATGAAAGGGCTAATAAAAATGGGCCTCCATTCATCCTGGTGTCGTGTCCCTGGAATCAATCGTCTTTGACGTGAAACGGTCAAGATATGATAAATCAATCCGGCGACATGTCGGATTCGCCGACGTCTTCATTGTTTCGCTGTTATTTGATTGATTAAACAAAGCCGTATATTTTCATCTTTAATTTGTTCCACAACTACTCCATAAGTAAAGGAGGCTTTAACAACTCGCAGAATAAACGTCTCATCAATCAACTAAGACATTTCTTTGTACAAATAGACGTATAAATGGGTGCGGTGTGTGGGAAAAGGGAAAAAATGGCGCTTTGTAGTTGGTTTTGGTGTAATACATTAACAAATTGCCGGAAAAGATATGTGCAGATAGAAGATAGAGAAAGAGAAGAATGCTGGTTAATGACGTGCTGAATTTTATACGAGGGTATTGCGATTTTTCTTTTTCAAATTAGAACAATGAAGCATTTTGACAGCGCAACAATGAAGGGCAATCATCGTTGTGAGAACAACTTCGAGGATTTTAAATAAATAATAGACGATCCACATAAGGTTACATACAGGGTCTTACAATAGGGATGCTCATAATTTGTTAAGTTATAGCGCAATATTATAAAACAACATGATGTCGTCCTATCAGAACACAACTCATGCCACTTTGGACATTCTGCGTGAGCAATTTGAGTTTGGTTTGAGGGCAACTGGTCACCAAAAACAAGCAATTTAAAGGCTTTAGACTTCTTCCTTTGGAGCTCCCAAATACTTGTCATCAAGCAAAGCCGTGGCGGACATTTGAACGACATTATATTCCATACTTAATGCCATAACAACAGATTTGACTTTAAAAAATTAGGAAAAAAATAGCCCTTATCCATATGGTGTCCATGCATAAAACCTTAGGGAGGGGTGGGGGGGCAATCCTACACTTGTGGACAACAGCCAAATCCCTGGGACAATGATGTAGAGTAGAGGTGGGTCAAAGTTTGCTTATCAAATGCTGCTAGTGGGTAACCCAACTAACATGACTTGGGTACGCAGTTCACCATGTGCTGCCGTACCCTTAAAGTGGAATGTAGAACTGCCGATTATAGAATAAACAGGAGGACTTTGTACAAAAGGCAACACTAATATTTTCAATAGCCAAGTACACACAGGGGGGAACAGCTTTCGGCTGCTCGAACGGCGACTCGTTTCTGTGGCCAGGTACCACAACTGACCGAACCAATACCATGGGGAAAGAGGAGTCCCTGCAGTCTGTCATCTGCAGCAGTCCCCTTCAAACTGAGGTTGAATTTGTGGTAGTAGTGACCTTGCGTAGTTCCTTCGCTTTAAGCGTAACCTCTTTCTTCCTCCTCTAATGCACCATCGGGTGCACTTAATCTGAAACCGGTATTCCTGTGGAAATTTTGCCTCGTCTCGCCTTTGGGTGGGTACTTGGAAGCTCTGTTTGTAGCATTTTTTCAGGGGGTCAAATAGCGGTAAATGACAATCGCATGAGGCTAGTTTGAGGGCACTCGGAACAGACCACACAGCAGCGCTGGGCATGGACTCTGTGGATAAGAGCCCTAGTCCCTAAGAGTTCTGAATCGCTTTAGCTTTTGTCCAGTATCAACTTCATAACCATGTTATTAAACTTTATTTATTTTATCAAACCTTTAACAAAACAATTACGCAATATTTTGTTAATATTATATACATGCCATTAAAATTGATTGTTTATTTAGGGTTGTCTCAATTTACTAATACAATATTGGTGTCAGAAGTGGAATGTACATTGGTGTCAGAAGTGAGATGTAAGCGGTTGATAAGCATACGATATTAGCAATCTGGTCGAATTTATACACGGGAAATAAAATACAGGATATTGACTTGATGTTTATCGATTTTGGAAGCATGGGAGTCCACATTGAGTCCAAACGAGAAAAACAAATTGAAATATAAGAGTCCCAATCTAGTTACATAACAATATATAAAAGGAGATATTTTTAAAATACATATTTAGTTGTTAAAATTAGGTTGATAAATAATATTACCGGATGCATTGATTCAACAGGATGTACAAAGAGTAAAAAAATATGGTATTGAACCGAAATTAACCGATATTTTCGAACCGAAAGAATCCATATTTCCAATCGATCAATTAAATCATGCAGGGTAATATGTAAGTCTTAACAAAGAAAATCCTATAGGAATATCATGAATTTATACGCAATTAATGTAAATTAAGATCAGATTAATTAATTTGCATCCTAACAATTCCCCATGCAGATTTTTGGACGCATTGAGATTATTACATGTAGTCTCTGAAGGGCATAAGAAGATTAGTAACACATCATCCTTGGAGAATTCATAGCTACATGAACAGATCTTGCGGGAAAAATTGGAGTTAATTTTCAAGTTCCTTGATAAGAAGATTTATTTTTAAAGCGTTCCTATGGAAACGCTCGTGACATATGAGCGATTTACGACGCATTATTAGAATGTAACCAAACGATCATAATGAAGCTTGTGTCAAATATGAGTTGTGGTTGTCGTTTCGCCGGATTTGGCACGCAATTTTCTTCCAATTTCAGGATTAATTATCGCTTCTTCTTAGTGCGTTACAAGGCAATATCCAATTTACCACAGTATAATCATGCATTCGCCACATTTGGAGTGGCGAATGTAATTGGAATAAATTATACGACGTGCATGTCTATTACAACGTATAATTATGCATTCTATCGATCGATATTTGTTCTCGGCGTGTTCGCTTTGGTGAATAAATATTAATCGAGTGGGACAATATGAATTTGGGAAATGGGGCAAAAAACCGAATACGTACTGCAAGGGTTGTCTAATCCGGAGTTGAGCCACATGGGATATCTTAAGGGTCGCGGGCCCCCGAAGTAATTAAACAATGTTTATAGTTTTAATCATTAGGAATAACCGGATATAAGCTACGCTCGTCGTAATACATTTTGATAATTAATATGATTAAATGTTAATATTAAGATCTATACAGACGTGGCTTGTATTGAAAGTAATGCTAATTTTATATTATAAAAATATTTAAAATATTTGTGAATGTTTATTTAAAAAAAAAAACAAATCGGCGAGGGCGACACATCGATGATAAGTAGTTTCTTGTAGCCTAAACTGGATGATATGGACATCGACGATATGTAATCCCAACAAGATGGCACTATATGTTACGCAGCGCATGCCATGATGGACATTCTACACGAGCGATTTGAGGGCATGGTTGCGACGTGAACTGGTTACCGAGATCGTGCGATTTAACGTCCTTTAGATTTCTCCGTTTGGGACTATTTTAAATCGCAGGTCTCTGCGTATGAATTGAAAATAATTATGCCATAAATGTCAACATGAACGAACGCCATCCAATAAACTCCTGTCTCATTTGTAGCACGGACAAAATATTATCCCAATGCAATGGCGCTGTTATTCTGGCGACTTCCACTTTCTTACCACTTCTGACACCATAGTAGCGTAAGAACAAGTTCCCCAATACATAATTGAGCTTGTCAGCGACTTTAGGGATCAACGTGTCCATTATTATAAGACTAGCACGACCAAGAAGCTAGAGACGGGTGTTCCGCAGGGATCCGTTCTGGGGCCCACTCTGTGTAATGTCCTCTACAATAGTCTGCTGACAACAAAGATGCCACACGGAGCAGAATTCATTGCCTTTGGAAGAAGGAAGTTGGCTAGGATCCAGCAGCAGGGAGCGCTCCGAGTCACCGCAGTATACAGAGCTGTATTGAAGAAGCTGTGCTCGTGATCGTTGGAATATCCCCGCTTGACCCTCCAGTCGTAGAAGAGGGCCTTGGACTACGAAGATCCTAAAAATCGCAACGAACATGACCAAAAAACTGAGGGAAGCCTGGCAACGGAGATGGGATCAGTCCAGCAAGGGAAGATGGACCCACCGACTTATCCCGGTCATAAGTCGGCGGAGGTCGACGACGCAGAGTACACCATCATTGGCTGTGAGTCTTGGGCACCCCAGAGAAAACTGTTGAAACAAGCACTCGGGGTAGCCAAGCTCAACGTCGACAATATGGTCCACAGCATGATGGAAAGCAAGAAGAACTAAGATCTTTGGCGTGAATACGTAGAAGAGATTCTGAGCGCCAAAGAGGGCAGTGAAAGAGAGAGACCAGAGGCCAGAGAATCACCTAAGGCTAGACTACCTGTCCTCCTAAAACAATGTGGTAAACAATTCGTTCTGCTCTCGGGCCGTTATGTAGACGAGCGGTTGAATGGAAGTGGACGGGTGTCGAATAAAAAGTCTATCGTCTTAGATAACTTATTTATTTAATCAAGAGAGAGAGAGAGAGATCTTGCCGCGGGAAGAACGTCCTTCCGCAGCCAAGGCCATCTGACAACTCCTGACGACTGGTAAACTCAAAAGAAGCGATAACTGTTGTTATTGCAGACGCAATGTGTTAAATTAACATATTGCGCAAATATATTAAAAAATGGGTAAATATCTTACATATAACTTGTTTAATTTTCATTTAAAAATTGAACATCCTCATTGAAATATCCTATATTTAGGGATTTATTTTTGTACTTTAGATATTGTAACAAAATAAAAATATGTAATGAAACGTTTGGAAGAAAAGGAATAATTACGCGTTGCGCAACAGAGGATGCTACTTCTTGCTTTCTTTCTTCAATGACGGGATCAAGAAGCTTCCTATCCAATGGATATTGTATTTCTAATGAAGGAAACTATGTAGAAATATAAAGTAATCCATTTGTATTTTTATGTCACTGATAATTTGTATAGCGAAATTCCGGGATACATTTGAATCACCCCTCTTACTAACATAAAACTCTGTGAAAATATAAATAATTGTGTACTAGTCAGGACGTGTCTTGTCGGAAGGACGAAGGTTTTAAATAAGTCAATTGAAGCTAGAGGCAACAGTTGTGTCATTCGTCTTCCTCTGCGAACCACCCAGAAATAAATTAAGACATCACCACCCGCTTTAACCTCTTACGCACGATTGAAACATTCCACCGCATGGCTATAATTTACATTTAAAAATGCCGTAAGCCGACAGGGTCCCCCGGAAGATATTGACGTTTTCCATCGAAGGGTAGAAAGCAAGGCCAGACTGCTACGGAACCTGTGCCGTAAACCGACGTCAATTGATTATGGAATCTGGGTCGAATACGACCCTTATACGGGACGAGGCTTCTACGCTCATGTAAATTTGTACACGCTTCTACTATTTACCCTTGTGGTTCATTCAGTGCCCGGCCGCCCACACGTCCTTTCATGCAATATTAATGCGTCCATTTT